>OV816026.1:155954566-156305709 GCA_929113105.1 Agrypnus murinus
AACATTTACCTCACACCATTGAGTTAAATTATCGAGATCCCTTTGTAGTAACTCTGCTTCCTGTTTATTGCTAATAGATCTAAGTACTTTCAAATCGTCTGCAAAAAAAAGTATCTCACTGTAATGAATAACTTCTTTCAAATCATCTATGAATAAATTAAATAACAGTGGTCCAATATGGGAGCCTTGTGGTACCCCAGAAGGAACAAGTATGGGAACTGAGATTGAATTAGCACATTTCACATATTGAATCCTTTTAGTAAGGTAGCTAGTTAGCCATTTCAAAATGTTCCCTCCTATTCCCAATTCTCTCAGTTTAGCTAATAATAAATTGTGATTGACTCTATCAAATGCTTTGGAGAAATCAGTATATATAGAATCAACTTGTAACCGATTTTCCAAAGCTTTAACGATATATTGTTCATACAATAGAAGATTAGTACATGTGGACCTACCCTGAGAAAAACCATGTTGCTCTTCAATAATTATATTTTTGCAGTCCCAAGAAAGTTTTTTATTGACAAAATAATCCAATAATTTAGGAAGTTCCGATTGATTACATACAGCTCTGTAGTTTGTTACATCCTCACGAATACCTGTTTTATATATCGGTTTTAAAAAACTGTGTTTCCAGTAGTCAGGGAAAACTCCCGTACTTAAGGACAGATTAAATAATTGTTGAATTGGTTGCACTAATGTAAATAGACAGTTTTTTAAAAAAGCTAACGGAATTCCATCAGGTCCATGAGAGAATTTTATCGGTAGGACCATAATATGATCAATTATTTCTGAAGATTTAATATGGTAGTTATTAACTTCTACTGTATTTGTAAAAGAAAATATTGGTATTTGATTAACATTAATGTCAGTATATACTGTTGAAAAGTACGATGCAAATAAATTTACTATGCCATCATTATTAGCAGCTGTTTCATTGTTGTACATTGTTCAAAAAGTCGAGAGGGTAATTCAAATGCTTTTCGTTTATTATTCACGAATTTCCAAAAAGTATTAGTATTCTCACTAATATCGGCTTGAATTTTGTTAATATAAGTTTTATAACTCGGATCAGTTAGATTCTTACATTTTTCCCTAAGAAATGAAAAACGCTCATAAGCTTGCTTGCTACCATATTGTTTGTACTTTTTATGCTCTAACTTCTTTTCTACAATCAATCTTCTAAGTTCTGCACTAAACCAATTTGGGAAGTATGATGTTCTAAACTTTTTTAATGGTACAAAATTTTCGATGGCAGTATACAATATATCATAAAATTTAGATATAGCTATATTAACATCTATTTCCTTGAGTAAAATGGAATTACTGAATTATAATGAAATAGTATTCATTATTATATCGAGAAATGAATTCTTAATAATAAGATACGAAATAATTTACTATCGCTCATGATAATCGGTAATCGACTCAATCAAATTATCAATCAATTATAAGTAAATAGTAATCAAATACATTATCCACATGTACAGTTTATGAAATAATATAGATAGATAAAACCTGTAAAGAGTATTCTGGGCCCTTTTCATAAAACTTATGTGATATTATTAGCTTCTGGCATATGTTATTACATTAGAACGAAGCCAATACTAAGACAGCCTTTACTGTCTCAAGCCTTACTTCGTGAAGCTCCATCATCATGAATTGGAAAAATATTCCACTAATATAAATATTAGAAAGATAAACAAACACTTGTTTATCCCCAGCCAGCACACTGACGTCATAATGTCGCCGTTTTTTCGGCAGCAACGACGTCAAATTGTCCTAAAACTGAGAGCATTATGTTACAGTCCAAGGACGTCAATATAAGACGTTATTAAAAGGTAGTTCAACGATGTCATTAAAACGTTCAATGATGCCATTAAAACGTCCTATACTAGGACTAGGACTGGAATTATAAATAAATAGTTGAATATTGGAACTAATATTTATTATATACTATTTCATACATAATTATTAAACAAAAGTAAACATTCAATAACAGAACATACATCTATTCTATTAACTCAACATTTCATAATTATTAAACAAAACTAAACATTTACTAACTGAAAAGCTGCTAAAACAATATGCAGAATAATTGATGATACTAAAAGTAAGTACTAAGAAACCATTGCGTTAGTATTAATTTATTAACAATAGTAATCTCTTGGGCCGGCGGTGGACGAGTGGTATCAGTGCATCATTCGTGTTCCAAGGGTCGTGGGTTCGAATCCCACTTGGGGCGACGGGATTTTTCTAATTGAAAAATTCCGCCACCTCAACTATGGGTGTGTGTATTCGTGTTGCATGTTAGATGGGGGACAGATGACCTTAGCTGTTGGTTCCCCCGTAGTGTAAGTGTTAAATAAAATAATAATCTCACAAAATCATCGAACGGGTAAAATTGTATAGGTTATGTAGTATTGCGACGGAACAAGTATTTATTAATACTCATCCTTTGTGACAAACCACACAATCATTATGTAGTAGTTGCCCTACACATATACTATAAATGTAGGTACGTCAACAACTTTAATAATGAGTGTAAACTTACTAATTAAAGAGCAAAACAAATACACGATATTGTTGCTGTTTGTATTGCGGCATGTGGTCAAGTGCAGTTCAGTAAAAAAATAAAGTAAAACAGTGTTGCTAGATTTGTCTCTCATACATCAGTGGACCTGACAATACAAAAATATTGTAATTGAATATTGAAAACAGTAAAATAATGTATTCTATTTACATTCTGCAAATGTAAAAATAAAAGATTTTATGGGATATTTCACTTTTTGGTTACCTAGATAGATCATTTAATAATAGAAGTCTAAAAACGACCTTATTGTACGTCTAAAAGACGTCGTTTTGAAGACGTCTATGTACGTCCCATAACATAACGTCTTATGGACATCATTTATTAGTCATATGGCGTCGCCGACCAATAATCACTTAAAAATAACGTCATTATAACGTCAGTGTGCTGGACGGGTCCTTTAGGCCCCTGAACACTATAACTAAGGAATATATAATGAAAAATTCTAAAATTTACAATGTAAAGAAAAACAGATGCGACTTGACCAAACCTAAAATGTAAGAAACGATCATAAAATAATTTCTATCCAATGAGGGTAGAAGGCCATAATTTATTGTACACAGATGGATAAACCGGGTGTTAACGAAATAACCAACAACACAAGTGGGAGGAATTCCGTTGAAAGGTGTATCTCAAACTAAATTTAAAAACATAATCATACATCACTAATTCACTATTGAATATAAAATAATTTGGAAAGAAGAGTTGTATTGAAATTCCATATACAGGGTGCCCGTTATGTATGAAATATAGTATATATCTCGGTAAATATCGACTTTATAAAAAAATTTGTGATATAAAAGTTGTTTAACATTTTATTTTCCATAATAAGATAGCATTCAATTGTTTTTATTTCAGAAAACAAATGAGTAATGAATAACACTTTAATTTTTTTAAATAGCAATGTACCCTTTCATTAGGCTCCTTTGATAGAGATTTTTTTCTCTTTTCGATGACCTAAAATCTTAGTACCCTTATATCAGAAAATTTTTGAAAAAAACGTAAAAAATGTTTATTAAGTTAATTTCACCAATAACATGAATCTAGATATCCGAGATCTCTTTCATTTGTCTTAACAATTGATTATTGTGACAGAAGTTTGTTTATTTAATTAAGTTGTTGGTACATGGAAAAATAAAAATGGTTCATTTGGGGATCGCAAACGAATACAATTAGAAGTATGTGAAATTTTTAATGAGCGTTATCCACATCGAGAACCAATCACCCAGTCAGTAGTTAGCAAAACCTTGAAACGGTTTAGGGAAACTGGCAATGTTAAAGATCTGGTGAAGACTGGTCCGCAGAGGTCTGCGACAAATGAAGATAAAAAGCTCGATGTTTTAATAGAAATAGAAGAAAATCCAAACATTTCAACTCGTCAGTTAAGTTTAAACCATGCCGTAAGTAAAGGTTCAATACAGAAAATATTACATTCAGAAAAATTACATCCGTACAAACCGACTTTATTGCAAGAATTATCCGAAGATGACTACGATCGACGTGTTGAATTTTGTGAATTTATGATGGAGCGAATCAACAACAATCCAAATTTTCTTAATAATATTGTTTTTTCTGACGAGGCTACGTTTTGTTTAAATGGAAATGTAAATAGGCATAATTGTCGATATTGGGCCGCTGAAAATCCCCATTGGATGATCCAAAAACCATACCCAAACACCATAAAAATTAAACGTATGGGTGGGAATTTGTGCAGATCACATAATTGGACCTTTCTTTATTCGTGGTACTCTAACTGGTGACCGTTATTTGCAATTATTGCAACAGCAAATTATTCCAGCTTGCCAAGCAAATCTTGATGATCTTTGGTCTCAACAAGATGGAGCACCACCCCACTATCATTTAGATGTACGCCGATATTTAAATGTGGTATTTCCGGCCCGTTGGATAGGCAGAAGAGGGTCTGTGGAGTGGCCTCCCCGATCTCCGAATCTTACACCTTGCGATTTCTTCTTCTGGGGATATTTAAAATCAAAAGTGTATACAAACCGACCCCAGAATCTGGCCGAATTAGAGCAACGAATACAAAATGAAGCTTCAGCAATTTCTCCCAGATCGCTCAGAAATTCTTTTCAAGCTTTTCGTGATAGGTTGGGCCACTGCCTTGCAGTTAATGGTGAACATTTTGAACACTTATTGCCATGAAAACCATTTTATTGCTAATTTCGTTTTGTCTTCAAGCTTTATAAGAGACGTACATAATTTTCTGTTCATTTGTTTTATTTTGTTTTTTGTTCATTTGTTTTGTTTTGTACATTATGTAGATGCACATCTGTTTATTTTAGGGTAATAATTCGAGATACTTTACGATCTCGGATATCTAGATTCATGTTAGTGGTGAAATTAATTTAATAAACATTTTTTACGTTTTTTTCAAAAATCTTCTGATATAAGGGTACTAAGACTTGAGGTCATCGAAAAGAGAAAGAAAATCTCTATCAAATGAGCCTAATGAGAGGGTACATTGCTATTTAAAAAAATTAAAGTGTTATTCATTACTCATTTGTTTTCTGAAATAAAAACAATTGAATGCTATCTTATTATGGAAAATAAAATGTTAAACAACTTTTACATAACAAATTTTTTTATAAAGATATTTAGCAAGATATATACTATATTCCATACGTATGTATCTTGAAATTGACGGTTTTTCATATAATAAAATATTGTAATATAAATTGATTTGTATTGTTGAAATTATGAGTTACAACAGTTAGTTTCGTTTGTGTTCAAATGAAACGAGTTTTTAAAAAGATTTTTTGTTTTCCATGGATCTTTATTTTAAACCAGCGGAAGTAATGACAATTACAATACACAATAATATAAATGCTTATTAGAGCTTAGATGTAAACTTAACTATGAACTGATCAAAACTTAATGAATCTACTGTCTAAAACTCTTTATATATGATTCTCTTATCTAAATAAAATATTACTAAGCAGTTCCCACGAGAAAAGTAATACAATATTATCTGCATGATAAGCAATTCTCATGAGAAAGTTAATACTGCATTCTAAGCAGTTCCCACGATAGATAATACTTTATTCTTATCTTGAAATGTAATATGATATTATCTGCTTGCTGATAGTAAGCAGTATTTCTATGTAACTAGTTGCTATTATGTATTAACAAATTAAATATAATTTTAAACGTTCTTTAGATGAATGCTTTGTGGTCATAGCTGTAACATCATCAAATTTGAAAGCGATTGATTAATTAATAACTGAGCAATAGTCGAGTAAATTTTGCCATTATTTTAGAGATTTAAATTTTTATTGGAGCCATTTTGAAACTTGGAATTTTTTTAACATTTTTCCTGGCTTATACAAATACTTTTTTGATTTTTCCTTTAAAGAAATTGCATAAAACTAGGCATTCAGTTTTTGTAACACCGAACCTTAATGAAAGGAGTAAAATCAGAAGTAAGAATTTTTTTAGAAACTGCTGATAAAACTTATATACTTATTAAAAATGTTAATAAAGTGTATTTTTTTATAATATTATGCTTTTTATTATGATTTATTGATATCCCGATTTTTTCGTGACAAGCTTTAGTAACACAAATATTAAATTCATATCTATCAAAATTACAATCACTATTAAAAGCCTAACATTTGCTTGTTTTATAATGTCATCTATATTTACTGTTGCATCCCAATTTAGTTATAAATGGAATTATATAGTGATGCACCGAAGTGAATTTTGGCTGAATCACTGATTATCAAATAGTTGACTATTAAAAGCACAGAATACATATTCGGCCGATGCAAAATAGAAATTTGAGTTTTAACTAATTTTATTGAATACGAAATTATGTCAGTAAAATGAAGACATTGGTGTCTGAGAAATACGTTTCTTACTCAATCTACCTATAAAATAATGTAAAATGTTTACAATTCTAGGAATCTCCCATTAAATAAATGCTGATACATATTCTAATTAAATAAATTAATTTAAATTTTCTTTCTACTAAATTAATTTTGCAGTTAAAATACATTTAAATAAGTCAGATTGCGACAGAAAAATTAAAAAACACTTCGGTTGGCCGAATACCAAATCTTTCACGCTGCTTTAGCCAAAACTGAATCGCTCGAATACCGAAACAAAATCTAAGCTTCGATACATCTCTAAAATTATGTTTCGATTAGGGAAAGTAAGTAAATTTTTTGGACAAGTAGTATTGATGGCACTGCATTTTAATATCTTTAGTTGGTTAAAATTTATGAATTGAATGGTATGAAATGAATTCGATGTAATGCAGCAAACTAACAAGGCTATAATAAACACCATAATTAAATAGTATTAGTTTCAGATGGATTCTGAATCAAAATATTTTGAATTGTCCATAGAATGCTATGCAAAAAATTTGGAATAGAAACAATTATACCTGTGATCTAGATATCTAGACTCCTCTAGTTATTAACTATAGGACGTTTGCGTCCTGGTGTTCCTGTTTCAGATTTGTTATGTCTAAAGTTCCTAAATTTGGCTGTTAGATTCGTTTGTCAATTACTACAATATTACCTATAATTTTGTAGGTAGCTTAAGGTAGTGCGTTTTAAGGTTACGAATTTGACAAGTATTGTGAAGGTATAGTGCACAATTAAAAACAAAATCAAGTTAACAAAGAATATAAGTATGAATTTAAAGCAGCAATCCTGTTCTTCTTTGAAGAGAAGATTAGACATATTGCTTTGAATTTTTTAGCTAACTAATTTCTTGTAAAGAAATTCTATTGGGTAATTATTACATTAGTAGTTATTGGCTGCATTCAACAGATTTACCGCTGATAAACCAGTGCTGCTCACTGGTAGATTTAAACTGAATTATAAAGAATTGGTTACATATTTACGGTTTATATATTTTAATTTAAGATAATTTAAATCTAAATTGTAAATATCAACAGTTTTTTTGGCAGAAATCGTAAAAATATCTATTAAGCACAACAAAATAAACGTCAAGGGGTACTATTGTAATCTTACTTTAATTGTACTGGTACGGTATGTAAACAAACCCTAATTAAAATGTGGTGAGGAAAACAACTACTGGTGATCCAGACCGGTAAGTCACCGTTTTCATTCAAGAAATTCTTTCTCACAGGTTATGTGACCGGTAAGTCTGCTGAACGTGCCTATTATAACTGTGGTAGGTAACATAAAAGAAATAGTTATTTATGTACCAAGTCAGTAAAGTGATTCTTTATCAAACGAGTCTGAGATTATGAGATGAGCAAGCGAAGCAAGCCAGGCGAATTAACAGGCGAGTTCGATAAAGACACTTTACTGACGTGGTGCATACAAAATTTTATCACCAACCATAAAAATTTATAATTTAAGAAAATGGAGTTATAACTTATCACATTTTATTATGACAAAGTAAACAGATAGAAATATAACAGCGAATACAGAAAAAAGCTACAAACGATTTCTCTTTAATGTCATACAGTCATGGTTATGTTGATAAATATTTGCGGCAGGTAAAATGCTTGATTTGTACAGTAAAATAAAGTGTTTGTTTATTTCCAAAAATCGCTTTGGTAATGCATGGCTTTATTGATGGTTGGCGATAAAGAATATTAAAGGACAGTTTGGTAACTAGATTAAAGCAGGACATATTAGGACAAAAGGCATAGGTAACTATAATTCTTTTTTTTTTCACAAAAGTTATATCCATCTATGACACATACACCACTATGTTTATGTTTATTCTGCATGTTCTATCAATGTACCGTTATTCAGGCATCCTTTGTAGTTATGTATGCTATTTTGTGCGGTCACATCTATAAGATTATGACAAGTATTGGTCGCTTTTTGAAATTTTACACATGCGATCTCACACAACTGCACATCAACTTGCATCTAGCAAGGTCAACGCCTCCCTCTATTGGTTATTATTGTTCTAGCTTAAGCAAGTTTAATAATTCTAAATTAGCCTTTCTTTCAAATTTTAGAAAAATTCAATGAAATTATTTTTATATTAAACTTTTTAAAAAAATATAATTGATTTGCTTGATATGTTCAAAATTGACTTCTAGCTTTCTAGTGGTGTTCATTACAAGTCACATACATATGATACTTGTAAGTAGTGTTGTAAAATGTTTGAAAATTTATTTTTAGAGAATATTTCCTCAGCATAAATTGAATAAACCCTCACATATGAGCACGACTCGAGTACTGGAGAATATACCTTTAATTTAGAAAAGTATAACCGAAATAGGGAGAATTCCAAATGTTTCTATTCTCAAAGCCTTGAAAAATCTTGCTGCAATTTTCAGGAAGGTTTCTTTTATAGTTTGTATTACAGTTGATCTGCCTGTTGTATATAATACACGGAATAGCCTGATGCACAATACAGTTTTACATGCATTTTGGTTAATATTCCAGAGTGCTGTAATAAGAAGATTTACCAATAAAATGATGTCCTTGGATACGGACTACCTTTGATTATAGAATAGAATAGAACTTTCTCCATGATCACTATGGAATTTGTAAATTCTGAAATTAATTTTGATAATAAAAACTTAATATTCTAACTCTTGTTGTAGAATAAATATTCTAAAACACTACCCTGCTTACGTGTTTTGCATGTTTTTCATTCCATCACTAGATATGGAATTAATATTCTGTAACAGCATAATAAACAAACCGTTAGCCTTGATTTCATTGTTTTCATTAAATGTCATACTTTTTAAGGTCATTGTGCTTGTTTTCAAATTATAAATACTGCTAAGTTTAAATTTTCTTGTGGTCTTGGAGAAAGCACGGTCTGTTACTCGGTTAGAATCGAAATTCAATGCTCATGGTTCCTCACGCTCGCTTTCAGCTCGCGTTTGGAATCTTCCACTCGTATCGAATTTCCATTCTAACCTCGTTACAGAATATACTATTATTAAATAGGTAATCCTAATATACAAACAAAGAAACAAAATATTTAAATATAAATATTGAAAAGCACCCTATTTGTAATAACTCGATGATTTGACTTTTTGTAATTAACCTTTGTGCATTGTTGGCGGGTTGTTAGGAAATTTTGAAACCATAATAACACTGTATCTGAGATTCTATAATATTCTAGTTTTTGTAATAATGTTGGAATATTAATCGTTTCAAAAGCTCGTTTGAAATAAAAGACAGCAGCTATGTATTTGTTATTATCAACAGCAAGTCTCCATTTTGTTACAGTTAATTGCAATGCGGTTTCACACGAGTGTTTAGCTCTAAATCCTGATTGATATTCCATCATTAAATTTTGGCTTTCAAGATATTTTAAAAGTTGATAAACAGATAGTTCCAAAATTTTCTCTAATGGTAGAAGCGTATTTATTGGTCTAAAATTGGCAACTTCATTGTTGTTGCTTAGTTTGGGGATTGGTATAACTAGGCTTGTTTTCAAATTTGAAGTGATGTAGTAATAAAATTTAAATATACATGCTCCATTACCTGAAAAGTGCTTTTGATTACTTTTGTAGTGGCAAAATAAGAATTACATTTGTTGTTAAGTGAATTGATTATGAATTGTAATGGAAAAAGTACAGAAAATAAAACTTTAGTTTTTTTGCAAAAATCAGTTGCCTTGGAAACATTGGAACAATGAAGGGAAAATATTTGCTACCTAATTCTCACTATTGCATTTGTATTATAACAGATGAAAGTTATAATCCGATAATTATAATGGTACTCCACAGACAAGATGTATTTATGATTGATATTTTAGGGAAGAAATTGTAAGATTCTTTGACAGTAAAGATTCTTAAGTGTTGAGCAAACAATAATTTTATTAAAACAAATAAACATTATAAACAAAGTAAATTACGAACTAGATAACAACTAACTTTTTTTTTATTTATATAAAAAGGGCTTTTTATCGATTGTAAAATCGTAACTGGCTGCTGTTGTAGATAACAATCAACAACCAGCTTACATGACATAACATTATTTAAATGCAGTCATCGGGCTAGAGCGTCAAATTTATTATCGTCAAAAACTACAGACTAAGCTACAAATTTCAAATTCAGTATTTGAACTTCAATAAAAAGGTGTTGGATAAAAATATTGTATGCCACACATGAGTAAAACTATTCTCTCAGAAAAATTAAATCACTTGGGCATAACGGGCCATGTTTGTTGATTTGTACTTGTACTCCCTTGTACCATAAATAACTATTATAACAAAGCTTAAGTAATTTGCACTTTCTCCAGTATGGAATACATCTTGTTCTATCTTACATCCAAAAATACGGCAATACGGTTATCGAATTCAACTTTTCAAAATAACTTTGACGTATGAAGCAAATATTTTTGTTTCCATTCTAAGAATGGAAGTTTTCAAAGAATAATTGATTTTTGTTCATTTGAGGTTCTAATCATTCCAATATTTTCAAAGCATAGTTGTTTTTTGCATAAATGGAAGTTTTATTTTCTTTACTTTTTCTGGAAACAATCAAAAGCAATCTGTAACCAAAAGCATCATTTGATTCATAGTTTTTTTCTTTACAACAGTCCTTCATATTTTTACTGTAAAATAATTAGGGGAGATATTAGGGTTTGAATAAAATGCACGTAAAACTGTATGGTGCGTGGAGCTATTCTACTCCCTGTATATTAAAAACTCAATGGGACTATATTATATTATAAAGACAGGAAAGCTACATATAAACATAACTTAGTTTTGTTGTTCATCAACATCAAGTGGACGAAGTGTATTCTGTGTAATAAATTATGACAAAATCTTCCTTATTAGCTGACTAATTTGTTAAATAGTTTTACACAAGAGGCAAACAATGAAAAATTATATACTGTTCTCTTTCTATAATTCCTACCAATGCCAAATTTCTACTGTTTCTTTGGTACACTGCCAGGATTCTGATAAATAAAAAAGTACAGTATACAAGAGTTGGTGCAAAAATTTGATTTTCTTGGTAACTGCAGAGTAGTATACAGTAGTTTTATGGCTGTAGAATGGCGCCATCAATTTAAGCAAAATCCAATCAGAACATTGTTAAAAATTAATCAAAGTGTCTAATGAAAAGGAACCTATAATGATTTATATTAAATCTTTAAAGCCAATTATCTCCTCAAAATGAGTATTTTTTAATTACTAACTCATTGACTGTGTTGGTTTGGTTTTATTTTGTCCTTTGTATTTCATAGATTACAAATCTATTCTTAACTCCATTCTGCACAACTGGTCCATTTTTGATATGGAATGACACAATTATGCTAGGAATTCACCACTCTAGAATCTATAATCTAGCCTTTAAGCTTTGAATTATTATATCAGAATCTAACTTAAAAAAAATTTTAAGCATGAAATAATCCTCACAAGACAACTACAACATCCAAACCTTATACAGTATTATTCTTCGTTTGTAATTGGTCCAGAAGTGTGTGTTATAAGTCCTTTAATGGCATTTGGTTCTTCTAAAGATTTGTTAAATACACATTTTAGTAATGGTTTGCCTGAAAATGCAATTGCCTTAATATTAAGAGAAGTTTTAGAAGGTTTAGATTATATTCATAAGAAAGGATTTATTCATAGGTAAATATGATTAATGATTTATTTTTGTAATAAAATTATAATTTAGAATATTTCAGAGCATTAAAAGCTAGTCATATTCTAATATCAGCGTCAGGACATGTACGCTTAACAGGGTTAAGGTACGCTTGTCCAATAATAGAACAAGGAAGGTGGCAGAAACATATTCATTCATTTCCAGCAAGTACGGCTAGAAATTTAAACTGGCTTAGTCCAGAAGTTTTAGAACAAAACTTACAAGGTGAAATTATTTTTCCATTGTATAAATTCAGAATTGTAATATTGTGTCTTAGGTTATAATGAAAAATCGGATATATACAGTATAGGAGTAGTCCTGTGTGAATTGGCTAATGGTGCAGAGCCTTTTGCAGGAATGCCAACAACTCTTATGTTAATAGAGAAAGTGCGTGGGGCTGCACCTCAGTTGCTAGATTGTACTACTGTTCCAAGAGATGAAAACAATGAAATCCATGGTATATTGAATTATTTCTTATATTGACTTGAAGTGTACATATTTATTAAAATGAGTATGTTGTAGGCTTTTCACAGGACCAAGCAAATAGACGTCTTAGTGAAGGGTTACATCAACTAGCAGCATTATGTTTACAAAGGGAACCAAAATGTCGTCCAACAGCATCACAACTTCTTACACATTCTTATTTAAAAGTCAATCGTAGAGGTTTACAGTTACCAGAACTTTTAAAACCTGTTTTACCATTAAGCGATAGAGTAGCACATAATGCAGGTATGCAACAGCTAATTTTATTGTGTATCCATTTTAAGTTTTTTCTTTTTTTAGATGAATTAGCAAATTTGGATACAATTCAAAGAATGTCTGATTTAGATTTATACACATGTGAGTGGGACTTTTAATAATAAGAGTATGTAGATTAATTTGTTATGTTTTCATTGTATATTAATAATTGTCTAGTAGACATTCTGCTCTATGCCTAAAAAGCCTTTTAATGCCTCTCTGAAATGTAAATAAATATAAGAAAAAAGACTGTCAATAATAAATCTTGTACTTATAAAAGTTGTTTAATTGTAATTGTGTAATCACTACGATTTTAGTCTTAATATTCATTGATGTGATAAGATTCACTACAATGTATTGTGTCGAATGGAAATTTGAATCATTAAATTAGTCAAGCTTCTATCAAAGTCATTTAAACTAGAATGGAGTGCACCTTAGAACAAGGCGAAGATGAGAAAAAACTTTTGTAAGATTAGATACTTGCATGTGGTGACAACTATATCACGTGAATATTTGTATGCACTACTTAACAAAAATAATTCTACACCATGCTTAAGTGAAGTTTCAGACTTGAAATGTTTTAAACGTAAACTAAGTATCCCTAACTATGTACCTAAGCCTATTGATGATATTAATAATAATCACCATGGACCTTCTAAAAAAATGAGCCCTAGGACTTCACCTTTCCTGGAAATATAGCACCTTAAAAAAGGAAATTTTGCAAGAAAGGTGTTACACTTTGGGCTTAAATTCTAGCCATTACGGAGCATCTTACAAAAGTTATGTTTAGAATAACAAATGTAGTGCGAAATGACTTACTGCAGGTCAGGGTTAGTTTTTGCACCACCCACCTATCATTATCCGAGGAGATTATTTCCAGATACTCACATCTACAGGCTAAGTCAACCTGAAAGCATTAAATGTTTTTAAAAATGCCTTAACGTTATGGCGATCCCGGAAATTGAACTCTGGACTAAAATTTAAACTAACAGGGAATAAAAAAAGATTAATAGTAGTTCCAAACTACTGATACATCGAAGTGATTACTTACACACACAAATTTATCCTTTTCTGAAATGGTCGAGGAACTAGTACTGGACCCCTTCATATGGATTAATCCAATGTTATTACAATTTTTAAGTAGTTTTTCTAAGAAATCATTCTTATTATGGCTTCTTCCCTCTATATTTAAATGGCATACCCTTCATAACAGCAACAATAAAATCTGCCTCTATAGTGGCTTTCAATTCTAACTGGTATTTATTGCTCCTCCTCGTGTTAACAGGAAAACAGCTCTTCTAAACATTTATCACAGATGCTGTAGTACCCAACTCTACTTATAAAAGTGCCTACCTATAAAGCCATAAAATTGCAGGTTAACTATTAGGTTGATCGTCAATCCAACAAATAAGGTTGCTAGTTACAATTTATCCAAAAGGCAATGAAAATTATTGAATTGCATCAGAACTGAACATGAAAAACAAAGCTGTGATTCCCTGCAGTGAAATTGTAAATCCTCAGAATAACTTTATTGGTTGTTAAAACATTTCGTTACACGTTTTAAGGTTAAACTCCTTTTCAAATTTTGATAATTTACTAATTTAATCCACTCGAAGATTTAAAACTGTATTAACAACCACTAGTTGCGTTTAACGGTAAGTTCATAAGCTGTATTAGATTATTGATTTGAACTCATTTTTAGATCTCACACATAGTTTATTTATCAAATTCCTACAAGATTTTCTTTATCACTTGTCTAATTAATTTATTAGATCACGGTACACTACTGAATTCACATTAACGAAAAAAAACTCCGTACTATATTTAAACTAATTCGTTTAACTGGAAAAATGTACTTATTCAAATGCCTTCGGAAAAATTAACCTGTACCGTATTCGAGTGCCTGTCGCTGACCCTGTCATCAACTGACTTGGCTGGCTACTTACTACTGACTAATGAAATTAAGGAAGCAACCCTATGCTAAGCTTAAATTTTAAAAGAGGGAAAAAATTAAACCAACCAATCCAAGGAAGTTAACATTCCTTCCACCAATCAGGAAAATAACAGCGTAGAAAAACTTCTAGAATAATCCGTTTAAATTCGGAATAGTACCACCTAAACTCTGCATCTGCAGGTGGTCAAATAATGCTTTTTTATACGTCTGCACTTTAGAAAATCTGTTCATCCAAACTAGAAATTGGCACGTACAGGATCTATAAATTTAAGGGTTTATGCGTTTTCAAATAAATTATTCCCTTGTTAAAAGCCGAAATTATTTTTCTACCCTTATAATCTTGATTTTTGTATGTGTTTTCGTTACTAAAAACGATTTTTAGCTGTAGGAAGGCTTTGCAATGAACTTTGGTATTTACAAAACCGTCTGTATGTTTATTCTAGAGGCAATGTTATCTGTTATTTTATTCTAGAAAGAATCTCATCCTATACGAAAACATTTTATGGTGACCCTTGGCATTAAAAGAACACCATTTAATTCGAAATACTGTCTACATCTTTTGGTTCAACTGAAATATGATGAACAACGCAGGATCAAACTAAGGTTTTTTACCATTTATGCATATAAAATTGCGTTTCTATATACTTGAAAATTTGAACACGATACAAAACATACATAAATGATCATCTTAAAATTGCAACTTTAAGTCACTAAACATCATCACATCAGACAATAACATGTCTTGTGGTTTGAGTCTCGTATGTTGAGATTTTACACCTATGTTGAAGTCTGCTTATTCACCAAGGGGCAGGTGAATAGTTGTGAAGAACTTTTTGGCAGTTGCATGGCCAAATTCTGATATTGCAGGAACACTAAAGTTCTCTGTGTAGACTTAAATTTGTAATACTGTTAGTATAGTGGTAATATGATTAGTTTATATACTACCAGTGGCGTAACTATCATGTGTCAGTTTGGGGCAAAGCCCGGGGCCCGACGACTTTGGGGGGCCCATTGTGATACCTGAAAAGGCTAGAAAAAGAGACTTTTAAAATAAAAAATGAGTATAAATAATACCGAAGTATTTGTTGATAAGTTGATATATTAATTATGTGTCATTTCTGTATAAGAGTAGTTGTTTTAATGATTTATTTTTAATCTTGTTTTTACTTTTATTTTTGTGTTACTGAATTACTGACTGAGTTATGTTTCTTATTCTTAGGATGAATTTCACAAAATGTAGTGAATAGAATGTCATAATATATGATTTTATTTGATAAATCATAAGCTAGCATAGTTTAATTACTAACCAAGACCTTTTGGTTACCAGGCACCGTGAAACTGATCCTCATTAATTAAGCTAGTTAGTTAAACAATTAAAGACAGTTAAACAAATAATTATTCGTTCGCTCTGTCACAATCAACGGAATAACAACATATTTTTTTTCCCCCTTACGTAAGTCGTTTACTATTTTGACGAGACAACTGCAATCAAAAGTGAAATATGCAAGGTACTGGTTGCTAGGTACGAAAGTTGCACTTACCTGGCCAGAACAAAAAAGTGAATTATATCTAATTTTTATGCGAAGAAATCCGTTATTTGCCAGCCTCGGTGGATTAGTGGTTTGCATGGTTGCTTTATAATCGAAGGGTCGCAGGTTCACTCCCCGGCAGATCTGGTAATTTTTCATAGCGGAGAAAAATTAAAAACATGCCTTCTCAGATAGAAAGTCAAACTGTAGGTCCCGTGTCAATGCAATGTTTGGCATGATAAAAATCTCTACCGGAGGTGGAATTCCCCAAATTTGGCTAAATTTTAGTAGGGTCGGCTAAATGATCATAGCAACCGGTGCCATGAGCTACGAATGATGCTTCGCCATCCTGATTCCTCGCCCAAAAATAAATTAAAATAAGATCCATTATTTGAAAATGTTGACGGTTCGTTAGATGGTTTCCATGGTTCTCACAACCAGCCACCTCATAGTTTTCAGCCGCGATTTGCGTTTCAAATAATTTATTTCATTATTATTATTAAATATTGGGGGAGAAGGAAAAGATAAAACATTACACGATGCGTATGTCTTTTATTTGCCTCGGAGACCTTTACGGACCTCAGCTATCCGCTTTGGTCCTTAAAGTTTCTCCTTAGTAGAAGTGTTTACTTATGCATTTCGCAATGTAAATAACTTTTGGTAATTTTAACTAATGCTTAGCTGCACATTAATGCTTAAAAGTTAATACAGCGGTTCTCAACCTTTTTAGTAAATTGGGACCCGACTTTTCATAACAGTTTTTGAAGTCCTAATTTTTTTTCTATATCTATTTTACTTTTACTGTTAATACGCGGCTACAAGGCTAAAATTTGGCATTTGGCAACAAGACACAAAAACTAAACTAAAACCTAACAAATCTAACCTTATATACGTACCTACAGAACTTCACGGTTCGTCGGTAATCGGTCAACTTTGACTAACCATCAAGCTCGACTGATTAGTGGAACATTTCTAAAAGACTGGAATTAATAGGACCTAAATCAGAGTTCATTAGCGCTTTTCTATTCTTAATAATTTCTAAGCTTTCAAATCAGTTAAGTTCTGTTGGATTGTTTATATTTCTAATTAATTCTATGCCTTCAACCTTATGATTTTGTTCAAGCATAAGTAGGACGACGCTAGATTTATCATGTCTTTTAAATTTTAAGTGAGCTAAATGCTCTTTGTACCGAATCTTCAAACATCTCTTAGTTTGCCCTATATATTTGATTACAGCTATTACATGATATCATATATAATGATAACATGATAATACATAATAGATTTTATATATTCTCGATTTATCCATGTAATCTACTTGATCTTTTGGGTTTCCTAAGACATTCTTAAGGCTGTTATTCGAAACCACAACTGTTTGACATGAATAAAGCGGCAATTTTGCAATGTTTTTTACTTATCCTTATTGTTATTACCTAGTGTAGTAACATACCTAACCCTTAACTTATTTCTATGTTTTCTAATAGTACTATACCCAACATCCTCAGAGTAACCGTCAGAAACAACAATGTCAATAATTTTCTTGAGTTTTATTTTATATCTTAATTCTGACCTTAGTGACCTTAATTTTGCTTAGAAATTATTAAGAATAAAGAAGCGCTAATGAACTCTGATTTAGGTCATATTAATTCTAGTCTTTTAAAATTGCTCCATAATCGATCAAGCTTGACGGTTAGTCAAACTTGACCGATTACGACGAACCGTGATTTCTGTAGGTATGTAAGTTTAGATTTTTTAGGTTTTAGTTTAGTTTTTCAGTCTGCTGAAGATGACAGTTTTGCTGTTGAAATAAGTGCCCAGAGCGATTAAAAGTGTGTGTGGTGAGGGTGAAGTACAGTTTTATTACTAAATTTGTTTTTTAGATTTTTCCTCTTTTTTTGCGACCGTGTGGGGGGCCCTAATGATTATGTTGACCCGGGGCCCAATGCCGTCTTGTTACGCTACTGTATACTACATAAATGTTCGCTTACATATTCTATTCTATATTTATTTATATTTTAGTTATACTAAAGTTAGTTTACTTATATATAAAGGGTGTAATTGGAATTTACTTTAGCGATACAAATCTTTATTATATCCTTGTGTTAAATTATCAACAATCCAAAACTAAGACTTTTTAGATAGAAGGATTAAAACTAACGAGTTTTTGTGTAAAAATCTTAGCGCGTTTTTTAATATATTTTATACTTTTTCATAGAATGTACCGATCTGTACTAGACGAGAACGTTAGGTGAAATGAGCTATCCCTACCGTAATATCGCAAATATTATGCGCATCCAAACTTCGCCGGTCAAGCTGAATTTGATAAATTGTATGTAGTTTACTGCTAATTATAAGCAGTGGCGTAATTACCGCCCCCGCAGACCCTGCGACGCGGGGGGGGGGGCGCAACTCTCCGAAGGGCGCTGCTTTCGTGAATTTTTATTAAATTTAAAAGCAAACATTGGAGGTAAAATAAATTTCTATGAAAACAATAAAAGAGAATTATGGATATGCATTGCTCAAAACAATTGGAGGATATTGTGTTACAATAATATTAGGTGTTAAATAAGATTAATTAAATTACTAAGTAGTGGTCTGCTTTGACGACGACACCAATAATAACTAAAACATTTTCGTCAATCGTGCTGTACTTGTAAATTGTGTAAATGAAATTTGAAACTTGTTTAAGAACTTTAAAATAAATGTGTTGACTTGTTGGATCAGCGACAAAGATTAATAGTTTTTGGAGAAATGTATAGCTGTTCTCTAGTTTAGGTACGCCACCCGCAGCCGCACATCCTATAATACCATTCTATGTGTTTCATTGAACTTAACAATAGTGTTTGGGAGGAGTAGTAGTTTTCGAGATAATCGCCAAAAGCTTTTTTGGTAGAGCAGCCATAGCCTTCCACATTAATTCCACCACCCTACTTGAAAATTCATGTTTTGATGCACTTGCGACCTAATCTAACCTCACCTAACTATAAACAGACCTAACTTAAACCTAGATTAGGTTAGGTTCCGTTGAGTTGGGTTAGATTCGGTTAGGTTAGGTTGCTTCGAATTTTAAAATGTAGAATTTAACTAAATTTATTATTGGTGGTGCATGATGTCACTGTTAATATACAATTGGTTGAAACATCCCATAAACACATGTCAAGAAAATTGAAGCTTTCTTCCTTTCTCAGAGTCTTTTTAGTCTGGTCTAGCCTAGTACAGGAATTAGTTCACGTCAGTTGCGGAGCCACAGTCTTGTAGCGTGAGTTTATCGTTTAAATCTTTTTTGGGAAAATAAACTACTCCTATGATAAATTACCGTGTGTTTGTCGTTTTAACAATGTTATTTAAATTAAGAGAAACGGAATAAATGCTCTATACCTAAACCAGAAAATGAAGAAACTAAACCGGAGTGAATCTAGGAGCCGCAGACTAGCAGTCGGAGTTGATTGTGAACGAGCCTTGCTCCTAAATTGTCAAATTTAGACAGATTTAGACTAAATTTGACAATTTGGGAGCAAGGCTCGTTCACAATCAACTCCGACTGCTAGTCTGCGGCTGCACTCCTGCTTAGTTTCTTCATTTTTTGGTTTTACTATAGTGAAACGACTTGAGAATTTGTCTTGTTTAAGTTATCATTAATTAAAAATTACAATGTTGTTTTGAGAACTTCAGCACTTAATAAGAAATGCAAATTGTTGCAAATTCTGTATTTGTTTACAACAAATTAACTTCCACAATTTCTGTAGGAAGCTTTGTAAAAAATTCAAGGGTCGAGTTGTTTTGATATTGGTTTCCATTATCGTATAATAAAAACCAAACTTTGCAAAACTCTTAAATTTAATAATCAACAAGTCAACAAGCATTACAGTGGAAATAGTTGCAATGCTGAAAGATTTAAAGATTACTTTTAATCGCTCTGGATTCAATTTGTTGCTGACAGTTAACACTTCTATGTTTTATTGCAACTTTAACTGGTGTTTGTAAGTTTGTGTGCATATAGAAAGTTTAAGCTTTTTTTCTGTAGATGATAAGGAGAAATATAGGTGTTACTTTGGATTAAAATTTATCTCTATTTTTGTAGGTACTATTCACCTTAATGAGAGTACTGAATACATATTACCAGAATGTCAGGGGTCTCCGAACCAAACTAAAGGATTTTTACTTGAATGCATCAGAGGCTTTGTATGACGTACTGATCGTTTCAGAATCTTGGTTACATGATGGCATTTATGATAGTGAGGTTCTTGATCCAGCGTTGTATCAACTTAGTAGATGTGATAGAGATACTAGGCACAAATCGAGGGGAGGTGGTGTATGTATTGGTTTGAGGAATGATTTTAAAATAATAAATACAAAGCATAATAGTTCCTCTTATGAGGCTTTGATTATTAAATTTAAATTTAGCTCTATAGTGTATACAATAGTAGCAGCATATATCCCTCCTAATTCTGCTATTGCAATTTATAGACATTTTACTGAATTTATATTGTCAAATATTGAACTATCAGATGAAGTATTCTTGTATGCAGATTTTAATATCTCTGAAACAGAAGGTAGTAAAATAAGTGCAATAAACGAGATAATGGACTATTTAAACTTAATGTCTATAAACTCAATAGAGAATAGTTACAATAGAAAATTGGATGTTATATTATGTTCTCACAACATATCCTATGATGTACAAAGGGCATCAATGCCACTCATAAAAGAGGATGCTTATCATCCTGCTCTTGTCATTACTTATATCATAAATAATTCAAAACTTAATAAGTCCGTAAATTTATCTTCACAATTTAATTTCAAGAGGTGTGACTTTCAGCTGTTGTATGTAAATATTCAAAATATTGATTGGCATTTGTTATTATCTACTAAAAATGTGAATCTTGCGGTTGATATATTCTATAATCAAATTAAGAAAGTTTTTGAAGCTTGTATTCCTAAATATCAAAAAAGTACTCCAAAATATCCTAAATGGTTTAATTCTAATATTATCCAGAGTATTAAAATGAAAAAATATTACAGAAGACATGGGTTGACTGATCTATTTAAGAATGAACGAAGTAATTTGAAAAAATTAATAAAATCAGCGTTTAATGAATATATTGAGGGTGTAGAGGATAATATCCAGTCAAATACCAGCGGATTTTGGAATTTTATTAAAAGTAAAAGGAATACAAGTAACTATTCTTTCCAATACTCTTTTAATAATGAAGATATTAATGATGTTGATGTGACAGAGACATTTGCTAAATACTTTCACTCGGTTTATGCTGATATTCCTCCCTCATATGATACTAATGATGTTGATGATACTTTACACAAGCATTTCATAATTAATGATTCATTTACCCTGAGAAATATTGGAAGTCAGGATTTTTATGAGGCAGTCAAAAAACTAAAGCCAAAAAGAGCAGCGAGTCTGATGAAATTCCGCCTTACATTGTTAAAGCATGTGCTCACTTACTTGAATTACCACTGCTTCATATTTATAATTTATCTATTTCTACGGGTGTATTTCCAGACCGTTGGAAAGAAGCATGTGTGTGCCCTATACATAAAAGTGGTGATAAGAATAGACTTGAAAATTATAGGCCTATATCAATTATATCAGCTCCTGCTAAACTCTTTGAGCACATTATTTACAAAAATTTGTTTTCATATCTTAAAAAATATATAGTAGATAATCAACATGGCTTTATGCCCAATAGAGCCACAATTATAAATTTGTTTTTGTTTACTAATTCTATTTATAATGCTTTTGAGTATAATTCCCAATTAGATGTCATATATACTGACTTCCAGAAAGCTTTTGATAAAGTAGACCATAATATTTTATTATTTAAATTGTCTAAATATGGTGTTTGTGGTACAATTTTTAACTTATTAACTTCCTATTTACAAGATAGATCTTATTATGTAAAATTTAACAATATGTCTTCCACCTTGTATAAGATTAATTCAGGAGTCCCTCAAGGGTCTAATTTAGGGCGCCTATTATTTCTTGTATTTATTAATGACCTGCCCGCTGTGGTGCAGCACTCTGAATGCCTGTTATTTGCTGATGATATGAGGATATTCTGTAGGGTGAACTCTGATAAAGATTCATATAACCTACAGAGTGATATTGGAAAAATTATTCATTGGAGCATGAATAACAAATTATATTTTAATATGTTTTGTTAAATGTCATGTTTTAACATTCAGTAGAAGAGACGAGTTTCTAAAATTTAAATACAAGATGCAGAATTTTACCTTAGATAGAGTCTCCTGTACAACCGATTTAGGAATCTTATTAGATACGGCATTGAACTTTAAGGCTCATTTGGAGAAGACAACTAGAGAAGCACGTAGGGCACTTGGGTTTATTATTAAAAACTCTGTATACTTCAAACGCACAGAAACATTAATTAAACTTTATTACTCGTTTGTACGCTCTAAGTTGGAATATGGATCACTAATCTGGAATCCTAGATATCTAAATCTAAATACGCTAAATACAAGAAAAGTAAACTACAAACTGATTTAGATTATTACAAACAGCTGCGAAATTATTTGTCAACCGCTATAAAAAGTGAAAAATCGGCCTACATTAAACATCAACTACACTGCAATAAAAGACACCCCCGTATGTTGTGGAAAAACTTTGCTTCGTGGAATATTCATTCAAAACCTAAGTCTCAAATTTCGGAGCAAATCAAAGATGCTAATTTAATAAATAGCTTCGTAACAAACGGTGTCCAAAATGTGATTATCGACAATGAAACACTAAATTACTATCTTCACAATAGTGTAATTGCTGATCTGCAGACTCCGAATTTCAGCCAAGTAACAGGTGATGACGTTGAAAAAATTGTTAATTCACTAACGTCTAATGCAAGCGGTATAGATAACATTAATTTGAAAATGTTAAAATTGGTATTACCTTTTTGCAAATATAGTTTGACTCACATAATTAACTTCTCACTATCTAATGGGATTGTGCCATCTCTCTGGAAAAAAGCGCTGATCAATCCATTACCTAAGAAAAGTAAAGCAACCGATTTAAAAGATATTCGGCCAATTAGCATATTGCCCACTATGTCTAAAGTATTGGAGAAAATTGTGAATGTTCATTTAATCAATTACATTTCCGCCAACAAAATATTACCCAATACGCAGTCAGGATTTCGCAAAAATCATAGCACGACTACTGCTATGCTTAAAATAACTAGTGACATAACTGCAAATATTGATAATAGCGAAATAACCTATTTGACATTATTAGATTATAGTAAAGCGTTTGATGTGATACATCGACAGCTACTACTAGCTAAACTTCAATACTATGGTTTCTCAATTGAGATGCTGCAGTGGTTCTCTGATTATTTATCAAATCGGTTTCAAGCCGTTAAGATCGATAGTGACATTTCTCGTGAACTACAAGTTGAATATGGAGTACCTCAAGGAAGCATCCTAGGTCCTACTTTATTTGCACTCTTTACGGCTGATCTTTCTGACATCTTATTACATCAATGGAATATCCACCAATATGCAGACGATACACAAATCTACAAATCATGTGTTCCATATCTAGTTAACAATCTAATTAGTGAACTAAATGAAAATCTTGAACAAATTAGGGTGTGGTCTGAGAAAAACGGCCTACGATTGAATCCTCAAAAAACTGTTGTTCTACGTATTGGTTCTAGTGGAACCATCAGTAAAATGAATCAGTGTACTCAAATATCGGTTCAATTAAATAATACTGTAGTGGAAATAAGTGATAATGTCCGAAACTTAGGTATAATTATTGACAAAAATTTAAATTTTGAAAATCACGTTGTGAAGAAGTGTAGTGAAGGCTATGCGAAATTAAAACTGCTGTGGAAATTTAAAAATGTTTTACCCCGAGATGTAAAGTGGAATTTAGTCAATGTTCTTATCTTAAGCATTCTAGATTTTGGGAGTTCTGTCTATTTCTATTTCCTAACTACATACTTGAAAAATAAGTTGCAGATTTTACAAAACGCTTGTATGCGTTTTTCGTACGAAATCAATCGCAGGGAGCATATAACACCCTATTATAATAACTTTAGAATTTTGAAATTAGAAAACAGGTTTATTTTGTTATATGCATCTTTGTTATTCAAAGTCTTAGAAACCAAAGAACCATCTTATCTGTATAATTTATTAATTAGGCGATCAACTGTACATGATGTTAATTTAAGAAATGTAAATACATTTAACGTTCCACGACACAAAACAAGTAAATTTGAGAGTTGTTTCCAGTATATTGCTCCTGCATTACTTAATATGACTTGATGGTAGAAAAAATTCAAAATAAATTTCTACGATTCTTACATTTTAAAAAATTTAATACATATCCAGATAATAGAACAACTAGAACTGTTACCTTACGGAATGTCTTCAAGATAGCATCGTTGTATGATAGACGTGAAAGTGCCACGGTGATGTTCGGCTTTAAAATAGTAAATGCTATCATCGACTGTAAAGAACTACTATCATTGTGCACATTAAGAGTACCAAGTAGATTTACCAGAAATCTAAACTTATTTTTTATTCCATTTCGATCAAATAACAATATGCCTCTGGTAAAAATGCTGCAGTTGCTTAATTATGTACAGCTGCACTTAAATGTCGATTTATTTAATGTAACGTTCAATAAACTTCAGAGTAATGTTTATAAGTTTTATTCAAATAGTGCCTTTCCTTAAGCTACCGTTAACAATTATATTTCTTCCTTTGTGTAATCGGAGCTCTTGATATTCTGGGGTATTTAATTTGCTTTGCAAATATGAATATAATATATTGAATGTAATGGGCATGCATGTAAATAACCAATTTATTATATAGTATGTCTTTAGAATTAAGTGCCTCTATATTGTTAATAATGATAAGTAATGTTGATGTATAATTGTCTATTTTTGATTTCTCCCTTGTAATTAGGCTTCACTGCCTGTTTGGGTGTTTTTAAAATAAATAAATAAATAAATAAAGGATTACTAAGGTACTAAAACTAAACGGAACCATTGATACAGCATCTTGTCTGTAAGTTATTTGAATAATATTAATTGTGGTTTCATTCTTTGTCAACGATCAATATTTACATGTGTTAAACAAGGAATTTAATGCAAATGTATTTAGAATGGGATCCCAAAGTAAGTTATGATGTAGAAGCTAATAATATGTGTAGGTTTTCATTTCAAGTATCAATAATTTTCAGTATGTTTGTATTGTTTAAACGATTTTTTAATAGTTATTTAATAAATTAGTTTGTTAATGAAAGCGATTAATGATCGAAACTGTTTAAAGCACGAACGAGCGATAGGGAGTGAGTGCCTTTAATAGTTGAGATCATTAGTTGCTCATTAACAAACGAATTGATTACAACAGTTTTTCGTTGACCGTAAAATTCTTCGATTTTAAGATAGAAAATTTCAAATAATACCGAATCCAAACTTGTGCGTATATCTGGTTGCCCAAAGTAAAACATCATCAAAACGTCAAAATCACAAACGGGTTTATTAATGAAAAAGAGTGTATTAATGAGGTCCATTAATGCATCCTTTTTTCACAAAACAGTTACTTAATAAAAAAGAGTGTATTAATGACGTCCATTAATACATCCTTTTTTAGAAAAAATCATTCATTAATATTGACATTAACAAACGGTCAACGAAAAATTTAATTTAATATACCGAATTCAAAATTAATGCTCAATGATATAGTTTGACACGACAAATTGTTGATATTCCACTCAAGGAATAGATCACAAATTTAAAAAACTTACAATCAGTAATACTTACGTAAACCAAAGATAATATTTTCCCGATTGGTAGATTCTTGTTTAAACATTATGCAATAACATCAAATAATTTGGGTAGCGCCCTTTTTATTATTTTTCTTGTTTTCTATCTAAAATTAGCAAGCCTTAGCAATTTAAATCAATAAGATGTCTCAATTGAAGTCCAATTGTTGATTATTTTTGTTTAATTATTGAGATTAAGGTTGTTACAAGGAAGAGAAAATAAGATGCAAGAAAATTACCAGAAAACGAAAAAGGGGAGCAGACTTAATATATGTACAGACTAGTAAAACTTTCTTCAGATTCAATTTTGATAAATAGTAAACCTAATTGTATATAAGATATAATAATAATAAGATATAAAATTTAAAGTAAATTGTCTTTGAGTCGGGTTGATGAGACGTATCGAATGGTATATAGCATGTGCGGGTGGCGGATTTAAGCTAAAGTCTTTCCAAATGCTTGCATTAAAGCCTGCGATAAAACTGTAATTGGTGTTAAATCTCATTAATCACATAAAAATTCGTTCAAGAGATACAAGCAAATAAATAAAAATTTAATGAATTATTATTAGATATTGCATATTTTATTTTAACAAAGGTTGCCCACGTGTAGTTGCATATATGAGGGGCCCAAACGTAAGGACTCGCAGGGACGTGCAATCTTACGTAGTGTTGTGATAATGTGGTATCAAAAGAAAAAAGAAATTAATTGAAAGAGATTAATTGTAGTGAATAATAAACCCTTCAACACTTGATGAAATATCAAAAGTTATAAATTGCAAAATAAACCTGTTATTGTTGAAATTCACAAACACAAAATCATGGTAAAACAGTCTGAAAATATACACAACTAAATATCACTTATCTTTATAAAAAAATTCTCCGGCTATAATTTCTAAATTGGAAAACAAGTTCCATAAATGCATGAGACGAAATCAGGCGGGGGTCGCTAATTAATTAGGAAGCTATTTAGATTATATCTGTAAAATGTTGATGGACCAGACACAAATAAATTTCCTTTTAAACATTTAAATGGATAATTTTATTTATTAACACAGAAAAGAAATAAAAATTTAAAATTCCATGAAGAGAAAAGAAAACAACTATTAAAAATTAAAATTAAAGAAAATCAAATTAAATCTCGGTGTCAAATAGATTTAACAAAATAAGAATTAACAGACATTCTAATTCTCTTTATCCTTTTTAATTCTTATCTGATCAATCCAACAATCTTAAGGGCCCTCTGGATAGGGTCTAGGCCACACACTTAACAGACGAAAATTTCCAAAAATTGATCAAATTTAGGTTTTGAATTTTAGCTTCCATTTGTAATTTGGAAATGTTCTCGCAGCATTATTCGATAAAGGTGTACGATACAAATGACACTTCATAAAGTTTATGTATATTTTAGTTTCATATACCTAAAAATAAATTATATTAGCTTTAATAATTATTAACAATACCTTGAGATTTAACAACAAAATGACAGATTTATTTATTGTACATCATTTATATATGATTTTACATTGATTTTATGAAGAGAGAAGTTTTATAAAATTTTAATTGTCGATTAAATTTTAAATATTTCTTCAACAGTGATGCAACAGTTTGCATGCATTTGTGCTAGCAGTTGCGAATACCATAGGAAACTATAGTTGCAGTGTCTATTAGGAATTTGAATATTTGATATACTATTTCAAGATGGCTAAAACCTAAACCAACAACTATTTTTAAATGCTTTGAAAATCCCCCCTTTTTCATTACTGTTATAATGCATCTATTAGCAACTTTATGGACTGTTGAGAGATAATAAATACTATATACAGATCGATGCATCAGTAATATTTATATTTATTAATGGTATTTTGATTGTATTTAGTGCTTGATTGTGTCTTGATTTGGTAACTAAATATTTTTATATTATTAGTTCATATTATTGCTTCCCTGTAAATATTATATAATTTGTACATATTAGGTATTAAATTTGGTATTAAATTTGGGATTTGAATATGATTTGTATTGCCTTATTTTTAAGAATATTAATTTTACCGTTTCTAGGCTTTGGATTACAAATAACAGTTTTGTTATAAAATAGTCAATAACCGCTGTACAGCACCAGAGTATACGAGGTCGACAGGTAGATTCCGGTAAAGACATTTCCTGCTATATTACGTATACTATTTCGACCGGCCTGCTGCCTTTTCCTGAAATCATGGGATTTTATTAAAAAAGTTACTTGTTTGTAATTTAAAGTACATAATGTACTATTACTGACAATTGAAAAAGCTCATATTTAATTCAAAAGTTATGTTTAGGACACCAGCGTGGAATTTTAGAATATGAGAACACAGAGCATTCTAACTGCCCAAGTACAGGTAGAAAGGATTATGCAGGTAATAAGGGTTGAATAAGTAGAAATTTTGAGTTTTCTGGAAAAGTAATTAGCATATCTAAAATATTTTTGAAAACTTTTATTAAATGTTTATTTTTATTCAATCTATACATATCATTATCATTTATTATTCATTCGTAAACAACACACAACATTTATTGTATCTATAAAACCTGCTCTTAGTCCTAACAATGACAACAAAATGTGACACTTTTTAAATAATTTATGAGCCGTGGAAGTGTGCGTAGACGTAGATGTTATTATGACAATTGGTCTATAAATATATGTCATTCTACTAACTTGTAAAACAAGTACATACAAGTCAGCTGTCAGTTTTATAAGTCAGTAGCTGGTAAAAGTAACTTTTCGTTGTTTGTGTAACTAATAAAATATATAACCATACAATTCATTGCAATACTTCGTTATATTAAAATGTCAAAAGAAATGAAATACAAGACTTGATAAAACATGTGTTTATTTTTCTAAGTTGTCTCAAGAAGTTGTTTGTTTTTTCGTTGCCCGGAGTAATGTAGTAATCGTCAACTAATAAGATCACTATATTTACCCCGCGCTCACAGGAAAAAAGCTTCACGTGAGTAAGACTTTTGTAAAAGACCGATAAGGTAGGATATGATAAAAAATAGTAAATAAATAAGAGTAATAAGTAGTAATATTTAGAAAAGGAACGCGAGCTGACGTGTAGCTATAAAAAAACCTGTGATGTACTATAAGTTATAACTAATAACAGGTGGTAATAATAATGATAGAACAATAATAATAATAGAAATTAAGGTATGATAAGTATAAAACAATAATAATATTAAACTGTAAAAAATGGAAGCAAGAAATCCTCTTGTAAAAGAAAACTTCAATAAAACGATAGCAGGCTCTCAGCAGCAACTGAAACAAAAAAGTAAAAACGGATCAATAGTGTACAAAGATATTTAAATTAAGTTACCATAAAAATAAGAATAATACAGAATACTATAAACAGCTAATTAAAATAAATATGAATAATACAGAATATTATAAACGGCTAATTAAAATAAATAATATTAATTTTGCAAATTTCTTGATACTCCTGATATCCCTTCATTTTATCTTGGTTATCTTGGATGGATAATCGGACATTCCTTGATATAAATTGCAGGCATAAGTGTTTTCACTGTGAAAAAAGAAACAATCCAATAGGGTTTGATAAATGCGCGGATAATTATGGACTAACTCACACGTAAGTACTACGTCATGTAAACCTCTCTTAGATTTCGCTGGCGACTCCTTCTAGGATTTCAATATTTCTAATATTTCAAATGTATTTAAAAAAATATTACGGCCTTTATAATTGAAACGACAAACCGGTAAATTTCTGAAAACGCTATGCATTTCTTTCAATACAACAGATTTTACAAGCAGCTTATAACTTCTTGGTAAATTCTAAAGTATTTCCAGATGTCCACAGGCAATGGCAATTGCAATTTTAAACACATTGGGATTTCAGAAATCCACAACAGCAATATTTAAAAAATATAAATAAATACGTTTATACATGATCTTGTTTCTTAGTTTAACCAAGCTATTTGGGCATCATATTTTTAAATATTTAATTATATTGTATAATATTTAAGTACATTTATATTATTATATAATTATATGTAATTATATAGTATTGTATTTACATAGTACATTATATTGTATTCAGTACAATGTACTGAAATATCACGTACGCTACGGGAATATATTATGTTATGATATAATTATGATACAATGAAAAGGGTACTACAAGAAAAATTTCCAAACCCTTTTACAGCTACTGCTTTTACAAAAGCCATATAGTTCTTGGAAAGTCGGTAATATTTTATTGTACTTATTTATAGCGTCTTTACTCATGCACCCCAAGAGCAGGTATAGGTACAAAACTAATTGTAAGAAAGAAGTGTACAAAGAATGATTCCTTCATTTCTTTCGTATTTGATTTATTTTTGATCAAAATTCTTATTCCATAACGTATTTTCCCTTTTATTAAATTCAAATTGTAATGATGGTAAAGTTACTAATATTGAATGTGTATTTTATTAGTATAAAAAATATATTTTTAAATTTCAAATCATTTTTAATTTATAATGAATGCTAGAAACAACAATAACAGTCTGATCACTAAAATCTAAAACACTGCACTTTCGTTTTATTTCACTTTGATTGTTCATTTAAATTATTAAGAACTTATAAAAAGATTTAAAAATAAAACAAGATGACATTTGTCATAACCTCACTTTGTTGACATTTAAGTGACATAAAATTCACCAACATAACCTCGGAATTTTATCAAAATAACGTACAAACTGACATGACTTCTGCTCTATATGAAAATTCAAGAGAGAGTAACCAAATTTTCGTTCTGTTTTTATAATAATTGGAAAACAATTGCGAATCGCTAGTGATTTTCTAATTGGAATTAGAAACAAAACAACATATTTTCCACCAAAAACCTTTCTAACCAAATTGTTGATAAAAAATTAAATTAATTGTTTAAATAAATGTTATAAAATGAAAGAGGACAATTTTTCCCTTGATTTTGGTACCCAATACGGCTATTAAAATGCAAGTTTAGAGTTCGGATTCATTGGCAACCATCTTGAATTTTTTGACAAACATTAATTGACAAAAATTCAAATAAAAAAATTTTAGCATTTTGCTACATCCTTTTCTTATCACAAAATTAATCCTAAGATCCTATCAAACAAAAATTACATAAATTTTGACACCAAAATTATGAATATAAACTAAATTTTAACATTCTAGCAGACCCTGCTGAAACGTTACAATTTTGGAATTTCAAAGGCCTAAACCTTTTCTATACAAAGTTCCCCACTTTAGCATTCTAGTGTCAAATACACCCTAGAACTTGGTTAACAATATTACAGTAAAGATATTTTACTTAGAAATACAAATAACATTGAAGAATAACCATTTACTATGGAAAATTATGAATCGCCAAAGAAATAGAACACTTTCTTGAAATTCAATAATAAAAACTGTAAGTAAAGTAATAAATACTTGTGTATACCTTTTCACATATGCCTTTAATAATTTTCAGGTGAAAACATGCCATAAAATGGCTTCAAAATCAAAGTGTGAAAAAAATCAACCAATGACAGAAAATCGTTAATCCTGATATTGAGTTTGTGAAATTCAAGTGAAGAATCTGTTTAATATTTATCCCCTATCACCTCACAGTGTTGTAGTGTATGTCTTGTACATAATTAATGCAAAATTTTATTATTTTTAATATAAAAAAAATTGTTAACTCCTTTCGCATGGAAGATAGGCAACACATCGTGCATACGTGTTATGCGGGATGCTTATATCACAACAGTAGTTACGCCACTGATTATAATGTTATGCACTGTAATTTTCATATGAAATGCATACTATATAATTTTTATAATCCAAGGAATCTATGCAAGGAAACCAAAATATAGCAACAGTATTTGTAATAAACTTACAGCAGTTATTGTAAATTCTGTTAAACATCTTTCCAAAAATGCGATTCTCCAGAGTATCGTTCACTTTGTCTCGTTACTTGGTTTCAGAATATATACAGATCGCCATGTTTTTAGATCTACATGAAATTAACAAAAGAATTTTCAAAAGGTAATTGTGCAGAAAGAAAAGATAAAATTCAATTTCATATTATTGTAATTTATTAACAATGTTTGAATGGCATACATGAAAATAATAATAATAATACTCTACACATTTATAATATAAATAAAATATCTTTCTAAATCTTACATACAAGGTATATAATGGGTATTTCCAAAACTTTTCATCACGCACATAAATTTTCATAATAATATCTTGTTTACATTTCCATTTATGTTTGTGTCTATAAAAAATATATCAATTCCTTATTTTAGAAAAATAATTATATTTGATAGAACTTAGGTATAAGAGAGAAAATAAATACTGGCTTAATAATAATAGAAAACATTGATTTGTTTTTCATGCATGCAGTTTATAATGTGCATATTTAAGTTTATAATGTGCATATAGTATACGCTTACTCTAGAATTAGCACAATAATGCAAAGATCACATTAAGAAGACTGAGAATAAAAATAATAAACTACCAATAAGTAAAAAGGAAGTAAATCATTACAGTTCTTCATTTTACCATATTTAACATAAGTTGGTTTCATTAATAAAAGCAACTTCATAGGTTAGGTTTGATTACAAAAAAAAGTTGGGCTAAAAGTCATGATTTGTGGTTAGGTACTCTATGCTACGAAAAGACTTGATAGGAAAAAATAGGAACACGTCTGCTAGAAAAAGGCAGCAATTCAAACAATTTGAGTAGATATATTTAAACTATTGGAAGTTTTTTCTTAATCGATTGTGCTGTCACATAACATGGTCATAAGTGAAGTCTCCCGATCTTCAATGAAGCTGCCATAGTTTGCAAGTCATGCATCGCAAAATATTTACCTAATCGATTTCTTATATCAATAATATGTTTTACTTGTACATTAGCTTTAGTAGAGCCCATAGCACCAAAATTTAAATGTGTGTGATCTGCACATAGACTGCACTGTCAAATTACATAACAGCTCCAGTAAGTACTTGAGTTACGTTATTTTGGCAATATACTTGGAAGTCAAAAATTTTTAATGCGATTAAAAACATGGACAGAAGATTATTCAGGAAGGTCTCGACATATATCTTAAGTCAAAGAAATACACTTTATAATGATATTCAATTCATTACTAACAGTTATCTATGCGTGAAATAGCAGTTTTTTCAAGTAAATAAATTTCAGCTTTTAAAAATGGTTGAAAAACATAAGCTTTATTGAAATTGGTGATTTTTATGAAGACATTAATCTTCCGCATCTGCCTCCTTTCCTTATGACTCAGGTGTTTGACTCAACCCTGAAAGAGAATACTGTATCTATATCTAATATCTTTGGTGAATTAATGACTGTATTCACAAGTTAATCATCTCATTACATGATTATATTTATCATTTGTAAAGGTTGTTTAGTACTTACTAATATTAGTTTTTATTTTATGTATTATTTAACACTGGAAGATAAGCCGCACTACAAGAAAAAATGTTATGTTGATATCAATTTTATAGTTAGAATTTTATGATCCAATCATATCAATAAGAAAATTTTTGTGTGTGTGGAGGGGGGGGAGAATAATTATTATTAATAGGGTAGTTCAGACATTGAATACTGAATTAATAATATAATTTCTCACTGTTGTGTTGCCTTTTCCATGTATTTATATTATTGTCTATTGTCTCTAGATCAGTGGTGGCGAACCTATGACCCGTGGGTCAGACACTGACCCACGAAGGCTTTTTAAATGACCTGCATTGATTTTTATAAAAAAAAATGCTTGCAAAGCTAGTATTGTCAGTAGTAGTCTCACATTGCATTCTGTTAAGCTAGCTAGCTACTCACTATACATGATGCACAATTCATGTGTGCACGTTAAAATTTGATGTATCTGCATGCCTTGTGGTTTGCTCACTTGGCGGAAATCTGCCCATATCAGAGGAATCTTTTGATCACAAATCATGTATCAACTTAGTATGCTTAATGCATAATCTCACATAGTTTGTACACTTTCAATTTATTGCATGATAAACTACACATCACGTATTGATGCTAAACCTGTTAAAACTAAACAGGTGAACTAAACAGGCCACACTCACCTATAACCTAACCTAACCTAGGCCGCGCTGGTCGATCAGAGTAACACAAACGCCGCCATATTGGGGTAAAAGAAGCACGAAATTGTACATTATTTGTATCTGTATTGAATTGAATCAAATCCACGTTTAGTTAAAAAAGTTTTTCTTATTCTGAAAGATCAAACCTCTCATGTCAAATACATAAAATGAGGTTTTAATTTGTTCATTATTAAAAATCATCCTTCTTTGCCCCAATATGGCGGCGTTTTGCGGTACTCTGATCGACCGGCTTGACTTAGGTGACTAGATGTAGTGACTCTAGAGTCACTAGATAAGTCAGAAGATAAACCCTAGGATTTATCTTCTGGCTGATATCGACAGAAGCAAAATATTTAAACCAATCTTATACGGTTTGCCTATTCACCACAAATTATCTTCACTGCAGTCGTAGGATTTAAAGGTTTTTTCCAATAATGTTTCATGAGTCCTCAAAGAACAATTTTTTCAACATTCATTCTAACCACAATCGAATTTTAAAACGTGCAAATATAGAATTTAAATCTGTATTAAGTTAGCTTTAAAATGACACATTATGTAAACAATGCAAAATGGCAATAAAATTAGTCAAAAAGTGGCGGAAGCTTTTGACTCAACCATTGAGTATTAAACAAAAGAGTGTCCCCAGGTGTTTTGTTTATTTAGTTCATTTATAAATTCTACAAATCACTTGGCCAAAACTCCATAATAAAAACAAAATAAAGACAAATTTATTACTTTATTATGAGCTACGATGCACATCGTAAAAAGTAAACAATATTGTTTAACTAGGTTGAACTTCAAAATATATATCAATGTAATTTCATACTATACAATTTGAAAAAAATATTGGGTTGAATTTTGATTCCATTTTTCTCAAAAACTATAAAAGTATACAAAAATGGTAGATACCTGAATAAAGCACTGTGTATGTAATTCAGAAGCTGAAATCAGGGCATTTTTATGTGTACATGTAAACACATGTAAAACATATACTTTAGGTACGGTTTTTTAAATTTCAGTCAAATAATAATAATAATAATAATAATTGCTACAACCCATAGCCTGGAAACCAGGCCCCAGAAGCTATAAGCTTGTGCGAGAGGGAGGGGGCGATTATTATTATTATTACGTAGGCCCTAAGTGCGTCTGCAGCCGACTTACAGATGGAACAGCGCAAATCCCACATTTGTGTCACAGCTAAGGAAAACTGCAGAAAACCTTAACCGGATCTGACGGCACCGGGAATCGACCTCGGGCCGCTTGGGTGAAAGTCCAGCACTCTAGACATTACACTGCCAAGGCTGTAAATCTTAATAATCTTGTAAATAAAGAAAGTAAGGTTATGGAGAACTACTTATTTATCATCTGAGACCTATTGGTCTGTAATAAAATTTTAAATTTTGCTTTAGAGCAGCGTTTCTCAATCGCCGGTCCGTCAGAAAATTGTGCCGGTCCGCAGAGAAATAACAGTATTTTTCAAAATTTTACTACAAGATTTTTTTAATTCTTGTTATTCTAGAGCTAACGTAGGGTCAAATAGTTTATCAAAGTTGGCCAAGAGTAAACTCTGAGTAAATGTATACGGAACCGGCGCTATATACATACATACGTGATATATAACGCACCCGCTTTGTATCTATGTGGTAAGTTAGTATCCAGTCATATGTAATAAGGAGAATCTCCCATTTTAGAATTTTTAAACGGGTTTGGCACGCACGTGTCTAGGCTTAGCGGAACCGAAAGAATTTTGGTCTTACGTCCCCGATTAACGCGAACGATCAAAATCGGGGTTTTGCGGTTTCGAGGGTTTGCAAAACTTGCTTATATCCAGGCCGTTTTTTGTGTGTCGATACGTTAGGTAGTTCCCGCCTCAGACTTGAAGTCGCAGGCAGCGAAAAACTACCCCCGCCTTACGCTAGCTAGGTCGGATCGAAAATCTAACAACGAAATCTTTGCCAGCACAGTACCCCTACTGGAGAAGTTTTTTTTGCCGACACTCTTTCAGGGGAGGGGGGCCTCATAGGGCTGACATGGGGTTTTTAGGGGCGATCGAACATGTTTACAAGCGGTGCATCTATTGGTTTTTCCGTATCTCCACTCTTGAGAGCTCCGCTCGTTTGCGGGCGGCGGTATTTCGGAAACTATAGGAGCTAAAACGAATACCTTGGCGTCAAACGACGAGAAATCTCAAAATATTTCCTTTTCAAAAGCCGTAAAAAACCCATAAAAAAGTTACAGCCGAAAACTGGAAATTTGTTATTTGTTTTTCACCCGAGAATCGTACTAAAGTGATATCGACGTCACCAGCCTAATCGGACTCCTAAGTGGAAACCACTTTTGGCGGTCTTATATGATTGCCTCCTAGAGCGTTTGAGCTCATTCTCTTTTTGACCGCCGCTCCCACTCGCCAGCGTCTTCGGTTATATTTCCGTTCCCTGTCGAGACACCTTGTTCTGGTTTTGAACGATGGACCGTCCTGTGTCTAAACGCAGCTATGGTATTCGGCGCCGCACCCCGCCCTGCGGTCGTTTCTCAACGTTCGTTTGACGAAAAGAACTCCGGCCTTACGGTACCCGCCGATTTCGGGTAAGTTTCCGTTTTGGTCGTTCGAGGTTTAGTATGCGGGTAGATGATGAGATACGAAAACCGACTTTTGTTATTATAAAGTATAGATATTTATTTATTTTAGATTGTTCTTGTACAGTGCAAAAGTAAATTAATTTTGCTAAATGTTTTTTTAAATTTTTTACCTTACCGGTCCGCAAGCAAATGTTACGTTGTTTGGCGGTCCGCGAACAGAAAAGGTTGGGAACTGCTGCTCTAGAGCATTGACAACCACAAAACTACGCAAAACTGATTCCTCATAACATTAAATTGAGCTTACAACTAAGCTGACCGAGCATCAGTAAAATATTCTTATTAAATATTATTTTTTAATTAAGGTTAAATTAGATCTAAAAAGTCTTAGCAATTCATTACCAAATGTTTGAAAATATAACCTACTTATTATATTTAAATACTTTACTAAATCTGATTCAGTCTTATTTTTGTAAATACAAAAGAAAAAATGCCTTTCAATATTTTATTAGACACATAACTTATGTTTAGCTTTTAAGAGATTATTGCCTATTATGTTAATGTCATCATTAATATAAAACTGGCACTAAATGTGAATTCAAGGTTCTCAGTTTTGCACTAGACAAGTGGAAAAAAGGATTAGTTTCTAGACAAAACAAAGCTTACTCATGAACTGGAAGAAGATTCATTGAAAAACAAGCTACATTAATAAAATCCTCAAAACTAAGATTTTCAGCTACAATTTTATTTAGCTAAAAAGAGGATAAAACTTTTAAATTGAAGCGTCCAGCCAAATAATGGTCTATATTTAACACGGACCATAATTTGGCTGAACACATTTCATCCATGATTTTAATATCAAAACTGTAATGATTTTCCCAGTTTTACATATAAAATATTTCACAGCTTAACTAAAAAAAAATAACAAGAAAAAACACTGACCTAAAAATAAAATAACAACCAAGAATAATACTAGGCATAATTTGCTTTTATAACACTAATTCTGTGTCAATCTCAAATTATTATCAACAAGATTGGCACTGGTTACATGCACCAATTAGATCTTCGTTATATTTCTCAGTTTGTATTGTACAGCTAACAACATGATTTAAACGACCCCTTACTATGCATGTTGCCTGTTTAAGTACAGCATCTCTATCACAGTATTGATCTGTAAAAGTAAGCAGAAAAAGAATGATTTTCAAAACTTTATCATCATTAAAATATTACTAACCTACGGCTAAATGTACAGCAACAGCATCCTTACCAGGTGATAATGACCATACGTGCATACTGTGTACATGCTTGACACCTGGTATGCTCATAAACAATGTTATAAAATCAGCTACATGTTTTGGACTTGATTCCACTAGAATTTTAATTGCGTCATAAGCTACTTTTATCGTAGCATAAACAACAATTATAGAAAATAACAGCGTGCAGATTGGATCAGCCATTTTTGCATTTGGAAATAGTTTTATTATAATTGCTGCTATTAATACACCAACACTCTGTAATAAATCACCTAGCACATGAGCAGCAGCTGCCCGAACGTTTATGTTTTCATGTTGAGTCTGAATTCTAGGTCCATGAGAGTGTGTGTGGCATATTCCATGCAGAACAGCACCCATTCTGAAAAATAAAAGTATTAAGTACTGATTTTGTTTTAATTGTGTATGTTTTAAAAAATATCCTGGATTGTACTGGGTGAATACGAGTGGCAAGATGGAAAACTAATTTTTCTTATTGAAACTCCCTGTATAATTTTATATCACATAATTCCCTTAAGAGTCCTAGATTACAAAAATAACCATTAGCCAGATCAAAATTTAAATGTTTTGAAAATGTTTGATTGCATTGTAAAAAGTCCCCCATGTAAATTGTTTTAACCCACTCTTTTCTTGGACTTTGAAAGCTTTACGAGTTATCAAAATGATGTTGCTTTCTGTTTGTACATTTGCACACAGTGTGCCATGAAATATGGCAGAAATGGTGTTTAAGATTGATATCGGCGGCAGGTAAAGCTTGCAAAGTGCTTTCGAATGAGTCCAAGAAAAAGGTGGGACATCACCCAATGCCGAGCTTCTGCATGAGAGCCGTTTTTGCAATGTGCTCTTTGGCTAAATTTACATCATCGTAATCTATAACCAACTGTTTTAACTATAATTAGTTAAAACAGTAGATTATAGGTTAAAACAGTAGATTATAGGTTAAAACAGTTTCGAACTCTCATTAAAAACAATGATTGATTTTGATTGGCGAGCAAAAAGCCAAGCCACCTCAATATTTTCTAAATTTTCTCTAGCAAATCTTCAAATTGTTTGATAACTTGCTAGTCAGGCTTAGTAAGCTTAATATAATTAAAAAGTATCTCAACTGTCAGACATACAGAGGTAGAGATACAGAGTGTTCCAAAAGTTACTCTGCAATAAAGTACCAAAAACAACGTTGCAGTTCCCGTCCAGCACACTGACGTTATAATGACGTTATTGTTAAGTGATTATTCGTCGGCGACGTCATATGACTAATAAACGATGTCCATAAGACGTCATATTATGGGATGTACTTGGACGTCTTTTAGACCTACAATAAGGTCTTTCTAGACTTCTAATATTATTAAGTATAATAAATACACTATTTTTGTATTGCCAGGTCCACTGATGTGCGAGAGACAGATCTGGCAACTGTTTTGCTTTATTTTCTTTACTGAACGACATCTTTCATCTATTTGTTTTGCTCTTTAAATAGTAATGTTCCTACTTATTATTACTTGTGGTGCTGTTGTGTACAACTACTGCATATAATAATTATTGTGGGGTTTGTCAAAATGAGTGAGTATAATAATTACTTATTCCATGCTTCTGTCACATTACTACATAACCTATACAATTTTACCCATTCGACAATTTTAAGAGATTAGCATTGTTAATTTTAATACTAATGTAAAAGTTGCTTATAGTACTGACTAATATTATTTTTTATGTATCATCAATTATTTTGCATATTGTTTTAGCAGCTTTTCAGTTTAGTACATGTTTACTTTTGTTTATTAATTAATTATGTATGAAATAGTATATAATAAATGTCATTTCCAATATTCAACTATTTATTTATAATTCCTGTCCTAGTCCTAGTATATAGGACGTTTTAATGACGTCATTGAACTAGGTTTTAATGACGTCTTATATCGAATTCCTTGGACTGTGACATATTGCTGTCAGTTTTACGACAATTTTACGTATTTTAATACGTCATTTGACGTTATTACTGCCGAAAAACGCCAACATTGTGACGTCAATGTGCTGCCTGGGTTCTTCCTACAGCAGATGTTGGTCTTATTCCCCCTCGTCCCTAAAAACATGTTTGGAGACACTTTTTAAAGAAATATGCTCGAGCATATCTTTAAGCCTGTGAGGGACATCTTCAACATCTGCTGTATGAAGAACTGTAATGTGGTACATAATACTTTACTCATGGAATATTTTGGGGCATCCTTAACTTTTCCTAAATTATAGTTCAGCTCCATGCTCCATATTAACTATTTTGAACTCACCTAGCCTGCTATGTAGTTATCAAACAATTTGTAACTTTTTCGATAAAGAAACTTAATAAAGAAACGATAAAGAAAATATTTGGGTGGCCCATTTTTTGTTCTCTAGTGTACAATTAACTAAAAAGAATTAATGATGTTATTGTAGCTTTATCTAAACACAGATCTGATTAGAGTGGATGAAGAAAAAGTAACAAAATAACAGTGTAAACAAAAAAAATTGTTTACACTGTTAAACATTCTCCCTAGGTAATGGCGTAAGTAATTATATTAAAAGGTACTGTTTTTATTATTATGAGCCTTCAAAATCCCATAGTTGAGCAACTGCCTCCCCCAATTGACGCCATCTTTCTCGGTTCTTTGTTAATTGCCACCAGTCTTTTCCTGCTGTTTTTTCAATGTCTTCTGCCCATCTGATGTTTGGTCGACCTCTTTTTCTACTACCGTCACCTGGTTTCCACTTTGTTATTATTACTGTCCACCTGTTATCCTTAATGCGACCCAAGTGTCCTGCCCACTTCCACTTTAGCATTTTACACTTTGTTATTATATCGTCTGTCCCAGCCTTTTTATGAATATCAGTCACTTTTACTTTATCTAATATTATTATGTTTAAAATTGACCGTTCCATTTTTGTTTGAGTTACTTTAAGTTTTTTTGTTTGACCTTTGTTTAACGACCATGTTTGTGACCCGTAAGTTAAAACCGGAATAATGCATTTGTTAAACACCTGACTTTTAAGCTTCAGCAGTAAATTTCCCTTGAAGATGTTTTTTAGCGACCAATACTTCCTCCATGCTGCATCGATTCTTCGTTGGATTTCTTTGTCCATTCTGTTTTTAATGTCCATTTTAAATGACAGTAGCTGGCCAAGATAGATCACTTCTTCCTGGTATTTAATTTCTTTTCCTTCTATCGTTATCTTTTCTGCTTTCCTATTGCTTAAAAGGTTAGTTTTTTCGTAGTTTATTGTTAGTCCTATTTTATTACATTCTTTACACACTTCGACGATCATTGTTTTTAAGGAATCTTTGCTTTCAGCAAACAAAACGACATCATCTGCAAATCTTAAGTTATTCAATCTAAATTGGTTTATTCGTATCCCATAATTATCTCACTTTAATTTTTGAAATACTTCCTCTAATGCTGCAATAAACAACAATGGTGCTAGTGGGTCTCCTTGTCTTATTCCTTTTTGTAATTGAAATTCTCTCCCTTTTCTTTCTAGCCTTATTCTTGCTTTTCCCTCGTTATAGATTTTTTCTAAAATTTTCACATATTTAGTTGGAACTCCTTGGTTACTAATACCATTTAACATCGGTTTGTGTTCTATCGAGTCGAACGCTTTATTGAAATCTATAAAGGCCATGTGGATTGTTTTGTTGTACTCCTTACCTTTTACCATCAGTTGATTTAACACTTGTAAATGATCTATCGTTGAATATCCTGCTCTAAAACCTGCTTGTTCCTTAGGCTGATTCTGTTCAATTATTCCTTTGATTTTATTTTTTAAGATGGTTGAAAATAGTTTGTATGTGGATTGTAAATGACTGATTGGACGGTAGTTATTTATTGAATCTCTTCTACCTTTCTTATGTAGTAGTATTATTGTTGTTCTTTTCCATTGCTCTGGGATAATTTCCGTCTGTAATATTTTATTGAATATAATCCATATGTGATGAAGCACTTCCGATGTGATGTTTTTCAGTTGCTCGTTCGTTATTCCGTCGTCTCCTGGTGTCTTAATTTTTTAGATGTTGGATTGCCGTCTTAATTTCCCTTTTGGTGATTTCTGCAAACTCATGGTTATCCTTTTTATTTTTTTTGATGTCATTTGAGTCAGTATTTTCTTGAGCATTTGTTTTATTGCTGGAGTATAGTTTTTCGTAAAATTCTGTTACCACTTCAATAATTTCTTGTCTGTTCGCATACTTTTGGCCTTTTTCATCTGTTAAACCCAGTATCCATTTTTTATTTTCCTGCAATTCTTGATTTACCTGTTTTGTTGAGCTAGAATCTTCTAAAATCTCTTTGATTCTTTGTGTCTCTGCTTTTCTGAGGTCTTTCCTTATTTCTCTTTTTGTTATTTTATTTAACAAGGTCCATTCTAATCTATTTTTTGGGCTGGTGTTGTTTTTTAATGACTCTCTTTTATTTATCAGATCGATTGTTTTGTTTGAAAACTTATGATCATTTTTGTTTTTTTCCACCCTTGCTTTTTTTGCTGCTTCTGTAATTAGTGCCTCTATTCTATTATAATAGTCTTGTATTTCTTCCACATTCCATTTTTCATTTGATTTTTCTTGCATTAAGGTATGCAGGTTCTGTCTATATTTTCTGGGGCTAATTTCTGCCCTTTTTTGGGTCTTGTTGTTAATCCATTCAACTGTAGAATTGGTAAATGCGTTAGAAGAAGTTAGTTGGGATATAGTAGGTTTGGCAGAAGTGCAAAGGGAAGGCGAAGAAATTAAGCAATTAAAATCAGGTCATATATTATATTATAACTGCTTACAAAAGGGTTATGCAGGACTGGGATTTCTAATAAATAAAAACATGAAAGAAAAAATAATAAAAATTCAAGGATACTCAAGGGTAGCAGTTTTAAAAATTCAAATAAACACCAAGAATGTCATGACAATAATACAAGTGTAAGCCCCTACTGAAGCAAGCACAGAAGAAGAACTACAAACATTCTATGATACTCTAGAGCAAGCATTAGAGGCAGAAAAAGAAAGGAATACCTTAATAATCGGAGATTTTAACAGTAAAGTAGGTATGCCCATTCAAGAAGATGGAATTATTACTGGAAGCCATGCGTATGGAAACAGGAATGACAGAGGAAAAACATTGATCAGTTTTGCTATTCAACACAAATTATATATCAGTAACACTTTCTTTAAGGCGCACAGTGGAAAAAAATGGACTTGGAGAGCTCCCAATGGGTACAAAAACGAAATAGACTTTATTCTGTCAAGTAACATACACATAATAAATAAAACAGAAGTTATCAGTCAGTTAAAATTTAGTACAGACCATAGGTTAGTAAGGGCAGTGATAAGGGTGGACAAACAGAAGAAAAGGTACTGTAACACATTTAAATATAGAGAGATCATCCTGGTAATATTAACCATGCAAATAATGATAACGATACTGATCCAATCTTCTAAGATAACACAGAGATGTCTATAGTGCCACAGAGCAAACTCTGTGAGTAAAGAATGATTTTTTTGTAAATTGGTTTGAATTTTCTGGAAAGGTTAAAGCTTTAACTTTATGAACAGATAATTTCTCAACAGATAATTATTTTGAAGGAAGAGCTAGGAATTCAAATGGTCAGTTAGTCAGGGAACAGACCAGACTTTAACCATATTGAGAACATCAGGGCTGTTATGGGAAAGAAGATCCAAAATAAAAGCCAGAGCCATCAAGTATATACAATAATAATGGTCGCTGCACGGTACGGTACACACGGGTGGTACGAGATTATTTCCAAATATTCATTTCAACAGGCTGAGTTGATCTGCAAGCTTTAAATATTTTTTAAAATGTCTTGACATTCGTTTAGTAAGGAAAATGGAAACTTTAATCAATCAACATCCAACTATACGGATTTTATGTTTGCTTATTTGATAAAAAAACCAACATATAGATTGCTCCTTCATGGAACTACAGCAATTCTGCATAATTCATGAAAACAAAATTTTGCTTATTAGGAAATTAGGATTAGTTTTTTGCAATTGTTTTTAAAAATAACTACCAATGAATTAATCCTTGTTTACATTTAATACTACCAAGGAATAATCCTTGTTTAGATTTAATTCAGTTTTATATAATCCACCCTATAAGTACAGTTGCGGCGATCATTCGCCAAGGAACGATGAAAAAATCATGACAGCCGATTTTTCAGTTTTTTGTAGAATGTAAATGCAAGTTCATTATATGATGATCAAGAACATTTCATTTTTCAACAATATAATTGCCCAGTTCATAAATCAGGTTGAAATACAGCGTACATTGAAAGACTGAAAAATCGGCTATCACTATTTTTTCATCAATCCTTAGTGAACAATTGCAACTGTACCATCCTCATAAAACATAACCTCATTATTTTTGTTCTTTATGTTAAATTGAAAATTGACATATTAAATACATAATTAAGATTAGCGTTATATTTATTGGTAAGTCAAAAACAACAAGTAGTTACGATGTACTACTGTAATTAAAGGTAATTTAAATTATTTGAGTTCTAAATAACAATGGAACACGCGAATTTTACGTACGTAAGGATAATGTTGATGAATTGTCAATTTATCAACCCATAACATTGTTGACAATATTTTCAAAGATCTTTGAATAATTTAATGAACAAACGATTGTTCTCTCATTTAAATCAAAAGATCGGATGCTTTAGGGATATTTGTGGATCTTACTAAAGCATTCGATTTAGTTGATCACTTAATCATGTCATGGTCATGAGGGTTACAAATTATTTGTTTAAATCTTACCTCACAAATCGATCTCAAAGAGTCGCAATAACCTCAGATACATCAAAAGCTTTATCATCAAGTCTTCAAATACCTGTATGGGTGCCACAGGGATCAATTCTTGGACCTACCCTTTTTAGTCTTTATATAAAAGACATCCATATTGTCATCGATAACCAAAAAATTTCTTTGGTGTCTTATAGGGATAGCACTAACATATTAGTATGTAGTCAGCCACAAGAATTGATCTCTGTAGGTATGAAGCATTTGCAGAACTTTTGGAATGGTTTAAGGTAAATCACCTACTATTAAAAGAAAGTAAAACATACTGCATATAATGATGTTTTATGTGTGTTATTGTAAAATTTAATTGTCAACATGTAATACGTCAAAATGACACGTCGGCTTCACATGAAAAGTGCATAAGTCCGAAAAAATTGTTTACAAGAAAAGTAACATTTTTCATGTCGCCTGTCAATGCTTTTGCACTTGTGCCTGATTTTATTTTTGCCATTTAAACGACTTCTACTAATTATTTTCCGAATTTCTCAGATTTATTTTATAGAAAAAGTAATAATTAACCAGATAATGTTAAAATCTCAATTTTTCCAATTTTAGCACTTACGCCCATATCATATGAAGCCGACGCATTACCAAAAACTCAAGAGAAATCTAATTATTGGAGATGGAAATTGTTTGTTCCGAGCGATAAGTTTACACTTATTTGAAACTCAAGAACGTATAGAGAATTACGTATTAATGCTGTAGAACACATTGAAAGCCACTGGAATGATTTACGAGAGTATACACTTAATTATGAAGATTGCAATTTAACTTAGTAAGAGCTTTAAAAGACGATCTGGCATATCAAGCAATTGCTAAGATTGCTTCAAGAATTCTACAAACTGATATTATACCCCCTTGCTTTAAACGTGCAACCACAGTTTTAATCTTTAAGAAAGGAGACAAGAAAGATCTTTCTAATTGGGGAAAAGACTTCGTAATTATGTGTCAATTAACAAAAACCAAAGAGGATTTAGATTTACTTTCACTCCAGGTACTATCATTAATACTTCATTAGTAAAATCTGTGATGGATAATGTTAAGCAGAAGAAAGGTACAACAACACTAATGTTTCTAGACATAACAAAAGCTTTTGACAATAATGTTTTGAGCATAGGCATTTACATAAAACATTGCTTTCTTTAGGTATACCCAATAAACTTTGTAGTGTCGTATTTAATCTTCAGAATAATAACTTTACACATTTAAAGCAAATTTGGAAAGTACCAAGCCAATAAAAATTACAAAAGGGGTAATGCAAGGTTCTCCTCTCTCGCCGCTTCTCTACAATATAGCAACTGATCATATCTTTGAAGAATTCAGTAAGGAATCAATTGCTAACCATTGTATTTAATCTTCAGAATAATAACTTTACACATTTAAAGCAAATTTGGAAAGTACCAAGCCAATAAAAATTACAAAAGGGGTAATGCAAGGTTCTCCTCTCTCGCCGCTTCTCTACAATATAGCAACTGATCATATCTTTGAAGAATTCAGTAAGGAATCAATTGCTAACCATTCGTTAATTATAACGTTGCTAACTAATTCGTTATACATTTCTACTTTAACATATGCTTCAGAGCTATGGGCATTGCATAAGAAACAGAGAAGGAGAATCCAGCGAAGTGAAATGAAAATCTTAAGAAGAATAGATGGACTGAAACTCTTAAATAAAGTAAGAAATGGAGAAATACGAAAAAGACTGGGGGTAACGTCAGTAGAACATAGAATAAAAGAAAATGCAATGAGATGGTTCGGACATATGATGAGAATGCCTACAACAAGAATAGCAAAAAGAATATGGAAAATGGGAAGAACAAAAAAGAAAACGAGACGAAAGTGGAATGACGAAATAGGACGATATGCAGTATGGAATAGAGGGAAGCAGAAGAAGAAGCAAGGGATAGGAAGAAGTGGAGAAATAGGATTAAGAGAAATAGTAGATAAGAAGACGCCTCAACACTGGCAAATGCCGGTAAGCGAGGAACGGATTAAGTAAGTAACTAAGTCAATTGCTAATCAATACGGTTATCAGTTAGACCCGAACCTTCCTCCATTAGGATTTGCCAATGACATCGTCGATATTGCAAATAATCGCAATACATCATAGCACAAAGATTTGAGGAGATTGGCTTTACTATAAATTATAATAAATGCGTAGAACTTACTATAGAAAACGGTTTTCTCAAACATGAAAGTCAAGATATACACTCAAATTACAATATCCCCTGTCTAGCAAAAGATCAAACTGTGCGCTATCTTGGTGTATCTTTTAACAACGACATCGTATTTAATGCTAAGATTATCACAGCTGTATAACAAAATAGATCGTCTCACTTCCTTGTCATTACTAAATAGCTATCAGAAATTCACTATTTTACGTTCTTCAATATCACCAACCCTAATTTATGAGTTCTTAACCATTCCTCCAACAAAATACCCAATTTTGTTTATATCAACAGCAAATAAAGTGATTAGGAGCGCAACTAAGGAAATTCTTCAGATACAGTATGTTATATACAGATAACAAGTATAAAGGAATTTTGCATTATGTGAATAATGTTCACCTTATGCACAAATGCGATCTAGTTAAAGAAGTTGTTGATTGTCTGATACATTGAGATTTAAAAAACTTTACAGAAACAACTGAGAGTAATTTCCCTAAATCAGCAGTTATTAGGCAACATTTACGTCAAAAAGAATTCTTAGAACGGTTACAGCTAGGGCTGTCAGGTGTCACGATTTAGGCGGCACAGTCCCGATTTTGTTTAATTGGTCCTGTGTCACGCCTAGACCTTAAGTGGTACGCAAAAATCCCGATTTTCAAAGATAGTAAACATTATGATACAATTCACATCACAATAATGCCAATCGGTAGTTTCATCGCAATTTATAGCCTAAACTGTGTGTTTACGATGTTGGCAAACTGCAAATTTAGTGTAAAGCCACAGTAATTTATGCTACTCTATTCTTGTAGATGGTGTTGTACTCGCATTGCAATACTGCATTGTATGACTTGTGCATCAGTATATCTTGTACTCTTGTGTTAGCTAGGTTAGTGATGACTCAACAGCGTGCAGATGCAAAATACTCAGATATGTGTGACTCGTCTGAGGCAGTCGGTTTTTCTCGACCAAAACGTAAGCAACGTAAAAGTAGCGTGTAATTTAATGCTCAATGGAAAACCGTGTACAAGTGGTCAATAGAGAGCAACAGTAAAACCAGCGCTAAATGTAAATTATGTGGCAATGCATTTTCTGTAAGTCACAGTGATGAAAATGATGTCAAAAAGCATATGAAAACCGATAAATACTTAAAATATGTTGCAAAACCTTCAAGTAGTAAAAGCATAACATCTTTTTTTAGAACGACTAAAAGCGATGGAGAAGAAGCTATGGAAGTTTATCACACAATTTATCAGTCTCAGTTACGAATCATCAGGGAAAGTTACTATCTAAAATGGTTTCCGACTCAAAAATATCCGAAATATATAGTTACAGAAAAACTAAAGCTATAAAATTGTCCAAAATGTTCTAGGCCCAGAGAGCAGGAAAAATGTTTTGGCTGAGCTAGAAAATCATCGATTTTCTCCATAAGTACGGACGCTTCCAATAAAGATATTTTTTAATAGCTTTTCACTTTCAATGGTAAATTATAATATCGTTTGTTTTTTTTAGGAAATATAAAGTTTCCACTAATAGTTATAATTGTTTACATTGCAAGACCGTTACTTAGAGCATCCCATGCGAGCACGTAGCGTTCGTGTAACGGTCGAGCATTGTACAACTTTTTATGGCATACCTACTGACTCGTAAAGCTTTAATAAATAATTATTTCATTTAATGAAGCAGTACAGAACAATACGTAAAATACATAAATATGAACGTTTTAAATAAATATGTATGTTGCTATGGTATTGATGATAACGAGCCCGTAATAATTTTATTGGGACATTCCTGAATGCAAGAATGCAACAATTACTGAACTTGAAGCTGACTCATTTTTTGTTGCTAAATTCTATTCCGTGATGAAGGATTTAAAAACTGTAGTAGAACAGACGTAAAAAAATTTTACGATCAGTTGTCAGAATATCATGTGATAATACAGACTGAGAACAATATTTGCAAAGAAGGCAGATGCAATTTTTGAAACTATACCTAAACCGTAAATACAAAAAATGAATCATCACAAATCACCTGGGCGACAGTGGGTTGCTTCCAAAGCATTATTGTATTCCATCTCTCTCTATTGTGTAACGAATATATGAAAAGAAAAAAGTAAACAATAGACAGAGAGAGATGAAATGCACTAAAGTTTTGGGAGTCTCCCATGGTTACCCAGGTGATTTGTGACGGCTCATTTCTTGTATTTATGGTTTAGGTATATAATAAAATATTTAGAAAAGTGGTTTAACTATGATGATGATAAATAAAAATCCTTGGAAGTTATGAATTTGGAAATCGATGTTAATTTTGAAAATATTTTGCAAATCCTGGAGGAGTTTGAAATTACTGGTCTAAATCAAGATTTACTGTTTGATGAGGATTGTAAATTGAAGTTTTTTCTTGCTAACACTAATAATAAATACAAAGCGCTTGCTTATGATTAAAAATAGGTCTAATTCTTTAACCATGAAGAGTGTCCAAATTTAGAAAAAAAATTGTAATGTTGTCTTTTCCTTGCCCCATTCAAACACAGCCACTGAACGCATGTTCAGCTGTATGAGTATGGAGAAAAGAGAGAAACTCCATATTAATCAAATCAGTGAAAGCCGAGCTATTGGTTAAATTCAATTTTAACATGACCTGTAATGAATTTTGTGATTATTTAAAAACCGACGTGAGAAAAAGTTTTTTTTAAATGGCGAAAGGAAGTGAAAAATATTTATAAGTAGGAATCTTTTCTTTTATTTTTTTATTTTTAAAATCGACATGTATTTAGTTTTTGTTTTTGCATCAAAAATGTATATTTTTATTTTTATATTGTTATTTATATTGTTAAGTGTACAATTTTATTGGTAAATAAACTCTTCTAATACACCCCTTTCATTTGATGTTTGAGTTGAGCCTTTGATGTCCAAGTGTCCCGCTTTTTGGTTTTGGAAACCTGACAGCCCTAGTCACAGCTACCACACAAAGGTACAGGAGTGGTGGTTATCGGATAGTGAATGGAAAGAGGCATTAAAGATGACTGCCAATGTTTGCTGTGTAAAAGCTGTTCCTGGCAGATCCCTTGACACAAACCTCTGTAGGCATTGCCACAGAAAGAGAGAGAGAGACAGACAGAAACACTTGAACATGTCTTGGGATCATGCTCATACAGTGATAACGTTATTAGACTGTCAGAACAATAATTGCTGATGCTTTTCAAAAAAAAAGGGATACAATGTATTCGAAGAAGTACCAGGAATTTCATCAAATGGAAATAACAAACGTATAGACATTTTAGGATTTTCAAAAAATTCTTCCTTTGGCTACATAATAGATCCCACAGTACGTTTTGAAAAGACTGTTGGTCAACCTGAAGAGGTAAATAATGAAAAGCAAGAAATTTATAATTCGACCATACCCTACTACAAACAGAAGTACAATCTCAAAAACATTGAAGGAATCGGTTTAATGATTGGTGCTTGCGGAACAATACCAAAATTTCTTGTGGAATTTTAGAAACAATTCAAATTAAACATTTCGGACTTATAAGCCATAGGATTAGTGACATTACAAAAATAAATTTATATTTTTCGAAATCACTGTTATAAAACTTATAATAATAATTGTAATACAGTAAAAACTCCATAATCCGAACACACTGTATTCCGAACATTTAGTAATCCAAACAGCAACATTTACAAGCTATAATCCGAAATCCTCTGTAATTCGAACAAATCTGTTTAATCCGAACAAGAAAATGCTATGTACTATTGGTTTCATAATGATCTAGGACAGCAAGGCTGATACGATGCTATTTTTTTATTATTTTATCCTATGCATTTGCATTGAGCAAAAATAAAAAAATAGCATCCTATTAGCCTTGTTGTCCCAGATCATTATGAAATCAATAGTACATAGTAAAATGAATATGTAGCGTTCTTGGGAGGTGAATTAAATTATTAATGAAATTATAGCAGATTGCTGATGCTGTTATGACCCGACGGGTGTAAACAAATTCTACGAAGAACAACAAACTCTTTCGTTGTTAATATAAAGAGTAATAGAAACCCTGAACGCTACAGATGTAACAAATAAGCTATAAATATTGTAATGATATCATCACAAAGGTGCCCTAAATGTTTTGACTTAACAGTTTTGCCACAATTGTTTGTGTAATTGTGTAATCTACCTTAAAACATTTTTCGTTCAATTTTGTTTATACACAATTTGTATTCGTGGCATTCAAAATTCAATTAAAAAATATCAAAACTAAACACACATTATTAAAACTATCAGAGGAACTATTCAACAATTAAATGTTGAATTTGAAATGATGAAATTTTCAAACAAGCATTAGAGATAAAAAACATTCTATGGACTATTCTATGGCAATGAATTGTTATTAATTATTGCACAGAGTAATTTATTTTAACCAAAAGTTAAAGTTATACGTGGTGTATAATTGTGTACAGAGTCACAGAGTGTTAAGAAAAGTTATTCTAGCCTTCAAATCATTCAAATTACGTGGTATCCCTTTGTATACATTATTCTTTACGTGACTCCACGGAAAAGATTTAGTGGTGGCAAATTTACAGATCAGGTAGCCCACTCCATAGGCCTGCCTCCTTTTACCGATCCATCTGTTAGGAAAAACATTATTCAAGTTCGCCCTAACATGTGATGCAAAATGCAGGGGCGCGGTCTTGTTGAAAGATAATCCTGTTGTTAATATCTCTATTTTCACCGGGAAATATTGCAGTAATTGTGGGTATGACATGATTTTGTAGTAACTCAAGGTACCCATTATTGGTAAGAATTTCATCAAGAAAAAAATGTCCTATGATATGTCCTATAATGCATGACATATCCATGCATTGACTTATTGTGTGTGTCCTTCTTCCGTTTAGTGTGATTTTGCGTTCGACCAATACCGACAATTACGTCGATTTATCGATCATTCAGCATAAATATCGCTTCAATGTAGAACATACTGTTAAAAGCAAAATTGTCATTCATATTACATCTTTCCATTTGAGACCATGTGCTCATCATCTGCTCACAGAATTCCATCCTCCTATAAAAATCATCTTCATTTAGGTTGCAGATTAACTGGAGCTCATAGGGATAAGTTTCCTGCTACGTTTCTTGTAGAAACCTTTGGCGCTTCTACGATAACTAATAAAACAACTGTACTTGTTGAGGATTTGGGCCTGCCAATTTTTCTGCATATTTTTTATTCCACCAGTCTTGCGAAATTTTTTAATTAGTTGATATATCGCTAGTGATGTAAAAAACGGTTTTTTTTTCAGACTGAATAAAAAGCATGAAAAAAAAAACACTTTCTGGTTTTTTTTCAGCAGACGGGTGCTTAATAATAAAAACTTTTTGTAATGATTAGGGAAACAAGAAGCCAACCGATTACTTTTCAAATATACATATATCAATGACCTATAACCTTCAATTTAAGATTCGAACTGATGGTGAGGATTATTATATTTAGTAAATCAATAGATAAAAAAAAGATGAAAATCTTATAGCTTTACTGTCATTTAGTTCTACTGCAAAAGTTACATATTTAGTAGATTTTTTTAAAACGTAGAATTATATTACAGCGACAATTCAGCACATTATTTATCAACTAATCAAATGTCATAAATGTAGTCAAACCAATTAACAACATGCTAATTACAACAATAATCACCATTAGTGGTAATTACAGAGGTAATTTGGTAAAGTATCACTTGTAATTACACGAGTGCTTCGAAATTATCGATTTGTAATACGAACGTTGATTAGCAACCATGAGTGTCATTTTTTGACGTTTTAATTTCCCGACGTGCAACGGAGGGAAATTTGTCAAAAAATGACACGAGTGTTGCGTTTTAATCAACTTGAGTATTACAACAGATAATTTCAGAAGCACGAGCATGCAATTCGGTAAGATTATTTCATGATACAGTTGTTTATTTAAGCATCTACTTATTAACATAAAGATTAGTATTTGACATGAAAGTAAAAAATGGGACACATGTGACACTAGTTTTCAGCGTTGTCACGAAGATAAAAACAGTCGAAAAGGACAATAAAAAATTATCGAATTATCACTGTAATCCAAAAAATAAAGCCTTGCGATTGGTCAAAAATGAAGTAGAATGAAATAATCACATGAATTTAACTTTTGGTCCCAATTTTTTTGGTAATCTTGACCATCATATTAGATTATACTTGTAGTGATTCAGATGATAAGTGCGAGTTGTGCTTTGCACTCATCACAATTTCCATCTCGATCAACTACTTGTGTTATGACATTCAAGATTATTGGCAAAATTGGGACCACTAGTAGTATTGTATGTATATGACACATGATGTTAAATCAGCCATTGAAAACTTATTAATTTGCTTAATTACAAAGTTATCACAGCAATAGTAAAAAATAAATGATCATATTACCTTATTTTGGTCTGTTTCTAAGGACATAATTTGATTCAAATTTTCTCTCATCGAATATAACTCGTAGTACGATTAATAATCGATGGTTCTACTCATGGACTTATTAAACTAACGGACAAGCTATATCAAACCTTGGGGGCAACAGAAGAGTGGCTTTCGGAGCGAGCAGGGGGAAGCATTGAACGTAAGCAAACTAGCGACGTCATGTAAAAATGATCAGATGATCGCTTGTCAGATGTTCTGCACTTGCCTAAATAAAATACATAAAAAAGCATATTTTACACTTATCAGTGAAACGTAACGTTATTCACTTAATTTACCACTGCACTTTTGTTCTTACATGACCTTTCAACACAAATAACCATTCCTATTAATAATATCAACTGCTGAATTAACACGACCACGTCACACGAACACACAAACAAAATGACAGTTTTGGCACGATCCAAACCACTGGGGCACGACGGGAATGCCTTGTCCGTTAGTTTAATAAGTCCATGGTTCTACTAGTGAAACTGGAGCACCATATTCAACTCGCCCTACAGGCTCCTTGAACTGCAGTTTGGTTTCACACGTACATGTCATTGATAATAATCTTACCACTTGTTATATTACAGCTGACACTCCTCTCAGACAGAAAATGAACAATAATGAACATAATATATAGACATATAGACTCATATAGACATAATATTCGAAATTATGTCTATATCAGAAAAAAAAACAGATTCAGAAAAAAAACCGACACACATGGTTTTTTTTTTTAAAAACGGTTTTCATTTACATCACTATATATCGCGGCTTGAAAAACAGGAGTATCTGGGTAGATTTGATTAAATAAATTGCATACTTCACTTTGATTCTCCTCCTATCGTTATACCCCTACAACAATAAAATCTCAATGCATCGCTTCTCAATTAAATGAGCCATGTCTTCACTATTGTCAACTTCAAGTAACTGTTTGTGACAATAACTTGTAATTAATTTTAATAATTCGTTATAATTTGCAATAATTTATAATATTTTGTAATTATAGGGTAATAATGATGTACTAATTCTTTGTTTATTTGCGTTTGTTTGCTACTTTCAGTTTGTCAAATTTTCATAGCATACTTGATCAAAACTGATAATCAAGTCTTTCTAGATTAATTTTACTAAAGACAGTTCTCATTATTAATTGATTCATTCTCGCGTTTTTTTTCTAAAAATATTTTTCTATTTTAAACTTTTTTAAATTATGATAAATTAGCAAAATAGAGAAAAATAAACTCTTTTAAGAAATAAAAAAAAGCGTTTACTGTCTCCAGCCTTACTTTGTGGAACTCCATAATCATGAAATATAATATAAATACAAAAATCTTTTTTATTGTTTCCAGCCTTATTTTGTGGAACTCCATAATCATGAAATAAATAAAGATTATTAAAAGTTTCACAGTTTTATTAAAATACAACCTGACAATATTGTTTCGACAGCTATGCTGTCATTATCAAAGGTAGTATAATTATTAACAAACACGTCGCTAAGGTAGATACAAAATAGGTAACTAGATAAAATAATAATAATAATCATAATTAAATATCTAATACTTCCAGTAAAGGAGAATTACTGAGCTCAAGTTGTTCATTCATTAAAGGTACCCTGAGTTTGTGTTTGTATATCTCAAAGGCTTCTAAAATGTCTAATTTGCGTTTGTTATTACAAAAATGTAGGAATTTAATATTATTTTGAGGAGTCATTGTGTGATTTTGTTCTAAAAGGTGTTTGGCGTAATTCGATTTTTCAGGATGTTTATTTTTGTAATGACGTACGTGTTCTTTATATCTTATGTCAAAATTTCGAAGTGTTTGTCCAATATATACCGAACTACAAAAAGAACAATTTAAACGGTAAATGCCCGATTTCATGATATCATGTGTTCTGTCTTTAGCATTAAATAAAAATGAAAAAGTATTAGTGTTGGTTTTAAATGTTATTTTATAATTGTTGGTTTTTCTTAGTATATGTGCAATTTTTTCTGATATTTTGCCAAAATATGGTATAGATATGTAATTTGTGTCTTCTGTTTGATTGTCAATGGGATATATTCTTTTGATCCTATAATCTTTTTGTTTAATTAAAGTGTCAATCATGTTCGGATTATAATGATTTGCATGTGCTAGTTGTTTAATGGTTGATATCTCTTTGCTAAAATCTGATTTAATTTTTAAAATTTTATTAAAATTCAGATTTTAGCAAAGAGATATCAACCATTAAACAATTAGCACATGCAAATCATTATAATCCGAACATGATTGACACTTTAATTAAACAAAAAGATTATAGGATCAAAAGAATATATCCCATTGACAATCAAACAGAAGACACAAATTACATATCTATACCATATTTTGGCAAAATATCAGAAAAAATTGCACATATACTAAGAAAAACCAACAATTATAAAATAACATTTAAAACCAACACTAACACTTTTTCATTTTTATTTGATGCTAAAGACAGAACACATGATATCATGAAATCGGTCATTTACCGTTTAAATTGTTCTTTTTGTAGTTCGGTATATATTGGACAAACACTTCGAAATTTTGACATAAGATATAAAGAACACGTACGTCATTACAAAAATAAACATCCTGAAAAATCGAATTACGCCAAACACCTTTTAGAACAAAATCACACAATGACTCCTCAAAATAATATTAAATTCCTACATTTTTGTAATAACAAACGCAAATTAGACATTTTAGAAGCCTTTGAGATATACAAACACAAACTCAGGGTACCTTTAATGAATGAACAACTTGAGCTCAGTAATTCTCCGTTACTGGAAGTATTAGATATTTAATTATGATTATTATTATTATTTTATCTAGTTACCTATTTTGTATCTACCTTAGCGACGTGTTTGTTTATAATTATATTACCTTTGATAATGACAGCATAGCTGTCGAAACAATATTGTCAGGTTGTATTTTAATAAAACTGTGAAACTTTTAATAATCTTTATTTATTTCATTAACAAAAATCTTTGTATTTATATTATATTTCAAAAAAATAAAAAAAAGTTTATGATGGCATTTAAAAAAACAAAGTTAGTTGCTATAGCAACACAAGAAAAGAAAATACGAACAAATTAAAAAGGTTACAATATCTATCGGGATAAAATTTTGTATTTAACATTTGTTTATAACTGTTCAAATTAAAAAGTTACAGCCATTATTTTATACTTTTTGTTACACCCTGTATATAAGGGGCGCAAACATAAATCTCGCAGGGGCGCGCAATCTTACGTAGTTACGTCGCTGGGTAAATCGACAGTCAGCGATATAATGAGAAACAAAACTAAAATCCTAGAATATGTCTTGCCAGCTGACAAATTAGATTCAGTTAAATTAAATTAAAGAATAAAATAAAATTCCACAAATAATAATAGACCGAGCATAATATGAACTTATTTTAACAGTGTAGCCTGCATGAGTAACTGACCATCGAAAACTATTGCCATTGCCCCTGATAGATAGGCAATTGTATTAAGAAAAAATCTGCATCTTATCATCGTGCTATTGCTTTTTAGTAAATGAAAGAAAAAACTTCAGTTGAAATACCTACGATGAGATTTATTTACTTTTATGGTTATCAGGCCTGCTTTGATTAGTCGAAAATGTATTAACTTAAGCAATTCTTTTTTAAAACAGATTACATTTTGTAAAGATATTCATGTCGTAGGTACCTACAGAAAACCTATCTTAACAAATTGCTTTTTGTCCTGTGTCACTATTTACATAAATAAAAAAGTTACTTTACCGATACAAATACATTATTTTTCTGCTAGCGAATCTTCCCCTTAAAAGAATTTGAAATTGTCTTACTAATCAGAAATTACAAAACAAAAATACCCTTTTAGAAACATAATATCAAACGAGAGGTCGTTAATTAAATTTGAAAACATTAGGCTGAACGTCGATGCTGTTTTTTTCCAAAAGTGTAGAAGTACAAGAAAAATGGTATATAATTTGAGTAAAGTAAACAAAGGTTTACTTTTGTAATAGACATGCAGATTACTTATGTTTCATGCATAGATTCTTTGCTTTAATAATACTGGTTGTTAATGCACTCCTGCTTTGCATTTGTGAAAATTACTGTCACATCAAGCAGTCGTTCATTACTTTACGAGTCACTATATATTCAATATATTACTGTTGAAGATTACCTACATCTCTATGTTGATAACATGACAGTACTTGAGACAATTTCAATGAAATGTAAATGTCGAATGTTTTCCTAAATTATGACTTATAGTATAACAGAACTTTCAATTACTGCAATAAATTCAATCAATAAAACTTACAGTATGTTAACAATAACTCCTATAGAAGCAACGATTAACATTGTATCAGCATCGATATCATATTGTTTCTTTAATAATCGTAAAACTGCCAGAATACAAAATATCCCTGCAAGTAACCAAACTGCAAGAACACTAAAACATAGTAATAATTAAGATTCATAATGTACCTCCATAAATAAAATTTACCTTAAAAAGGCACCCAACACTTCAGCACGATAGTACCCAAATGTCATAACACGCGTTGCAGGTTTCCTTCCGATCCAAATCGACAGTATTGATACAAAAAATCCAATAATATCAGAAAACAAGTGTGCCGCATCTGTCATAACAGCTAAGCTTCCAGCAATATATCCACCAATTAATTCAGTGATCTGTACAAGTTAAACATTTAACTAACTATTTAAGCACTTTATATATTATATCTTATTACCATAAAGAAGAAACATAATAAAGTTACTGAAATTAACTTTTTTAAAGCTTTCTGATCTTCGCTTGGTGGAATTTTTATATGACAATGAAAGTCCTGCAAGTGTGAGTTCTCAAAATCACTATATTGAGTCTGTAAATATCAAAGATGCTCTTATTAATGAAATTCTTTTATCTGGTATATATATATATACATTACTTACATTTATCAAAAGTGGTGAATCCATATTATCCAACAAACTATCGTTGCATCCATTTCCTATTACAACAGTAGAATGATTGACAGAATTTGATATTGGTTTAGTAAAACCATTCACAGGGTGAGATCTTCTTCTACATTTGGCACAGGAATCCACTTTATTGGTGTTCTCATCATCGAGAAGTAATTTGTCATCATCATAATCGCTGTCATGGTTGTGGTGGTCACAATAAAAATCCATTGTGATTCTAATTTATTAGACAACTCTTCTGTGTTATTAGAGATAATACTTTCATTTCATATTTCTTAACGTTAGTTTTTTTTTTACTACTATTTTCTATTTCAATTTCATAGTTGATCAGAAATTTGCATTACATAACCTTTATGCATTGTAAATCTCAAATATCCGTCACAATAAATTGTGCGCTTTAGTTTTATTTATGTGGGCATTTACTATTTACTGTTCATTATTACGTGGGTAAAGTTAAGTAATAAAGTTTCAGATGTACTAATAAAATTATTATCAAATTATCGTCTCGGTTAATTGGTCATGCATGACTGAGTTTATTGTTAATAGCGGGAAGATTCAAATTTTAATTCAAATGCAATGTTTAATATTTCCAAGGTTAACGATATTGCATAATAGTTTTATTTTTATACTTTTATAGTAATTTAAATTTAAAAACTACAAGAGTATTCTTGTGATTTTTTTCTTGTTAGAAAAATATTTTTTAGGTTAGAGCCATTCAAATAACCATTGAACTATATATAAATTTATATATAGTTCAATGCAAATAACACGCCAATAAAATAATATATAGGTCAAGTCGTATAAAAAAGACGTTTTTAATTTATAAATCTATCAATAACATAAATCTTAAATTGTAGTTAGCTACCTAATAGGTACTACTTATTGATTATTTTTATGTTTATAGATTAATATTGTTTGCCCCATAAAAAGCAACAATAAATCATAAAATCGATTAATTAAGTTCCTGTAAAAATAAATCTTCAGGTATTATTGCCCGTGTTTTTCTTGATTATCTGTATTATATTTAAAACACAAGCCTTATTTTTATTCCAGTTCGTTTAAGAGTTCCACTGAGCCAATTTTTTTATATTGAAGCTTTTGCTGTATAGATTAATCAACACTACTTAATTTATAAATATTTTTTAATTTTTATGTTTTTTTAAATTAAATAAATCTAAAATGTTTAATTCAAAACGCTCGAGATCGGACATCCACTTTGGGCGCCCTCTTAGATTCCAACCTGTTAACTTTTGGAACTACTTTCACGTTTATTTTATAGACAAGCCACTTCCATCATTATAATCGAAGCCGTCGATATGTGCTGTGGCTATTTCTAGCAGTTATAATTTTATATTTCAATGGTTATAATACAATAATTATAATACCTAAAACAGTAGACAAAACTCAATTCAAAATAGGAAATACATATATCTAATTAGTTATTTTTGTATTAAGACACTAAAGTTCGGCGTTTGCTCACTAATGTTGATATAATTTAACATTTTAATAAGGGTACCAATAATACGAGAAGATATTTTTTCTAAAATTGTGAAGTTATTGTTATAGAAAATTTAAAACAACAATATTTAATTTTTAGGTTAGTGCACTTCACGAAAATAACTATTAAAACTACAATAAACGTATTTGTAAAAAGTATTTGCAACAAAATTAATTAATTTCATATTATAAACATACTATTTATTAATAATTATTGTAATTAAACAATTTTGGTTTGAAGTAATATTTTCAACTTGCATACAAAAACGTACAATAATGGATTATTTGAGTGCCGATTGCAAAATAATATTTTACTAGGCGTTTACGAAAATTGGATTGTACGGTATCTACCGCGTTCCCAGCGGTAAACAGCTGATATATAAGGTAGATGGAACCGGTATATTCATTTCCGAACGTTAACGGTGCGTTTTTAATAACAATATAACCTATAAAACCATACGTGTGTTCATTAAAATGTTTTTCGATAGTGTTTAAGTTTTCTTGTATACCACAGACAGAACAAATCCCTGACACGTTATTCATAACTACTGTGGAGAATGAAAACGTACATAAAAAAACCACACACACTTATGAAACAACTTGGATTTTAGGTTATGTTTACCGGTAAATTTCTATTTACCGACTATAAACCTCGATCTACGAATCATGGATCCGGTAGATGAAACGGATATATACCGGCTAATTTCCGAACGTCGGTAGAGCACCAGTGATACAATTTCCGAACGCTTTCGGTACATCGGTATATATCCGATACAATTTTCGTAAACGCCTACTTTATCATGTTTTTGAAACACTAATGGACTTGTTCAAGAATTATTTATAGGTGTGCAGTATTTAAAAGTACTTACAATAAATTAATTTCAAGTGCTAGAAATAGTCATAGCGCATGTTGCGTCGGCGGCTGCAGCCCCTACAGTCTAACCTTTCAATCATCCATCTTTGATAAGTGTTTAAATATTCGAATCGTTTTTATGTATAGACAAACCCTTGCATGCCGGCATAGTTCTCTTTTACGAGTTCTACAAGACCGATTTGCTAATTCTTTTTTACAATAAACAAACAATCAGTATATTAAAGAACGAGTTTCATACGGCAAGATTTATTGCACGAGCTCAAATTTAGAAAACGATCCATTTCGACGATTTTTCTAAAGAACGAGTACACTAATGCCTTATGAAACGAATTTTTTATGCTATTTTTTCCATTTTGCACTTTTTATTCCTTTCTTAAATGAAAAGAATTGCAATTTCAAAATTTAGGAAATTTTGTGGTTATTGACAACACTGATGTGACATTTGAAAAATTCAAATTTATATGTTCAAGTTTTTGTCAATTTATTTTTTTTTTAATTTTCCTTCAATGCTACCAACTTTGAAAAAGTTGTGCTATTAAAGCACTCAAATGAGCTATAAACGCACTGTTTTAGGTGTTTTAATAGCTTTATTATAAACGCAAAATCATAGGCGCCCAAAAGGGGGGCAAGGAGGGCCGCTTGCCCCCCCTGGAAGGAATTATTTGAATTTTATTGAAAATTTTGTATAATACGCCGTTCATACTAGGCTTCCCCCCCCCGGACAAATTTCTGCGGGCGCCTATGCGCAAAATAGAACAATACTTTATATCTATTTAAAACACTGGACTTATTTTTGTTACGCTTCGTTTCAGAGTTCTACTAAAGGTTTTACGCTGTAGATTTGCCAGCTTTCCTTAGTCTTGCATTTTTTTTTAATTATTTACATATATTTTTAAAACCGTTATTTGTAATCGATACGCGATTGTTTACTTACAGCACTTGCTTCGTCACGTCTCGGAACTAAACATTCTACTTGTTTACTACGTCACCGACGGCTTGCTTACAAATCATATCACAAACAATTTTCATCCGAGTGTCATAGTAGTTGCTGTCAGAGTGGGAGTTATGTCGGAAGAGAGGAGTGCTAGGCAACGCTAGGCTTCGTATTTTCAACTGGTTATGTTTGGTTGCGTTTATTTAAATAATCACTCATGAAAATCCAGATTGTAATCACACAACGACGTTGTACATAAGGAAATTCTTCAATCAATTTGCATTTTGATCGTCATGTCTTGCTGGGGTTCCCCTAGTAAGCTTTTAACTTTCCAAAGTGTTAAATCGACCTATAGTATCTAGCGCGATAGTTTCTCGGCATACCTGTTAGCCCTTCGGCTATAAACATCACTAAATACGACCCTCAATTTAAATTTACCTTGTAAAAATTTTCAACCTAGTTTATGTTGTAGTCTAGGGTCTATCCCTAAATAAAGGCAGAATTTAGTTGTCGTCAAAAAAATAATTTGTGCGGGGGGCGGCGGTAGACGTGGCTTTATTAAAAAATTGGTGAAATTGAAATTCTATGTTATTTATTGCAACACATCACTTTCTATTTTGCGACGAAACTGGGAATGGTTACATCGATATTTAATAAGATATGCATTTTCATTATTTGTTACGAGAACTCCTACTTTTGAACTTGATTTTCTATAACAGTACTTTTAAGATTTAACAAACTTACATTTGACACTTAATATCTTCAAATCCAGTATATATTTTGAAAAAATAACTGGAATAAACGTTTTGCGTTGATTTCCTCTGAACAGAAAGATGCTTTTATTTTTATGTAGATACAATACAAGCGAAGATATTTGCAAAATAACATAAAGAGTACCGCCTCTCGTTTTTGCTGTTGGTAAAGGGAAAGGGAGTTTAGCACGCTAATATGCATACTACCTCTCGCCTATGGTAAACCAAATATAGTATATTTTAATGCATTTTACACATCGCATACCATATTCATCAATAAATAAAAGCTGTAAGCTACAGTAAGCTATAGCTATATTATGGGACTACTTTGTATGTAACCACAGAACATTTGTAAATTCTACCGGCGGACAACTTTTATTTATTAATGAATATCTTTGTTTGTATAAATTTAAAAATAATAGCAAAATCAATACACCAATGTATGGCATGCGATGTCTTTCATGTCATTTTTAATATTTCTTGTTAATTGCTCAAAAGTTGTTTCTTAGTCCGTAGACGTGTGCTATTTTAAGCTAGGACATACTTTTATGTGGCAGACTTGCAGCATCAAATTGGGACGCGCCAATAAATATAGATGAAGTTGAACAACATCAAAATGTCTTCGATATGCGGTAGTTGATGACGTAGTTTTTAGTGACTGTCAGAGGTAGACGTGACCTTGCTAATACCGTAGTTGAATGCGCAATCCCGTGTTGTCTGCGTATAAAATCATAACGAGAGATGAACCGCTCTTCGTAATTCTATGGTTATCTACACCAGAATGTGGGCTTAACTACTCAATCGAAAATCAAATAACTTGTCCTGGTGATTGTGTTTGCTCGTATTTTCACGGTGATTGTAATTTTGATAGATTAAATTTAATATTCATGTTAATTTTTATGATAATTTTAAGTAGAATATTGAGATTTTATAATTTTTTAAATATCAGTTAAATGGAATTGTCATTCATAGATTCCTTCAATAATATGTTTATCTACGATCATACATAAAGTGACTACTTTTTACACTGATTTTCGTGTAAAAAGTTACCGTTTATTAGTGTTATAAAATTCTTATTGCACGCTAATGTCATCAAGAGATGTATGATAAATGATTTATAAATATTTTACAAACTGGTTGCTAAACAACTTAGCACGTAAAACCAAAGCAGGCCGATATACATAAGTCACAAATTAAAAAAAAATCAAATAAAATGAATACTCTAGTAAAGCGTTATGATCGTAGATAAAATGCTGTAAGATAAGTCTTTTTATTGCACTCACGTCTTCTAAAGCACTCGCTCGTGTTTAAAGCCGTTCGGGCAATAAAGAGTGGCTTTTTACACTTGTATCTTAAATATCTATTACTGTACTAGTGATCTAATATTGCAAGAGAGCTACCACATACGTAATTTGTTAAATACGTCGAGAGTGCAGATCAATTTTTGGCGCGTCCCAATAGATTTATTATTAAATTTTTGAAAAATTATAAAAAAGGCTATGAATGTCAACGACTTTTACACTTTCAAAGATCTTTCCTTCGTCCACAAAAAAATAGATATAAAAACCAAAAAATTTATATTGTATGACATTCTTAACGCCAAAGCCACACATCTTTTGAACTCGCACATAACACACTTAACACCGCGAAAGAAATAAGTAAGAAAATTTAACTTTTTGAAAAGCGATTTTAATTTCTGGACCTGCGAACAATGTACCATTCTGGCCGGAATGACAGAAAACAGATACAATTTGGTTATCTAAAACTTGCGTCCCGATGGCTTGGCAAATTGCAAAGATTTTTGTTTAGTCAGTCAAAAACATCTAGTCGTCTTTTAGTCGTTTAGTTTTTTGCTTTATAAAAATTATTTTATTTTATGATTTCATTTCAATTTAATTAAATGTATTTAAAATAATATAATTAAAATATAAAATAATGTATGAGTTTTTTCGATGTATTCTTTTTTATTGCATTAATATGACGTAAAGTATATCTACAATTTAGTCACCCAAGTAGTGCTGGAATAGAAATTTGTACGAAAATTACGTGCCTCTCATTATTTTTGCATGTTACAATTAATATTCCAAAGCGATGCCCAATGGCATGTAATAATTACGTGAATCGCGGTATATATTTGACACGTTAAAATTAATATGTGAAGAATACATTCTTTTCATATCCTCTGCATTGCCATGAACACCTGTTGTTAGTTAAGTATGCTTTAACTAACACTCTTCGCACTCGTGAGAAATTGGCACTAATCTGCACTTGTAACACAATATACTGTAATACAATTACAGATTTTACTTTTGTTTACCGATAAATGTGGCATTGTATAGATTCAGTACGGCTATTTGTTGTAATTAACGTTGATCCCGCGTTTGTATTCAAGCCCAAATAAAGTGTGCAGCATTTATAATTTATAATTGGTGTGGTCAAATGAGACAAAGATAATAATATCTCGAAATGGTAATATCGTTGGCTATTGATTGTGAGTAGATAGGCTACCTGCGTTCTGGGACAATCCTTATGGAAATTAACATGGGAAATCGCTAAGGTCCGATTTAGCGAAAAGATCACAAATCCAAGATGGCGTCGGCTCGCGACTCGAGGTCATCCGCGGTTCGTCCAGACACGCGACAGTAATTTCATATTATCTTTTTAATAATTATCTATTATATTAATAATCATAATAAAACATTTAACATTTTAACAAAATCCCCAAAAAAAATTAGTAGGTGTCTCATATAAAATTATTAGATTTTAAAATACATTTAAAAGAGAAACTACCTGCCTCCCAGATTTTCAGAAACGCTTTACACATTAGCGGCATTTTTTCTCTTTCAATAACCTTAAGAGTAAATATTTCGATTTTTAAAAAAGATTAAACTAGAGAAACCAGGTAGCCTCGACAACAAAATATGATGCTTCCGGCGCGCGACAGCGCACACCTGTGTAAGATCTTAACATCTACGCGATTTCATGTTAAGACAAGCTTGTAAAGCTATTATAAATACATATTATTTTAAACTTCAAACGTGTTTAAATTGTATCGAAATTGTTTATATTATTAACAAAAGTGTATATATCCTTTCTAAGTGTTAACAACAAATCAAGGTAACCTTTATCATTAGTTTTATAACTTTCTTTTAAATACCGTTGCATAACTATTATAAACATTATTAGAAACATAGATCCGAAATATCAAACTAGAGAATTATATTAGTTGAAGCCTCCATAATATCACGTTTTCAATAAATACTAGATATAATTAATCAGCTTCATTATAAATTTAATAGAAAGCATTATATTTTTTTCAAGTCAATTCTTTTTATGAAAAACAGTTCGTAATAAAGTTTACTTTAAGGATACCTTATACCTACGCTTATCGAAAACAAATAATAATAGGCAAGCAGATAACATTTTAATAATTTTGATCTAATAAGGTACTAAACTGATTAGGACTCCTTTGCAAATTTATCAGGCTGAATGTAATTAGAAAATATACTTTGTCGTTTACTAATTAGATTATTATATATGATGTCAACATATAATAAAGACACTAAAGTACTTTTAATAGTAGGTATTTGCCTATCAGAACACGATATTATTAGGTAGGTCATTAACGCATTTGTGTATCTAGCAGCTTATCATTATAAATTGTATACCTCCTGTTCCGACACAGCCGACAAAAAATAATCAAGATTGAACTTGTATGAATTACGTCATTAACGTCTAGAACCAGTAAGATCTATCCTGTTTATCGCGGTTTTGTCTAGAAAATGACATTAGCCTCATATCATATAATCCAACGAAATCATCAAACATGAAAAATCATAATGGAACAATTCATACTATACATATTTTATAGTTTTAAAACTAAACGCATTTTTCATATTTCTATGAAATATTAACCCGTATATCATAATCTGTTTATCTCAACTGTTAAAAACAACTAAATACCATCCCTTAAGAAGTTGACTTTTTTAGTTTTACCGTGACCCTATCTACGCAGAAATGGGGTTTTCTAATAACTGTAATAAAAATTTAACGAAGCTGAAAGCATCATAACAAACAGCATGATTGAAACCTTATAGTAAAATGGAGACTATTTATGAATGAAATAATATTACAGCAAGTTAGAGGGATTTGAAGCAGTGTTATCTTAAACTTCGAATGTGTTTAAATTGTATTGAAATTGGTTATATTATTAACAAAGTGAAAAGCGTGTATATTGTTTTTAAAACCATATAAATATGTCCTAAAATGTTTCAGATAATATGATTAATCAAATAAAATAACTTTTTATTATTTCATTAACATAGTAAAAGCTGTTTGAAGGATACCTAAATACATTTTTTAAAATAAACCACCTCAGCAGATGTCTAACAGCTTCTATATGAATTAATTATCCCCCGACGAATATACCTGTATGTTTTTGAAAGAGCTAGGGATAAATTGAAATTCCACCACAGTTAAATTATAATCATGTTAGTACTAAAAATAACTTAATGTGAATTCTGGGCCTTCATTCATATTTACAACACATGAAAGATATCTCATATGCAAGAATTATGGAATATTAATGTTTATACCTTTTGTTCTAACGTTGAACATTTACTACTACTATGAACATCTCCAAATTACTCTCCTATAAAATTAAAATTGTTGTTACCGGTGTTCTATATTTTTTTTCAATCTACTAGTTAATAAATGAACATTCATTATAATTCATAGCATTTTTTTTATTTAAAAACTCTTTTAACCGTTGAGTTCTAACAAGATTTGATATTGCATTCAGGTAGAGCTAGACTATATCCCATTCGAACCTTTATTTTTTCCCCATCTTTTAAATTCATAAAAAGGTGTTAAAATAAGGTTTCCGCATAGCATTTTAATATATGAACTGAACTGATTTATGTATTGTATTATTTAAATTCCACCTTATTACATCCAGTAACTCGGTAATTTTTCTCAGCTGTTACCACCAGCGACCAGCTCCAGGACGCCAGCAGCCTGCAATTGGAGAATCCGGCCAGCCAACTACGATGCAGCACCAGCCTGGAGGAGGGACCGTCATCCTAACTTATAAAAGCGCTTCACGCGAGACACTCGCTCTCATTATTATTCCTAACCTACCTTAACAATTATCATACTTTGTTATCGTATATATTTGGATTAATATATGACTTTATTTTGTGTTATAATACTGCTGTATTATTTCTTTAACCTCTCTTTTCTTTTAATAGCTTTATTTGGTAACTCTGAATATCTACGAGCCGTTCAACGGTAACAATTGGCGCCCAACTACAGTGTGTGTTTGGATAGCCACAACAACCGACGATCCAGCCTATGGTGAACACCCGATCGACAACGCTAGAAATGGCAGAGGACAACAAACCGACAGCAGCATCCATGGACCCGTCTTCGGCGTTCTTCGCAGCCCTGCTGGACCGGCTCACCGCTCTAACACCGACGGCAGTCAACCAGCCCTACCGACCTACGGCGGCCACGACGATGAAGACCTGGAGGGCTTCATCTCCCAGATGACTGCCAACATCGCGACATCTCCGGACCAGCTGAGGCTCATCATGGTCCAACTGCGGGAACCAGCAGGCGCCCTCGCCCAGAAGTAGCAGCCGAGGACTCCGGAACACCTGTTCGAGCTTCTACGTAGGGCCTACGACTCCCCCGTGCAGCGCGTCCAGCTGTACCAGGAGTTATACGCGAAGACCCAGGCCTACCGTCAACCCACCGCGGACTTTTTAACCAGGAAGATGTCATTGTTTCAGAAGCTGGCACCAGGTATGCGGGAAACCGACAAGATCCACCTTCTACGGAAGCTGCTCCGTTCCGAGGTAGCGGTCTACCTTAGCGGCCACTTTAACAGCGTGCGAGACCGAGCAGACGCAGCTATCGCCACAGCGGACACCCTCCAGTCCACCAAGAAGGCGACCAACCCCTTCATCAGCGCGGATCAACTTCCGAAATGCCGCTTCTGCCCGGAAAGACACTTCCACCGCGTCTGCCCCGTTAGGAATTCGGGAAACGACGCAAGGGGGGATTAGGCCGGCATAAACCCTCCTTAACCGCCATGCCCGGCATACAAGTACCCAGGATTCAGGTGAGTATGAATAATGGCATTTGTTTCAGAGCGCTAGTGGACACCGGCGCCTCCATCAATGTCATCAACGCGAAGTTCGCCCCGGGAGCCCTTAAAATCGCCACCAAACTCCCACTGGCTAGCGGTAGCCAGAAGATGTCCTGCAGCGGAAGCGGAACTCGCCATCATCCTCTCCGGATACGAACACGCCGCCAAGTTCATCGTTAGCCGCGACCTCCGAGAGGACTGCATTCTGGGGATGCCATGGTTACAAGAAAGAGCAGCAAGCGACGGTGGACATCGTCAGAGGCTGCCTGTACCTGGGAATCGGGGAACGGAAGACCGTCTTCTGGACCAAACTACCCCCTAAGACGGAATTAATAAGTATCGGGGAAATTGATCACAGTTTCCCAACGGACGCGCAAACCCGGTTTAAAAATTTAATTTCAGATTTCCCCGCGCCATTCAACACCACCCAGGGGATGACGACAACGAGCAGCACCAGGCATAAGATCGACGTGACGGAACGGAAGCCAGTCTGCCAACGCCCCTATCGCGTGTCGGATGAAAGGAAGCGGATCATCCAAGAACAGGTGGAAGAAATGCTGTCCCAAGGCATCATCGAGGCTTCCACATCGCCGTACTCCAGCCCGGTGGTCCTGGTGAAGAAATCCGACGGCACACCCCGGTTCTGCGTGGACTACCGCAAGCTGAACGCGATCACCACCAGCGAGCCATCACCGATGCCCATCATCCAAGAGACCCTGCGTGACCTGGAGGATGCAGCAGTGTTTACCCGTCTGGACTTGAAGAGCGGCTACTGGCAGATCCCTATGACGAGGGATCCAAGCAGCTCACCGCCTTCAGCAACCCGGATGGAGGCCACTACCACTTCAAGGTCATGCGCTTCGGATTCCGCAACGCCCCGGCGACGTTTCAACGCCTGATGAGCCAGGAAGTACTCGCAGGATACCTCCGCAAGTTGTGCATGGTCTACCTGGACGACATCATCGTGTACAGCCCCGACTACGAGACCCACCTCCGACATCTCGCGTTAGTTCTGGAGAGACTATCGCAACACCGCCTTCGTTTGTCCATCAAGAAGTGCGTCCCTCGACTTCCTCGGTCACACCATCCACCCGGGAATCATCACGCCCCAGCGGAAGCACGTAGAGCAGATCCGGCAGCTGCTCGTACCGACCAACAAGGACAAACTCCGGAGTTTCCTTGGCGTTTGTGGATGGATCCGTCAATACATCCCGGACTTTGCGACCATCGCGGCACCACTAACTGATTTGTTACAGGCAAAAAGAACGTGGGAAATCACACCGGAAGTCATGGGGGCATTCAACCGACTGAAGACCGCATGCAGCCAACCGCTCCAGCTACACCACCCTCGCCCCAACCAGCCCCTGGTGGTCCAGACCGACGCGAGCTCCATCGGCATCGGGGCCATAGTCTCCCAGGAGGACGAGGACGGGACCAAGAGGATCATCTGCTTCGACAGCGCGTGCCTTTCACCAACGGAGCAGCGGTACTACATCAACGAGCAAGAATGCCTGGCCCTGACATGGGTCCTCCGACGCTACCGACCGCTACTAGAGGGGAAACGCTTCAAAGTCCGGACGGACAGTAAAGCCCTTACCTGGCTACAATCGTTCAAGGAGGAAAAGGCAAAATTACTCAGATGGGCTTTGTTTTTACAGGAATTAGACTTCGACCTGGAGCATTGCCGCGGTACCCAGAACGAATTCGCGGACGTTCTATCGCGAGACCCCGAGAACGAGACCACCCACGACGCCCTAACCGACGCGCGACCAGCAACGCCGGAGCTCCAGGCCCTACCGACAGCGGAGGCAGAGGTGGCAAACGCCTTGACCACCATCGTCGACGAGATCAAGCGGGCCCAAGATCAGGACGAGGAGACGCAAGAGTTCCTGAGACGCTGGCGAAACCCCTTCAACCCCGAAGATGAAGGCATCCGATCCGCGTACGAGCAATTCGAGGGATACCTTTACCGCGCTGCCACGGACACCGATCCGCAGACGCTGTAGGTGCCACCCGCAGCCCGAGAAAAGGTACTCAAGCAATACCACGACGACAGTAGACACCCGGGCCGGGACGAGACTCACACCGCCATCCACCGGAGATACTGCTGGCCGCAACTAGCCCGCAACGTCGCCCTCCACGTCCAACAATGCGTGACCTGCGCCGCAGTGAAAAGAGGTAAGTTACAGACTAACGATCCTTTACAGGCACGACAACCGACCCGACCCTGGCACACCGTCAACATCGACATCATGGGGCCCTATCCACCAACAGCTTCTGGAAGAAGATACATCCTGGTGATCGAAGACGCCTTCACGAGATGGGTCGAGGCATTCGCGATGCGGGACGCCACCAGCCAGTTCATGTGTCGACTAGCGGAAGAGGAAGTCTTTCATCGGTTCGGCTACCCGAAAGTCATCCTCACGGACAACGGTACCCAGTTCACTAGCGACCTCTGGAGAACCACGTGCAGAAGATGGGGCGCGACCCATCACACGACGGCGATCTACCACCCCCGAGCGAACCCGGTAGAACGACGCAACCAGGAGATCAAGAAGGCCCTCCGCACGCGACTTCAGGGACAACCCCACGACGAATGGGTCCGCCACCTACCCCGAGTCCTCCACAACCTACGCCTCCGGACCAACGCCGCCACGCGATCGAGCCCTGCCAAGCTGCTGTTCGGGTACGAGCCACTTCAGCCAGGGGACCAACAGCTTCCGGAACAACAGGAACCGCCATCCACCGAGGACCGACAGAGGGAAGCCAACGCCAACCAACTTCGGTATCACCGGAGATACCAGGGGCAGCCGGCTGCACCAGTCGCCCGGGTAGGAGAGGATGTCATGGTACGGGCCCACATCCAGTCCAACGAGCAGCGGAAGATCCACGCCGGTTTCGCGCCGAAATGGTTGGGACCCTACAACATCCGGAACATCTTCAACGGGAGGGTCTACACGGTCGACAAAGGGGGACAGCAGGTGAAGTACCACGCAGACCACATCCGGTCAGCACCACGACGCCCAGCGCTTAGCACACCACCTCCGGCATCACCACCACCGCACCCGGAAGAAGACGAAGAAGACACTTTGCAGGCCATGCCGTCGTCTCCGAGGGGGGGCGAATTGTCACCACCAGCGACCAGCTCCAGGACGCCAGCAGCCTGCAATTGGAGAATCCGGCCGACCAACCACGATGCAGCACCAGCCTGGAGGAGGGACTGACATCCTAACATATTTAAGCGCTTCACGCGAGACACTCGTTCTCATTATTATTCCTAACCTACCTTAACCATTATCATACTTTGTTATCGTATATATTTGGATTAATATATGACTTTATTTTGTGTTATAATACTGGTATTATTTCTTCAACCTCTCTTTCCTTTTAATAGCTTTATTTGGTAACTCTGAATATCTACGAGCCGTTCAACGGTAACAGCTGTGTTACCACCAGCGACCAGCTCCAGGACGCCAGCAGCCTGCAATTGGAGAATCCGGCCGACCAACCACGATGCAGCACCAGCCTGGAGGAGGGACCGACATCCTAACATATTTAAGCGCTTCACGCGAGACACTCGTTCTCATTATTATTCCTAACCTACCTTAACCATTATCATACTTTGTTATCGTATATATTTGGATTAATATATGACTTTATTTTGTGTTATAATACTATTGTATTATTTCTTTAACCTCTCTTTCCTTTTAATAGCTTTATTTGGTAACTCTGAATATCTACGAGCCGTTCAACGGTAACAGCTGAGAAAAATTACCGAGTTACTGGATGTAATAAGGTGGAATTTAAATAATACGATACATAAATCAGTTCAGTTCATAAATTAAAATGCTATGCGGAAACCTTATTTTAACACCTTTTTATGAATTTAAAAGATGGGGAAAAGATAAAGGTTCGAATGGGATATAGTCTAGCTCTACCTGAATGCAAAAGGCTTTTATACCTGTTAAATATATAAATTAATCAGATTGTTTTAATAGAAAGAGAACATATTTTGTCCGCAATATAGATTCCTTCATAACTGCATCTTTTAGACCTATTTCATTTCATCGATCGGCTGTGAAAGAGAAAAATGTAGCTAATTAATATATAAACTATATGATCAATCAATCTCATATTACTGTGTTGACGTAAATATTTATTATTCCTGTAAAGTTGCCATTTTTAAGACGGTCAATCCGTTTGCCGAGTGTATCAAATCTTGTTAGAACTCAACGGTTAAAAGAGTTTTTAAATAAAAAAAATGCTATGAATTATAATGAATGTTCATTTATTAACTAGTAGATTGAAAAAAAATATAGAACACCGGTAACAACAATTTTAATTTTATAGGAGAGTAATTTGGAGATGTTCATAGTAGTAGTAAATGTTCAACGTTAGAACAAAAGGTATAAACATTAATATTCCATAATTCTTGCATATGAGATATCTTTCATGTGTTGTAAATATGAATGAAGGCCCAGAATTCACATTAAATTATTTTTAGTACTAACATGATTATAATTTAACTGTGGTTGAATTTCAATTTATCCCTAGCTCTTTCAAAAACATACAGGTATATTCGTCGGGGGATAATTAATTCATATAGAAGATGTTAGACATCTGCTAAGGTGGTTTATTTTAAAAAATGTATTTAGGTATCCTTCAAACAGCTTTTACTATGTTAATGAAATAATAAAAAGTTATTTTATTTTATTAATCATATTATCTGAAACATTTTACAACATATTTATATGGTTTTAAAAACAATATACACGCTTTTCACTTTGTTAATAATATAACCAATTTCAATACAATTTCAACACATTCGAAGTTTAAGATAACACTGCTTCATATCCCTCTAACTTGCTGTAATATTATTTCATTCATAAATAGTCTCCATTTTACTATAAGGTTTCAATCATGCTGTTTGTTATGATGCTTTCAGCTTCGTTAAATTTTTATTACAGTTATTAGAAAACCCCATTTCTGCGTAGGTAGGGTCACGGTAAAACTAAAAAAGTCAACTTCTTAAGGGATGGTATTTAGTTGTTTTTAACAGTTGAGATAAACAGATTATGATATACGGGTTAATATCTCATAGAAATATGAAAAATGCGTTTCGTTTTAAAACTATAAAATATGTATAGTATGAATTGTTCCATTATGATTTTTCATGTTTGATGATTTCGTTGGATTATATGATATGAGGCTAATGTCATTTTCTAGACAAAACCGCGATAAACAGGATAGATCTTACTGGTTCTAAACGTTAATGACGTAATTCATACAAGTTCAATCTTGATTATTTTTTTGTCGCCTGTGTCGGAACAGGAGGTATACAATTTATAATGATAAGCTGCTAGATACACAAATGCGTTAATGACCTACCTAATAATATCGTGTTCTGATAGGCAAATACCTACTATTAAAAGTACTTTAGTGTCTTTATTATATGTTGACATCATATATAATAATCTAATTAGTAAACGACAGAGTATATTTTCTAATTACATTCAGCCTGATAAATTTGCAAAGGAGTCCTAATCAGTTTAGTACCTTATTAGATCAAAATTATTAAAATGTTATCTGCTTGCCTATTATTATTTGTTTTCGATAAGCGTAGGCATAAGGTATCCTTAAAGTAAACTCTATTACGAACTGTTTTTCATAAAAAGAATTGACTTGAAAAAAATATAATGCTTTCTATTAAATTTATAATGAAGCTGATTAATTATATCTAGTATTTATTGAAAACGTGATATTATGGAGGCTTCAACTAATATAATTCTCTAGTTTGATATTTCGGATCTATGTTTCTAATAATGTTTATAATAGTTATGCAACGGTATTTAAAAGAAAGTTATAAAACTAATGATAAAGGTTACCTTGATTTGTTGTTAACACTTAGAAAGGATATATACACTTTTGTTAATAATATAAACAATTTCGATACAATTTAAACACGTTTGAAGTTTAAAATAATATGTATTTATAATAGCTTTACAAGCTTGTCTTAACATGAAATCGCGTAGATGTTAAGATCTTACACAGGTGTGCGCTGTCGCGCGCCGGAAGCATCATATTTTGTTGTCGAGGCTCCTGGTTTCTCTAGTTTAATCTTTTTTAAAAATCGAAATATTTACTCTTAAGGTTATTGAAAGAGAAAAAATGCTGCTAATGTGTAAAGCGTTTCTGAAAATCTGGGAGGCAGGTAGTTTCTCTTTTAAATGTATTTTAAAATCTAATAATTTTTTATGAGACACCTACTAATTTTTTTTGGGGATTTTGTTAAAATGTTAAATGTTTTATTATGATTATTAATATAATAGATAATTATTAAAAAGATAATATGAAATTACTGTCGCGTGTCTGGACGAACCGCGGATGACCTCGAGTCGCGAGCCGACGCCATCTTGGATTTGTGATCTTTTCGCTAAATCGGACCTTAGCGATTTCCCATGTTAATTTCCATAAGGATTGTCCCAGAGCGCAGGTAGCCTATCTACTATTGTGAATTTCATACAATTCCTTACCGCTGTCTAATGATAAATTGCTTAAGCTATACAATATAATAAAAATATAATATAATTAAATACATCTCTTTTGTAAAATTTTATTTAGAAAATATTTGCACTGTACTACTGTGCTCAATACTTTACGTAAATAAACTGATTTGAACAAATCGACCTGTAAATTGTTTCAGAATTCTAAAAATCAATTACTTAATGGCGATTAGTGACATTGGTGGCGTGTAATATATACAGGTTGTCTCATGGTCCCTGCACCAGACTTTACCAGCGCATTTCTGATGGCATTTGGAACAAAAAATCTTAATAAAGTTTTTTGATTAGAGAAAGTTCAAATTTTTAATAATTTTGAGTGACGTTTTTATAAAAGTACGTATAAAATTATAACGCGCTCATGGTGATATTGATATCATTAATAAAACATAAAGTTAATTGTATACATATGTAAGTGCAAGGTTTGAAATTTTAAAGCCAGACAAACATGATGAGATCACATATTACTGTGTATTCTTCTAGTCCAAACTCACCATTTTCAAGCGCCCAATTGTGTTACATTGTACTATTGCATCTATTGTACTATTGCAAATCGCTTCGCTTCGTTGGCATAGTGGTTTTGCTTTACTAAAATGCACGTATCAAATGATGTCTAATCGTAATACAAAACGTAAATATAAACATTGTGCATTAAGCTTTTAATTTTTACAAGATGTTTGTCTACAACGGGATTTTAATTTTATTTAACCGTGACTTCTCATACCTTTTCTCATACTGTAAAATTGGTTAAATCTAGTCTCAACTTTTAATAGTAAAAATTTGGTTAAGAGTTTTCCACATCGAATTCCAATCGCCTATGGCATTTACTAATTAGTGTTAATGAATATGCTAACCTAAACAAGAAAATGAAGAATCTGGGTCACAAAAATTACGAGGGTAAAAGAGCAAAATTTAAAAATGTAATTTAATTACAATAACATTAATTTAGTTAATTTTAAGAAGAGAAGTAAAATGAAAATGAACATATATTGCCCCTATCCATATTTAGTCATATCGTACGTCGCTGACATCTTTAACAACTTAGATAATATCAGTGTTGCTTGAAATCTGATCTCATTTTATCTGTTTATACAAGTCTTGATCCGCGTTGATCCGGATTCTCCATTTACTAGTTTATTAGGTTATAATATCCGTTATTCAATGGGCAGATTCCCCGATCTTGCGAATCATCATCAATGACTTGACCTACACCAATATCCTGTTCTTAATTATCTGTGTTCGCGGAATTATCATTTAAGTGACTGACCTCATAAAATTGGATTATAAAAATGATCATGTTGCAGAATCAGCAATATTAACATAACAAACCACAAAACATCAACTGTATGTGCTAAAAACATTATACCCGTCTTTATTTGCATTTTTTCCGAAAACTACGCTTTGAGAAAAAAATGTTATAGGGATTTCTTGTTTGTCTTGTCGATGTCTATATACCTGCCACGTTTGATGCTCTTGTTATGAGCCACCTTGTACAATATGCTTTTCTAATCATCTTTGTACATCGCTTTGGCATGCAAAAAAAAACGGATATTTTATCTGTATGGCATATAAAAATTATACTCTTTTCACGTATTCTGTGGTTCTTAAAATTCTGAGGATGTTATTTGTGACATGCGAAATTTACGTAATTTTATGTAATATCGCTACTTGAGCAGTATATACAATTTAAAACGTAAAAACGCAATAAAAACTGCTTTAATCGTATCCTATTTATCAAGTCAAAATGGTATAAAAAAGAAAATTGTATGTGAACATTAACATTGCGAAAAATGTCCTTTTACAGTTTCAAAATAGATTTTCCAGCTAGTTTTATAGAAGTATGCAGAATTTATGCAAATTTGAACAAACTGACTGAAAAGGCCGAAAGTTTTTAGTTTTTCCAAAAATCTACATCTAAAGTGATAATGACGGTTCAATTCATTTGAAAATGAAAGTAAATGAAAAATAATAAATTAAGTAATAATCATTATTTACATACCGAGAACTGCGTTTAAAAGGCAATCTTGCTATCAATTTATACACGCAAATAATAAAATAAACGTTTCAAACTTTTGTTTAATTATTGTATCTTGATGGAATCAGTTCTACCACTGTCACTGTAAATACATTCATATGTTTATATTTTTGTAATATGACCTGGTAGAAGTTTAAATTACATCTTTGTTTTCAAAATAAAATTATGATTGTATGTACCACGACCTACACATCCTAAAAATATCGAAATGTGATATTATTTTAAAAATAATAAACATCATCTGCGATTTTGGAGTTTCATATTTCATTTTTACTCTCCTGTATTATTAACATTTTTGCAAAAAGTCACATTATGCTAATTATACGTACTAGTTTTGATTTCCTTTGCGAGGCGTAAAATTATTTATGACTGAATAATTAAATAATATAAAAAAATGTTCAAGTCCAACTCCCATTAAAATCGGTTCATGTATTCGGAGATTACTCCGAACAGACAAAAGGCTAAACACACTTTCGAGCCACAGAAAAATATGCCATATTAGGCTTTCCAAGAATTCCATGACGTAGAATATAATAGAATTCTTAAATTATTTATGAAAACTCGCTAATACCCCACGGCATTTTAAGTATTTTTCAATAGTGCCTGCAAGACTGAAAACATCCAATCACAATGCATGTATATTACCGCTAATTTAAAATTTAAAATAAATTAAATGTTTTTGTCATTATTAATTTTAAAAAGTAGGTATCTACTAAGACCTTAATCGCCTTAAGCCCTAAAGACTTCACAATCATCTAACAAAGATTTTGACGTCATAGCATTGTTTAGAAAATTTTACGTCAGTCAACACGCAAATAACCAAGTAGGCATTTTGAATATTTTTCAAATATGCCCCTGAAATTTAAAGAAATTCTATCACAATAGGTGTTTTAACGTCAAGTTTTAAATTTAAGTAAATGTTTTTGTTATTGTCAGTAAATTATTTTTTTATTAATTACTACATAAATGCGTCATTTTAACTTATTTTGGAAATTTCTGAATAATGCCTCCAAAATTTAGTAGTTTTTTTTATTGCATAAGCGTTTTAGGAAGCGTTTTATCTACGAAAGAATGTTTAAATACGAGAACGAAGTTCGGGCATTTAATTTTTTAGGCAAATAAAACACAACTCAAACACGAATAGAATATTATGGTTTGTTCAGAAACAAAATTGTCAATTGTCTAAAATTAAATTTGTTAATTTTGTAATTTATCAAATAACAGACAGGTCAAAAATCATATGTTATACTCGTTTCTATGGAAGACTGGAGTTCATTTTTTTAACAATGGTATAAAATAACTTTATTTTACTAGTGAATAATAATAAATTCTAATGAGCGTAATTATGGGCCAATTATGAGTTAATTGTGGATAAAGTAATTATTAAGGATTATTGTTTTCAATGTAATGGCTTTATTGGATAGTTATATTTATTGCATGACTAATAAATAAAACTCGTTTTTATTATTTATGCACGTAAAACATTAGATCGTAAAAGCTAAATCGGCAACATTTATTTTCTATTTTTAATGTACATTTAGGAAAATGTCTAATTAGATTTTTAAAAACATCTAATAAAAGTTTTGACATCACAGCATTCTTTTGAAATTTTTACGAAGTAAACACAGTAGTGACCATGAAGTCATTTTTAATATTTTCAATAACGCCCGGGAAATAGCATATTTTACAGCCATTATAGAATTTTATTCCTATGAGACATTTTTTCTTTTGTTAATTACACAACCTAGGCTAGCTTCATACATTTACGAAGTTTTTAAAACATCCAAAATTACTAAATTTAGAAATTTACTGTGGTATTCCATGGCATTAGGCAATTTTGAAAGAAAACTTTTGAATAATACTCGAATTTTAAAAACATTCAATCACAACGGGTATATTTTACAGTCATTGTTGACATGCCCTTTTTTATTATTTTATTATACCCGCGAAATTTAACAACTATCAATATAATAGTATATTGTGTTACCAGTGTAGAAAAATGCCAATTTCTCAAGAATGTGAAATTAGCGTTTTTGCATGTAATAAAACATGAAACATAAAACAGTAATAAAACACCAAAAGCTAAGAAAAAATATTTAACCTACAATTTATACTCGCATTCATATTTTTTACGTGAAATCTCTGGCAATAAATTAAGAGATGTAATGTGAGCAGCTTCCATTTTCCCATCATCGAATTCACTCACGATAAATCTAAAATTTCGAAAACAAGTAAATATTAAATTTGTAAAGATAATTTAATTTCAGTCAATCTAGTAAAGCTAAAAAGCATGCGTATGTACTTAAACTTTCAAAAGTAATTTTTTATAAACAATCACAATTCAATTGCCAATGTTATTTTTGAAAGCAAACTTTTAAAATTATGGTTTTAAAATATAAAACAAAATAGGGCGATAACCAATATAATAGTTAAACAAGGCATGCCATCTTTTTCTGTCACCTATATCTGCCTAGCGCTTTTATCTAACCCCTTTTCCGCGAAACGTAAATATATTTTGGTATGCAGGCGTTGAATGAAGGAAGAGAGTTTTAAGTGTACCTATCGCGCTTGCACTTGTGAATTATATGAATGAAATGTTGCAAATTATAAAAGTTCTCATTGTTTTGATTGTAATTTAATAATAATGAATATTATTAATATAATTAACAATTATATAATATTAAAAATTAATGGATTTTACTTTAATTCAACAAGAATTTTTATTTAAGTTTTATTTAAGTTTTATGCAGTTTGTAACAAATCACATTGGTTAATGACAAAGAGAAAAAGATATTATCCTACAAATTAGTATATGAAATAAAAATTTAAATTTCTGTTAAACAAAAATATGTATTATTGAAATCAAAAGAAATTCTGAATAAGTGATTATGTAAAAAAAAGAACAGACACTTACCTTTAAAATGTTGGAAGTCTCAGCATTTAAGCTAAGATTTTCGGTGATTTTGGCTAAAAAAAGGAAAGAAATTATATTAAAAATAAAACTATTATTTTTAAAATTAATTAATTTATTCAAACGTTGTTATCAAGAAAATTGTACATGGGCCGCTTTTCAACGCCCCACAGGAAGAATTATTCCAGAACCACGATTCAGTAACTGATACAATGGAGATAAGTGATAATGTGTGGTATACAAGCAGTGGCGTAACTAGATGAGGTTGGGCCTGTGTGCAGTACACATTCGTGGGCGAACTACTTTAAAATTAAATCATACATTGAGAGTAACTTAATGATATTAAAAGAATTTCCGGAATTTTCCTCAAGTCCAAGTTTTTCTTTCTGACCTCTAAAGACAAGATCGTTTTGAGCCAAAGTTGAAGTTACGTTAATTATAGAATGTAATTAGACTATTAAAATTTGAAAAATATCCAACTTTCTGTTATTTATTTTTTGATAGCGTTTGTACAGTGTACTTCACAATACAATACTTACATCCACGTGATTGCATGTAACTGGAAGAATGTCGAGATTTGTTTTACGTGGTCCACCTTCGTTAAACTTTATGGCCTTACCCCCCTTAGGGGTCAGGGGGCCTCCCCTCACTCCTAATCCAGCATGTCTCCCGCCCGACTCTACTGAAAGTAGAAACCCGTCTTAGTACAAACGTGATGGTGGGGTTGTCTTGGGTGTAAGAGCTTGAGTGTGTTACGGAAATCTCCGGAATAGTCTACCTGAGCTCAACTATAGCGGTGGCTTAAATCGACTGCAGAGCCGTTTCCTCAATACAGCTATTGAGGAGACGACTCTGCTTGGTGTAGTCAAGACTGTGGATTAGCATCCACAGTCTTGACTACACCAAGGAAAGCACAAAGCGAAACGGTTTTCTCAAAGACAATGATCTCGGTTACTGCCAGAATAAATCTTACTAGTTACACTCGTGTCCTGGAGTTCAGCCTCGTTCAGTCCCAAACTAAGAGACTGGAACCCTAAGACGCCAATCCGCTAATAGTGAGGGACATAACGCCAGCCAGACTTGCAACTGCAGATTGAAGTAGTAGTGGGCGAAGAGTGGGGTAGGGGGCACTTATTTATTTTCTGCAGTGTTTCCGATCGTATCGGAATTCGCCATCTGCTTGGAGAAGCCCGTGGCCTATCTCTGCCATGCGGACCTTGTGCCCTGCACTCCTATTTATGCCGCTGTATACAAGAACAACTTCAAGACCGTAAGCGAAATCAAAATCTGTGAACATTTATTTGTAAATTAATATTAGATGCATACATTTACTTACATACATACATAATCTATTCCCCTTTTCCGCAATTCGCAGTGTCGGGGTTCCACACAAACTTTTATGGGAGTGCAACGGAGGTAATGGAGCTATTGTAGCAAGTACATTACGCTCCCCCATACTTTATCACTCATACAACTTTCATACCTTAACCTAAGGAGCTCAAACACGATAGTACTAAATTTTTTTAAAATTCAGTCGCAACCGAGGTTTGAACCCCTGTCCTCTGAACGTGAGGTAGGATCTCTACCACTCAACCACGGAGGGCCTATGCATACATTTAATGAACATAAAACAATAATTAATTATAGCTACTTTATTTTATATTGTTTAAAGATAACGACAGCCATGTGTAAGACAAAGAAGTACTCTATACGAAATTCTTGCCTTTGTTTAACAAATAAATAAAATGAAACAATAGTAGTAAAAATTCTTAATAAATTGTAGTATGAAACATCTTCATAATTTTAAAAGACCTTATACTTTAGTTAAAGGCTTACTTTATGGTAAAATTTATTTTGGTGTATATAGCTTTTCAGAATTAGTAAAATAAATAATACATGATACATGTAGGTTTGTTATACATATGTATAATCAAATAACACTACATATATTTTTGTCCAGCGAACGTGAGGTATATTAATTAGTGCAACCATCACCACTGTTTTTTTTATAATAATGAAAACAATTTTGAAACAATCTGGTGCAGTTTTTTATCTGATTATATCAATTTTCAATTAATTCTTCTTTTCAAAATAATAAATAAATTAATTAAGTAGAAACTAATCGAAATTATTTTTTTCTAAAAAACTGTTGACTTTCCGAAACTGTTATCAGAATTAAATATTGACTCAATCATCGTAAAAGAAATGTTTCGTTTGTTTTATTACAGAGTGATATCAATAAAACAATGCATCCAGAAGCTGATGATGTCTGTCGAGTCCTTCGATTTACTGAAAAGCTCAATTTATTGAAACTATATTAAAGACCAGGATTTGTACAGGTCAAACGACAAATGATTAATTCAACAATAAATAAATATGTATATTTTTAAATCATTTACATTGCAGATGGTCTTCATTCAACTTTATCTACTTGATGCACTTTTGGTCCGTACATGGATGGAAATGGAAAATATCGACAATTAACGAGATAAAGATGTATAAAAAATATTTCATCCAGGACTCTAGAAATATGAAGTATTGCAGTGGAACTTGAGAAGTAGTGAAAACAAATCATTTTTTGTCTATTATGGTGTAAAATAAGTGTAAACCAATACAATTTTACTTTTCCATATTATTAATATATATTTTTTCCATTATTGCATATTTTTTTAAATATTGCAGATCAGGTCATCAGTACAAATCGACAATCTTCATTGTCATATGAGGACTGTATAAAAGATGCACCTATAGGAAGAAGTTCCTTTCTTCTGGCTCCAGTAACAGTAAATAAAGTCTTCTACTCGGTAAAACAACTAAATACTTCCAACTGTTTTGATATTTATAACATAAATAGCAAAATCGTTAAAGAGGTTATATCTGAAATAGTTTAACCTCAAACAACTATCTTTAACTTAGCTTTTAGTTGTGGAATATTTCCCGATGCTTTCAAGATTTCTAAAGTACTTCCTCTTTTTAAAAAAGGGGATCCAAATAATCTGACAAATTATCGTCCTATTTCCATCATCCCAGTCTTTGGAAAACTTATGGAGATTATCCTAAAAAATAGATTAGTAGATTATCTGGAAGAAAATTCTTTACTTAATGCAAGTCAATTCGGTTTTAGAAAAAACCATAATACTATTCAAGCCGTAAGTGGGGTTGTGCGGAGCATAGTCGAGAGCTTCGAAAATGGTGAGATTGCGGAACTTACAATGTGTGACCTTACCAAGGCGTTCGATTGTGTCTCACATAACATCCTGATTGAGAAATTAAAATATTATGGACTAAGTAATTTAACTATTTGTCTTTTAGGCTCATACCTGACCAATAGGAAACAAACCGTGTATACAATAAAAGGTTATTCTACTTCAAGGGACATTAAACACGGAGTTTTTCAAGGTTCTGTTTTAGGGCCCCTGCTATTCATTATGTACATAAACGATTTTCATCATTTTATGCTGCCAGTCAGTTCCATTCAATTTACAGACGACACCAGCATAATAGTTAGTCACACCGATATTGACCAATTAGCTAAACTATCAACATCTACATTCAAACGAGCAGAGTCCTGGTTTAATGCTAATAAATTAAGCTGTAACCAAAATAAAACCAAGAAACTTGTGTTCTCAACAAATCATCAATACTCAAAGGGTGAAAATGCCACTTTATTGGGTATAATCCTGGATGATAGCTTAAATTGGGCATCACATATCTCTCATGTAAGTAAAAAATTGGCTAGCTCCATATTTTTATTAAGAAACCTAAAAAATGTCTAAACTTTGATTCATTGATGACTTCTTATTTCTCCCTATTTCAGTCTCACATCAACTATGGTGTAATTCTATGGGGAAACTTTTCAAATGCTCATAAGATATTTATACTTCAGAAACAAGCCATCCGTACCTTAGTTAATGCTGGAAACAGGGAATCCTGTAGAACTCACTTTACAAATCTGGGTATTTTACCTGTCCCTTGCCTATTCATAAAATTCACACTTTTAGAAATACAAAGAAATCAAAATCTATTTGAAATGGCATCAGAAGTTCATAAGTATGGAACCAGATCCGCTAGTCTTCTTAGAAAACCACAATTACGCTTTGACAAATCTATCAAAAATACAATCAATATCGATCTATATAACAAGATCCCACAAGAAATAAAAAGCTAAATTTCATGAAATTTAAAACATGTATTGATAGATACTTGCTCAAATTTTGTTTTTATAATATTGATGAATATAGCAACTCTGCTTTCATTGTACAAGATTTTATGTGATAATACTATTGTGATTTTTTTTCTCTTTGATTGTTATATGTATACATTGATATGTTCTTATATATTGTTACTTTTTTTTTATTATGACTTGCTATAAACACTATTGTGTAACATAGTTAAATAAATATTATTATTATTATCGTTATTGTTATTATTATTATTAGGTACACAGGTGAAACTATGCAACACAAATGTCAATCAGCTGCCATTGGTTGCCTACCAGCAAGATATATATAACATATACCAGTAAAACATCTACATAAATTTATTTTTTATATCTATTGATATTTTATCTGTTAATCTATTGGTATAAATTTGATTACCCAAATGGAGTGGCGTACCGTATATTAGCATTGACTGGTTTCTTATTATATAGGACAGTGCAGGGTGTACTTGAATTAGTACTTAACGGCAGTCAACTTGTTAAATTAAAAGCTTGTATAATATTGCGAGCGACAGATATGTTCAAAATTTTATTTTATCTTTTACTATAATTACCGCTACCCAGTAATATCAGCTTGTCAGGTGTGGACACCCATACAAACTTTTTCAAAGAATATTTACAAAGTTAAAAACTTTTCTTCAGCATGAAAATTGTTAAAGGAATTAAACAGATAAAGTAAAAATTATTTTAAAATTTCCTAATTTAAAAAAAATAGTTTTTGTAATAGATGTAAATTTTACGAATAAAATTTCAAAATTATTGTGTTTCTTTTTATTAGTGCAAGTCTAAATACATACGTTCATTGCTATTTTTTCCCTAGAACTACACTTCCTCTAATCGCCAGGATACTCCGGTACACTGTAAGACGAAAAAGAAGGCTAAACTCCCCAAGAAATTTGTGGTGTGGCAAGCCATCGGCAAACTTTAATTTCTACTGGCGCTCCGAAACTGGCTTCCTTTACTTGAAAGCATGTCCGAAGAATATTTTTTGTTATTTCTGAATCAATACAACAGTCCAAGCGACGACCGCAAGATTTTGACCGTCATCGAACATACGGATAATTTATGGAAAATGAGTAAGTACCTTTTATAGGTCTATAAGAAAATCCTGGCGCGACTGGAGTTTAATGGCCTAATTAAGGTTAACTCATCAGTATTTCGCGTCCGTTACATAACATCCAGGTGGATTTTACAGAATTTGTAGAGAAATACCCGTATTTCAAGAAATATCTTTGTCCACCTTACCCCATCCTGGTAGAAGTGTCAAGTTGACCACTCCGAAGAGGTGGTTTTGCAGCATCTTCCGTCCGTGATGGAATATCCACTTTCTTTGTGTTTTTAAATTGAAGGTTAAGCTGCCCATACAACAAAGAATTATGTCAGTCTGAGCTATTGGTAAATTGCAAGAGATTTTGAAAAAAACAGGTGAAGTTATTCAAACTGCGTACGCGTGCTTCAAAAATGCAAAAAGCATTGGTCCTTTTAGGCTGCATAAAAATTATTTGACTTGATAATAATAAAATTTGGAACAATTAAAGAATCTCCCTACCAAACGTCGTTTGACCAAATTGGTGTCATTTTAACGAAACTTTTATGCTGATTCTGAATATGTAAATCACTTTTGGGGTGAACGCCCATAAGCCTTCAAAATTGGTTGCTACCAACCTAACCTCCACAAAAACGTCACTACCTATGCAAAAGACAATTTTAATTTTTCTCAACCTCACTTAACCTAGACCTAACCTAACCTAATCCAACTTAACCTAAATCTAACCTAACCTAATTAAATTGAGACCATTGAGACGCTCCCCCAAAAAATGATTTACATATTCAGAATCGGCACAAAATCTTCGTTAAAATGACACCAGTTTGGTCAAAAAATGTTTGGTTGAGAAATTCTTTAATTATAATTAAAATTTAATTTAAAAAATGCCATTTTCCCATTTAATTAGGTACTAGAAATAATTCCACTGACAAATGTGCAAGCGCCATATATTGGCAACAAGATTATGCGATTGTCTACTTGGTTTTATGTTTTCTTTGAATTCTAAACAGTATTGAAGATTGTGGTTAATTATGGTTTTTTTTATTATTAAAATTCGTTTCAAAAGATTTTGCGCAAAAACCAAAATGAATCACTTCCCCCTTCGTCGTTCGTGCTTCAAAAAATGTGCTCATGCGCGAATATAGACTTCGTAAATAACTATAATGATACTCTATGATCCTATTGTAATATATAATAACATGTTTATAATAAATAATTTATTTAGAAGCTTTCTGGACAAGAGCATTTTTAAACACGACCTCGCAAAAGCTTACGCTTTTTTACCTTTACCTTTTCGACGTAAATGGAGATGGACTTCAAATAAAATATTCAAAGAACTCGTCCAAAAACTTATGAGTCGTATACACAGTAAGGTATCCATTTAGTAGGGTCTATTGCAAGTTCCGAGAAATGTAAAACATCTTGAATTTTAAGAATAATGTACCATCCTGAAATAAATTAAATTAGCCTTTTATATCTTTTTGCCTATACATCTGGCTATTGAATTAATTTGACACAGATTACAAAAACTATAGTATGAGCAAAAAGTAACTTTATCAAAAGTGCCTTTGAAATGTTGAACTCATGTGTATTATAACATCAGAAAATTATACAAAATAATGAGAGTCCTTTGACAGTGGCAGTTGTATTATTTTCTGGTATTATAATGTGTATTATATACCAGATACCCAAAACATTGCAAGAAGTAGTGTAAGGAAACCCCTTGATATAATTTTATAGATGCAGATGGAGTATTTCATTTCTGACAACAAGAGAGAGTCACTTTATAAACCAGAAGAAAATTTTGGAGTAAATATTGTGGAGTGACTTTTAACAAAAACGAAGGTAGACGAATTAATATGCGTCGGGGATCGTATTGCACAACGCTACAACTCGATTATGAAGTTTCAAAGACACACATACGTATCTGCTCAACACTTTTCTTAAGTGTTATTAACTGCTGAACATCGAAGATTTTTTGCGATGCAATCCATACACGATCTCCTCTTCGTGATTTAACATATTGTCTGTCAGCTCTAGAAATATTGTATTGTGCTTACGCTTTTTTACCTTTACCTTTTCGACGTAAATGGAGATGGACTTCAAATAAAATATTCAAAGAACTCGTCCAAAAACTTATGAGTCGTATACACAGTAAGGTATCCATTTAGTAGGGTCTATTGCAAGTTCCGAGAAATGTAAAACATCTTGAATTTTAAGAATAATGTACCATCCTGAAATAAATTAAATTAGCCTTTTATATCTTTTTGGCTATACATCTGGCTATTGAATTAATTTGATACAGATTACAAAAACTATAGTATGAGCAAAAAGTAACTTTATCAAAAGTGCCTTTGAAATGTTGAACTCATGTGTATTATAACATCAGAAAATTATACAAAATAATGAGAGTCCTTTGACAGTGGCAGTTGTATTATTTTCTGGTATTATAATGTGTATTATATACCAGATACCCAAAACATTGCAAGAAGTAGTGTAAGGAAACCCCTTGATATAATTTTATAGATGCAGATGGAGTACTTCATTTCTGACAACAAGAGAGAGTCACTTTATAAACCAGAAGAAAATTTTGGAGTAAATATTGTGGAGTGACTTTTAACAAAAACGAAGGTAGACGAATTAATATGCGTCGGGGATCGTACTGCACAACGCTACAACTCGATTATGAAGTTTCAAAGACACATACGTATCTGCTCAACACTTTTCTTAAGTGTTATTAACTGCTGAACATCGAAGATTTTTTGCGATGCAATCCATACACGATCTCCTCTTCGTGATTTAACATATTGTCTGTCAGCTCTAGAAATATTGTATTGTGCTTACGCTTTTTTACCTTTACCTTTTCGACGTAAATGGAGATGGACTTCAAATAAAATATTCAAAGAACTCGTCCAAAAACTTATGAGTCGTATACACAGTAAGGTATCCATTTAGTAGGGTCTATTGCAAGTTCCGAGAAATGTAAAACATCTTGAATTTTAAGAATAATGTACCATCCTGAAATAAATTAAATTAGCCTTTTATATCTTTTTGCCTATACATCTGGCTATTGAATTAATTTGACACAGATTACAAAAACTATAGTATGAGCAAAAAGTAACTTTATCAAAAGTGCCTTTGAAATGTTGAACTCATGTGTATTATAACATCAGAAAATTATACAAAATAATGAGAGTCCTTTGACAGTGGCAGTTGTATTATTTTCTGGTATTATAATGTGTATTATATACCAGATACCCAAAACATTGCAAGAAGTAGTGTAAGGAAACCCCTTGATATAATTTTATAGATGCAGATGGAGTATTTCATTTCTGACAACAAGAGAGAGTCACTTTATAAACCAGAAGAAAATTTTGGAGTAAATATTGTGGAGTGACTTTTAACAAAAACGAAGGTAGACGAATTAATATGCGTCGGGGATCGTATTGCACAACGCTACAACTCGATTATGAAGTTTCAAAGACACACATACGAATCTGCTCAACACTTTTCTTAAGTGTTATTAACTGCTGAACATCGAAGATTTTTTGCGATGCAATCCATACACGATCTCCTCTTCGTGATTTAACATATTGTCTGTCAGCTCTAGAAATATTGTATTGTGCTTACGCTTTTTTACCTTTACCTTTTCGACGTAAATGGAGATGGACTTCAAATAAAATATTCAAAGAACTCGTCCAAAAACTTATGAGTCGTATACACAGTAAGGTATCCATTTAGTAGGGTCTATTGCAAGTTCCGAGAAATGTAAAACATCTTGAATTTTAAGAATAATGTACCATCCTGAAATAAATTAAATTAGCCTTTTATATCTTTTTGCCTATACATCTGGCTATTGAATTAATTTGACACAGATTACAAAAACTATAGTATGAGCAAAAAGTAACTTTATCAAAAGTGCCTTTGAAATGTTGAACTCATGTGTATTATAACATCAGAAAATTATACAAAATAATGAGAGTCCTTTGACAGTGGCAGTTGTATTATTTTCTGGTATTATAATGTGTATTATATACCAGATACCCAAAACATTGCAAGAAGTAGTGTAAGGAAACCCCTTGATATAATTTTATAGATGCAGATGGAGTATTTCATTTCTGACAACAAGAGAGAGTCACTTTATAAACCAGAAGAAAATTTTGGAGTAAATATTGTGGAGTGACTTTTAACAAAAACGAAGGTAGACGAATTAATATGCGTCGGGGATCGTATTGCACAACGCTACAACTCGATTATGAAGTTTCAAAGACACACATACGTATCTGCTCAACACTTTTCTTAAGTGTTATTAACTGCTGAACATCGAAGATTTTTTGCGATGCAATCCATACACGATCTCCTCTTCGTGATTTAACATATTGTCTGTCAGCTCTAGAAATATTGTATTGTGCTTACGCTTTTTTACCTTTACCTTTTCGACGTAAATGGAGATGGACTTCAAATAAAATATTCAAAGAACTCGTCCAAAAACTTATGAGTCGTATACACAGTAAGGTATCCATTTAGTAGGGTCTATTGCAAGTTCCGAGAAATGTAAAACATCTTGAATTTTAAGAATAATGTACCATCCTGAAATAAATTAAATTAGCCTTTTATATCTTTTTGCCTATACATCTGGCTATTGAATTAATTTGACACAGATTACAAAAACTATAGTATGAGCAAAAAGTAACTTTATCAAAAGTGCCTTTGAAATGTTGAACTCATGTGTATTATAACATCAGAAAATTATACAAAATAATGAGAGTCCTTTGACAGTGGCAGTTGTATTATTTTCTGGTATTATAATGTGTATTATATACCAGATACCCAAAACATTGCAAGAAGTAGTGTAAGGAAACCCCTTGATATAATTTTATAGATGCAGATGGAGTATTTCATTTCTGACAACAAGAGAGAGTCACTTTATAAACCAGAAGAAAATTTTGGAGTAAATATTGTGGAGTGACTTTTAACAAAAACGAAGGTAGACGAATTAATATGCGTCGGGGATCGTATTGCACAACGCTACAACTCGATTATGAAGTTTCAAAGACACACATACGTATCTGCTCAACACTTTTCTTAAGTGTTATTAACTGCTGAACATCGAAGATTTTTTGCGATGCAATCCATACACGATCTCCTCTTCGTGATTTAACATATTGTCTGTCAGCTCTAGAAATATTGTATTGTGCTTACGCTTTTTTACCTTTACCTTTTCGACGTAAATGGAGATGGACTTCAAATAAAATATTCAAAGAACTCGTCCAAAAACTTATGAGTCGTATACACAGTAAGGTATCCATTTAGTAGGGTCTATTGCAAGTTCCGAGAAATGTAAAACATCTTGAATTTTAAGAATAATGTACCATCCTGAAATAAATTAAATTAGCCTTTTATATCTTTTTGGCTATACATCTGGCTATTGAATTAATTTGACACAGATTACAAAAACTATAGTATGAGCAAAAAGTAACTTTATCAAAAGTGCCTTTGAAATGTTGAACTCATGTGTATTATAACATCAGAAAATTATACAAAATAATGAGAGTCCTTTGACAGTGGCAGTTGTATTATTTTCTGGTATTATAATGTGTATTATATACCAGATACCCAAAACATTGCAAGAAGTAGTGTAAGGAAACCCCTTGATATAATTTTATAGATGCAGATGGAGTATTTCATTTCTGACAACAAGAGAGAGTCACTTTATAAACCAGAAGAAAATTTTGGAGTAAATATTGTGGAGTGACTTTTAACAAAAACGAAGGTAGACGAATTAATATGCGTCGGGGATCGTATTGCACAACGCTACAACTCGATTATGAAGTTTCAAAGACACACATACGTATCTGCTCAACACTTTTCTTAAGTGTTATTAACTGCTGAACATCGAAGATTTTTTGCGATGCAATCCATACACGATCTCCTCTTCGTGATTTAACATATTGTCTGTCAGCTCTAGAAATATTGTATTGTGCTTACGCTTTTTTACCTTTACCTTTTCGACGTAAATGGAGATGGACTTCAAATAAAATATTCAAAGAACTCGTCCAAAAACTTATGAGTCGTATACACAGTAAGGTATCCATTTAGTAGGGTCTATTGCAAGTTCCGAGAAATGTAAAACATCTTGAATTTTAAGAATAATGTACCATCCTGAAATAAATTAAATTAGCCTTTTATATCTTTTTGGCTATACATCTGGCTATTGAATTAATTTGATACAGATTACAAAAACTATAGTATGAGCAAAAAGTAACTTTATCAAAAGTGCCTTTGAAATGTTGAACTCATGTGTATTATAACATCAGAAAATTATACAAAATAATGAGAGTCCTTTGACAGTGGCAGTTGTATTATTTTCTGGTATTATAATGTGTATTATATACCAGATACCCAAAACATTGCAAGAAGTAGTGTAAGGAAACCCCTTGATATAATTTTATAGATGCAGATGGAGTACTTCATTTCTGACAACAAGAGAGAGTCACTTTATAAACCAGAAGAAAATTTTGGAGTAAATATTGTGGAGTGACTTTTAACAAAAACGAAGGTAGACGAATTAATATGCGTCGGGGATCGTACTGCACAACGCTACAACTCGATTATGAAGTTTCAAAGACACATACGTATCTGCTCAACACTTTTCTTAAGTGTTATTAACTGCTGAACATCGAAGATTTTTTGCGATGCAATCCATACACGATCTCCTCTTCGTGATTTAACATATTGTCTGTCAGCTCTAGAAATATTGTAGGTCATCAAACCAAGCTCAGAATCGGTAAAATTCTTATGAAGCCACGTTTCAACAATGACACTATTGTTTAAACAAGAGTTACCATCGTTTGCACTGTTAAGTTTGTTCTTTAATTGCTAGGCTTCGTAGTTAATTTTCTCTTTACTGTTTGCCACGTGTTTCAAGTGACTAGGACATCTTGCTCAAAAACATGACGATGAAAACTATATCATTAATTTTTAATTCTTCTTTTGCACATTTGCAGTTTGAACGGGTAAATAAATAGGTTACTTTTGCATTGGCCTTGCTTATGGCTTCCACAGCAGGACTGGAGGTGCAGTCTGGAACTTTAAAAATGATTCGGGTCGGAATTTAGCTACATGCAACACCTCTTACAAAATTAGACGAAACACACAATTTTACGATATTATAAATAATATAAATTTATATACGAAAACAATAATACAAAATAAAAAAAGACGATATCTAGTAAAAAACAATATTATTCGAAATTAAGTTTAAAAAATGAATGTAGGCATCATAGATAAATTTGTATGCATGTCCTCAGCCATGCGTCTCCATAGCGCAATGCGGAATAACGCAGTAACCCATATAGGAAATAACAAAGGGCCGGCGGTTGGCTCAGGCTTGGGACCATGCTTATCAACTCCGGTACAAGCCTGAAATCCAAGACTGGCTCATGGCTGGTATAAAATCGGGATGATAACTTCGTGCCAAGCTTGTTAATCAGTCATGGCCCTAGATTGGTGATACATCTTGGCCCAATAGTGAAAACCAAAATAGTGCGGACGCTAATACTGAGTCTTGGCGCAAGTTAAATAACCAATATTGGACCACTCTTAATATTAATATGGTATCAAGGCTGACAATCATTGATAGTGTAGGTTCGGAATCCAACGGTAGCCCCGGATTATTACTGACCTTTGAGTATGAGACCAACCTAATATTTAATACTGTACTATAGCTTATTAAGACTTTTCTATGAAATAACTTTGATGAAGAAAACAAATTAACACGAAAATTCTAAATTATTACCAATTATTCTAATTCCTTCAATTATTAGTAACATAACAACGTAACTTAAAAAATTTGTGACATAAGAACAAGTATGAGACTGATTTTATATGAAATTAATAATATTTTAAGTGTTAAACAAATAAATTAAAAAAAAGTGGTTTAAAAAATTATTTTTTATATTTGCGTGTCCTAATGGCTTCATTAGGACACGCATTTTGCGTGTCGTAATGAAATTTTTTAGAATACTGGAAACAGTAACATTTTATTTTTTAAAGTTGATATCACTGTTAGACAGCTGTTCTTAGAATGTCAAACTTATGTTATTTACGCAGTGAACTCTTATAACTGGAATGCAACGCTTGCGAAACTAGTATTGCAGGCTACATAAATGCGCCGAATAATAATTAGTCTTAATAAGGGCGTAACAGTTTTTACTTTATTATTAACGAGTTATTATTAAGTTATAATATCCAAAAGATCCAATGAATAATTGTTTTGGTTAACAAAAATCATTCTTTGCTGAAAATACTATTGCATTTATACCTCATTAATTTCTTTAACAAACAAGGTATTTATTCTATGAAATGAAATATAATTATTCTTATTTCATCCAAGTTTTTAATTCATTAAGTAGCAATTATTTATGTCACAAATATATTGGCATACATTCTACTTTGAATTTATAATAATTTTCAACAGTACGTATAATACACCTGGCAAATTTGAACGAGGTCCTGCTGCTTAGCGGGCGTTGTGTGTATGAGATAAGAATGGGAATTTCTACGTCGCGCGGATTACCTAAAGTTAAGCAAGGTTATGTAAAAAACAAAATTGCATAATTTCTAGTGTTGCCAAGTGCTATGCTACTTACCAAAATATCCCTAACAAATTTTATTTAAAACTAAGTAATTTTTTAATTATTTAATAACGAACTAACGCAAATAGAAAAAATAGTATAAAGTATTCGTTTCATAACACGTTTTAGCGCACTTGTCTTCATTAGAAAACTCCCCGCTACGCGGGTCGTTTTCTAAACTCGGACGCGTGCGCTAAAAACGTGTCTTATGAAAATAATACTTTAATATACTATTCAAGCATACAAGTTTAATTTTTACCACTAAAAATTGTATTTATGCTTATTAGCGTAGCTTTGTTTTTAAATAAACACTTTTTATTTCATAGACATTATTTTATTAAAATAATATTACAAAACGGTTAAACGTAACATCACTCATAGTAGGCGGATGAACACTGACTAAGTCGGTAAAGGCTTCCCCTTGCAGCTGCCGTGTTACTGACTTTTCATATCTGTGCTTGTTTCGAAGAAACAAAGCGCGCAAAAATTTGAAAGCTGAATTTATATTTAGTAATAATAATCATAATCTATGTAGGTATTTTAGTTTAACTTTTCTCATATTTTTCTCTTAATTAATTACTAGCTTATATAATAAAGACAGAAAACTTCACAAGCTTGATTTGGTAGAATAGGTGAAGATTGGCCCAAACTTGGTTCAAGGATAAGGAACCAAGTCTAAAACCACTAGAATTGGTTGAGGCTTGGGCAAACAGTAAGAAACCGAGATTAGGGCGCTGAAGGTTTTGGCTCTGACTTGGGCAGAGATTAGGGAACCCAAAATTGGTACCTAGACTTTGGTTGACCCTTGGGCCACGACAAAGCAGCCGAGGCGTGCGATCTGAAGGTTGGCCTAGACTTGGACCAATGTTAAAATAACGACATTTGGTTATCCAATATTCAGCCAAGCTGGGGCCTATTGTCAAGACTGGCAGTTCCTACATGGGAAATTGTTCGTTCATCTAATCGAATCCCAGATCCGAAAGTTTTTCTTTTGTTTTCTTAATATCACTGTAATCGATACATGTATATTGTAGATTAACATTGTAATTCTAGGATATGTTAATTCAATTTTTAATAGTCTATAAATGTGAATATGTGAATTGCTTATAGTATAGAAATTCTTAAAAGTTTTTTTAAATATTAAAAGATGAGTCATATGTTGAGCAAATATTGTAGGTTTTACAATGGAATTTCTAAAGTAATAAAATTTGTCTTCAAATGCAAAGGATACACTTATCTTTGCAAGCATATGCTTTAAAACATTATTAATGAATTCATGAATATTTTCAAAATCATTTCTAAAGAATTGGATACTTAAATAGTTATAGAATGTGTAAAATATATTAAACTGAACGAATTTGTAATAGTTGTGTAAATAAGATAGAGTAAATAAGCCATTAAAACCAAACTTCGTTACTATATATATTAAAACATTTAATTTCTAGACTAACTACATTTAATTGAACCGCATCAAGTACTTTCCTCTAATATATAAACATATAGGTAGGTAACTGCCCATATTTGTATTTTCTGCAAATTTGTTGAATTAAATAACAATAACGAAATTAAAGTAAAAAGCTGCATTACCCATCTCAGTTCCCCTCGGTTATTAGGCTAAGGCACTATCTTTGTCGTGTAGTGTCGAATTCTAAATGTGCATTTGTCGTGTGGATAACATTTACAATCGCCCATATAAGACCAAACAACAACGTCGCTCATTTCTTATAATAACATAGTTGGGAAACTGTTTATGTTTTCCGTACCTATTTCGTGGGCAGCGTCCGGGCTTTGGACGCTAGCGGCTGCCGGTTGTAGTGGAGTGCCTTTTTCTGTTGGATGAACAAACAGAAACTGATTCTTTACTACAGAAGTTTTTGAGAAATAGAATAAGAATTAAAAATCAATTCGTTGAAACGTGGTCGCGTCCTATGCTCTTAAGGCACCAGAACACCAGAATGCATTTACTCTCTATTAGAATAACTAAAGAAATAATGCAGATTTCAAATTACAAAGATTTTCACATACATAAAACATTATTAGTTACTTTCATAGAAAATTGCATTCAATTCTGTCAAAGATAAAATAACAGGTAATAACAGGTAACATAAATTAATAGGTAATCTTTAAATTTTTTCAAAAATTGACGATTCGGCCGGTTTGGAAATTTCAAATCAATAGGCTACTTTTTAACTAACAGCATTCAGCAACAAGCTTTGCCGTTAAATACCGTGCTATGATATAAGCAACTCAGTGCCGACTTAAATAGGTATGCTTTCGACTATGCAGTGTGTACATAAAGTATGGAATAAATATGATATAAGGGAAAGTTTTGATTTTTGGAAAAATTCCAAAAACAAGATAATTTTGTTTTCAAAGTCCGCATTTTTTGACATAATATTCGAATATACAGGGTGATGCGTTTAAGTGTGGTGACGTCATCGGCATTTTTTCAAATAGCAACTTTTATTTTTTATTCCATATTCTAGTACTTCATCCAATTACCAACATGGTAATGTAATAAGTTTGTTACTTTACATAAGGAAATTCTTGAAAAAAATAATTATGAAAACGGGAAAGTACTATAGCCACCACGAGCGATACGCAAAGTATTGATTTCTAGAAAAATTTCAAAAACATTTTAATTTTGTTTTTAAAGTCCGCAGTTTTTGGCATATCGGATATACAGGGTGATGCGTTTAAGTGTTGTGACTATAGCACTTTCCCGTCTTCATAACAATTTTTTTCAAAAATTTTTCATGTAAGGTAATAAACTTATTACATTACCATGTTGGTAATTGGATGAAGTGCCAGAATATGGAATAAAAAATAAAAGTTGCTATTTAAAAAGAATGCCGATGACGTCACCACACTTCAACGCATCACCCTGTATATTCGAATATTATGTCAAAAAATGCGGACTTTAAAAACAAAATTGAGTGTTTTTGGAATTTTTCCAAAAATCAATACTTTCCCTTTAATCGAATTTATTCCATACTTTATGTACACACTGTATAATCCGGTATTCCTGCACATTGTTCGGTACTTTGAACCGGGCTAAAAATGTATCAACCCGGAACGTTGAAATTCATGCATTAAATGTAATCTTAATTGTGCGCGGTATTTTCGGAAGCTATTTAATCAATGTCTAATATGAAAATATAATGTAATGCTGGTCTAATGAATACATAAACGAAATTATTTTTTATTTTCATTACTGCTATGAACTTTTGTAAAATTTAGTCAGCCCTGCAGCAGCAGCACGGCCTCCCATGTATACCAGCCGCCACTGGTTGTTTGGATTTTCTATTAGTATTTTTTATATCACTATTATACTTTCTACTTAGAAAGTAGTGTTTTTGCAATTCGGCTTGTTAGGCTTAGTCGAGCTAGTGTTAGACATTTAAATTAATCATTTTAAAATGTTTATTACTAATCTTTAGTCAAATCATCAACTGACCTTTAGTTCAAAAATGCAGTGGCGTTCAATACATTTTTTATATTCCCCTGAACCCTGATTCACTATATTGACAGCTCTGAGCTCGAGCGCAAGCAAAGTCTAAAATAAATTTGATAAAAATGATAAGCTTTAAAGGCAAGAAAATGGAAGATTGTATATGATTATTTCATAAAATTCTTTCTATGAATGTTTATTACATAAGATTAATAATCCAAGAAAATTATCCTTACTTTGCATTTTTTGTTCTTTCAACTAATAACAGTTTGGAAAAAATCTGTTTTGTTTCCTAATAAGAACTTCTTGAGCGTATCGCCTTCCTAATGTAGTAAACAACGGTCTTTCTAATCTGTCTTGTAAAACGCGATTAAATCTCCAAATAGATGAGGGTGGAGGAAATCCGATAGAGAAGGGGATCTGACGGCAGTGAAGTGTCCGGGATGCTGTGGCCTGATTGCGGCCGAGGGTGGTGCACCCCCGCTGTGACGATAATTACTTAAGGGCCCCGCCCTGGGCGCGCCGCGTGCCCGCATCTCATTACACTTGTTGACAAACGATTACTGTACGCTGATATCTCCAACTTATAAATATATACATTTACTGTTCCGGGGGTAATGAATCTTGAAATGATTATATTTTAGTTGGGGATGACATTGTATTTTTGTGAAACAGTAAAAAAACGGAAAAGGATAAATAAAAATAATCTTTGATAGAATAATTAGTTCAGAGCAAGCTATGATTAGATTATTTTAATTGGGTGACACTGAGAAAACCGTTAAATTGCGATCAAGTCTGGAAAATTAGTACATATAACTTAAAATGCATAAAAATATAAAAGTAGTCTATCAAAGTTTTATTTTAGAGATATCTTAATCATATCATACGTGGCATTCTCATGGATCACTTAGATAATTTCTAATCGTGGGTCGATTGTAAGAATTAATTATTCATACAATAATTATTAAATATCTCATTATTACATCTAATAAGTATGTAATACTTTATAACAACTACAGTTATATACCAACAACAATCGCCGCAATCAAATCGCATACAAGTAACTGCGTACATGTTAAAATAAAAAAGCGACTGAGAGTTTATTCATAACCTCAATAAAAACAAACAAAATAAAATATTTTCGCATTAAAATTTTGCGTACTACTCCACACTATTGTTCATATTGTCCAGAAATTCGTCTTCATTTCGTTCGACAACTTTCTGGGAAAAGCCGCCATTGACTGCGCGTTTCATTGACATCCGAAAAAACAATGGTAATCAAAAGCTCATCGAGTGCGAGCACGTACAAAAATAAGACTTATGACAGCTTTTACGTGCTGATGACAAAATACCAAACAAAACCAATAAAACGAACATTTGGGTTTCTTCTTGGATGTCTGTAGCGAAAGACAGACATACACATATACACACATAGTATAGTTTTCTTTTTAGAGGGGGCGACACCGCAACGGAAGCGGCAACTTTGACGATTTCGGCCTCGTTAATATTCAAATACAGTCCCACCTACCTACAAGGGAATAACTGGTCACATATCTCCCGTGTAATTGAAATGAAACGAATGCGTCTTTTGACACAATCGCAGCCGCCGCCATCGCCACATCCACCGTCTGAAATCATAATTAACTTTGAAAATTTACTGATTATCAGTATGGACTTTCAATCAACTAAAAATAACTTTCACACACCCACGCTGCACCTCATTTACGTAATAATGTGACAACCATAGCCAATATCGTTAAAAGATATCTATAAGAATATCGTATTGAAAACGCATCCTATCTCTTTCTTGAATCGTTTAAAGGAGTATTCTTGTCAAGTATTCAAACCGCTACCCACTGCAATTATTCTATTAGGCATGTTTTAATATTGTACTTATTTTTTCTACATACCTGAATCAATGAATCATAGTTAAAGAAATTAGATATTGGCAAAGAGATAATACTTTACTTTAGAATGCGTTTTTGTGTTTTGATATTTTATATTATTTTGTTAAGCTACAAAACCCAGTAAAGCAAGGGCGTGCCAGGGGGCTGACGCAAAAGCGGCTTACAAAAAAAGTCAATTCAAATAAATAAATTCAAAAATATAATCGAAACATAAACGTTACAGTGTAAAAAAACTATGTTCGAAATGCTAAAAGACATTTGGCGATTACTGGTCAAAAGGTAAACGACGAGTCCGTATGGATTAGGGGTTGGGTGGACGCAGAACAAGACTGGACTCTTGTTAGTACGGAGAGAGTAGTTAGGCCTGTCCCGACAATTGACCACTGGCCTATGCGAGATTGTGTTAACAGGTAGCTTCTGCTTAAGTAAAAACAAGGATCAGCTACTCTGGGCATTCTTGCAAACTAGGGCCCTTCAGAGTTTATAGTGTCGTAGCGTAGAGTTCGCAAGGTTTCTGCAGTCTTTAGATGGGTTGGGGTGTGCCCATCCCAAAAAAACAATATGCTATCATGCTCGTACGCACACATTAAAGTAGTATATCATCATGTGTTGCACTGTGAGTGCCCCGGGTTTACGTATGCAGCGACCGCCAATGCCAAATATATAGCCTCTCACAATTAGGACAATTGAGCGTTTGAGTGTATCTCATTTCTCTGTGCTATAGAATGATTGAATACTTGCATGACACATAAATAATAAACAAATGATTTAAATTACAAGCACAAGTTTTCTTTATTAAGCATAGAAGTACGATAAAAATGAAATAAGACACAACAAAATAAAATTGAGAGAAACTCTCTTAAATTTGCTGGAATGAATTATTGTTTTGTTGATAACATGACAAAGGTGCTACAACACACTTCATTTCAACAAACAATTACTAAAATTTAAATAAATTATAAATGTTGTACAAAAGCTTTATTCTTTGTAAGTTTTTTTCCAAATATTAATAAAATTGTTTATTATTAAAAATTTAATAATTGTTTAATTTAAATTCCAGATCAGAGAAATGTTTACTTACTTTTGACTTAATAAACAATCCATATTTAAGATATTACCTTTTGCTGTTGCTTCCATTTCCTTATCGAGCAGTTGTTCGATGGAAAAAACTTGTTTAAATAAAATAAATTCCTTTGCACTTCCAAACAATTGCATAATAAAAGTGAAGTTAATTCTTCTAAGTTCGATGAAACACACAGGAATGTATAATTTATTTTAAAAACTGACGTTTGTTTGTTTACAAACAACATATGGGAACATAACCTAACTTTTTGGTTATACTTCTTGAGCCAGGAGAAGTAGATTTTGCCCTTTGATTTTCAACTGACCGAAGTTTTCTTCCTAAGGTCCTTCTATACCTTTGGTTAAAAACAATCGAAAAACTTGAAAATTTCTTGAACGCAATTGTTTATGACGTCACAAAATTTAAGCATGTGATCCCAATTCACGAATTTTTCAAATCTACTTACGTGGAAAGATAGCTAGTAAAAAGACAAATAAAACAATATAACATTTGTGGTGCAAAATAATTATTAACAGAGAAAATTAACAAAAACTGCCAGCTGTCACAAAACTAATTAAATTTTAATTACACCTAACCTATACAATCTCCAGCTTATCTAGTACATGGAATAGTTACCTCATAAGGCATGGTAACTTCCTTACATAAATCTACAATGATTACAACTAAATACTATTGAGAAACTCAAAACATAAAATTGATCATCACGGCTTTGTGGCAAACATGATGCTAATGAAAGTCCTGCCTTAATAAAATCTTAAACTAAACAAAATTCCAACCATTCTCGTCCAGGACGCACTTCAGGTGACTGTATCAAAACAATGGTAAAATACATTAAGTAAACATCAACAATATGACAAACTAAAAAATGAAATCTGATCCCGATACCTTTATATATACAGTAGAAAATTGTCCAGATATAAAGATAGGTAAGTTAATTGTGGCAAAATAGATTTCAAGATAATGACTTAATTTAACTATTTTCAGTGAAAACATCTTAACCGAAACTGTGTTAGCATGCTGGGAAATGAAAAAGTATCCCCTACCATACTCTACAATAATATACAAATCTAACATGAAGTTAAAAGATTCAAGAAAAGCTGAAATCATATCTTAATCTTGTAACCTAAGCTACCTAAAGCATGTTTTTTAATATAACTACTAAATTGACTCAGATTCCTTCTTCAATGCTTATAAATTTTTATTAAAGTAAGGTTATGTATGCACGAAAAGATCGTGCTATTTTATTTTGGTTTTTATTAATAATTCTAAGTGTAATCTGGCATGTAACCCTTTAAATAAATAAAACTAATATCTTAGCATGTCTATGGTTATTTTTATTGCATGAGTACTGTAAATAAAGAAAATAATTATTATTCCTTTGCTTTCCGAGACTATCGGAGACTTAAAGTTCTATTTAAAAGTTCTATTTTTTTTTATAATTGTTAAATTTTCAATATAGTGATTTTACATAACCACAGTACTTTAAATACCGAATTTTAGGGGCATCAAAAGCGTCTGAAATGAGCTTCGAATGCCTCCCATATCCACTGACTATTCATCAGATTTCGCAATCTCGGATTTCTACCTATTTGGGAAATTGAAACTCACCTTCGTGGAACGCATCTCAAAGACGACGACAGCTTATAAGCTAAGCTAGCTTCATGATTAAAGAAACATTTTCCGGATCTTTATAAGGAGAGCATTATGGAACTGACACATTGATGGGCCAAGTGCGTCAATTTGACAGAAAATTACTTCTCTATGTAATCTATGTAATGTTTTAATTCCTAAATTTAAACACAGCTTAGGGCTTCTGCCATGCTGTGTTTAAAACTAAGAATTAAAACATTAGTAGTTGTCGAAAGCGTCAAACTCCTCCTTCCCTCGTAGTTATTACCAGCTCGCACTTTTTACAAGAGAATCGTTCAGTTACTAAAAGATGTCCTAAGATAATCGCAGTACCTTTCTCTGGGGTCACATTAACAATTTAAATACAAAGCTTTCTTTCCCGTTGTATTCTTCGTATCCGAAGACCGTGATTTGTGCATTGTCTCTTAGCTTATAGCGTGTACAAGTTTTTGCTACTTCTATCTGTAAATCACCCGTTTGCTTCACGTTTCGCGCAATCGAAATGTATGCAATTCCAGTAAGGTGTACGGATATAATTTCATATCCGAACAGTGTATGGATATGAAAACAACCAATCAACGTGGTCCAATTTGTCACTTTATTATTTATAATTAATTTATTGACAACTCCTGTCATAAATATAGAAGTAAAAGTAAGTTAAATCAGTGTTTCCTTCTTTCAATAACACTTAAAGCATTTGAAAATAACGTGATTTGTGAAATTGTATCATTAATAATTATACTTTTATAATCAAAAATACATAAATATTAAATCATTCAAATAAGTACAACCTACTTTTATAATAAGTAAAGTAGACACAGTTTGTGATTGGATTTGGTAGCTCAGTCTATAGAAGCTAGGTATAAATAAACTGAAGCTGACCGACGCAGGTTCAATTCCAGCTGAGGGAATAATTCTCTTTTAATTTTTTTTATAAAACAAAATTTTAAATAATATTTTTCTCTTCGATAATATTAATTTCTGCAAAGTTTTAATAATTCTCTTAAAAATTCTACAATGACAAGGGAAATTTTTCAAACCATATTTTAGCATGGATAAAAGCATAGGTTAATCCGTACATTCAATTTCCCAAGGAGACATGGAATCTATTTTGTAATTGTTTTGCTTAGTCGAAGAAAAAAGATACTGTACAACTTGGGTGGAATGCCTATATCGCCCCCGACAAACTTCGTCCTCGTGCGATATAGGCATCATATCCACCCTTGTTGCACAAACTACTATTTCCATTGCTTCCTATCTTGGGCGTTTCTAACGTTACCTTATAAGTTGGTAGCTTTCAACTAGCCATGGTCTAGGTCTCTAGGTGATGTACATTTCAACCTTTTTCCATCTATTTCCCTGGACCATTTGATTTCAAGATTACTTTCTGTACTTTCAGATTAGGGTGCGCGGAGGAGACCACACGGCGCTCACCTGAAAAAACTGGCTGGACTCTACCCAATCCCAGATATTCTGGGTAACGGGCGATATAGTCAGAATAAAATGTGTGGTAGAGTGTCACGTAAGTGCTCTCGACGGGGACTCATGAACGTTGAGGAGGAAGCTCTTCTAACGTGAGTACCAGTGTGGGTGGATTGGATACTCGCCTGAAGGGGAAGCCAAATATGGTGCACCGCTGGTCACCCGTTGTTTGGACAAGCCTGATGGAAGGGAATTCCAGTGAGGTTTATCCTGGTCGGGGGGGGGGCAAGCTCCGGCCGATATGAAACTGCATGCCACCAGCCAGAAGGATTCAGAGGATCACGCTATGACTGTCAGTTCCAGTCCAGTGATCCAAAGAAATTGTCTCGAGCCGCTGGACTTAAGGGGTATTGAAGCGACTACATAGCCTCTCAATGCTCAAGACAACTTCACCTATAAAGGTACACACCAGGGTTTCGCATAGTTAGTTTGCTAGCAAAACTAAACGAAGCTCTGACGAGGACACACCAGGCCTATAACTTGGTAGACCGGGGTGGCATAACCGTTCCAAGCCCGCCACATTCAGGTTGGTTTCGGTCGGGCAGTGGTCCCATAAAAGTATGGGGAAAGTCCGAAGCTGCACTAGAGGCCGTCTCCTATGCCGGGAGAAGGGGTCTTGGCGATTGAGTACGTTTATAACTCCGGTACTAGCCTGGAGGGCTAGTAGAGGTCTGGATAGGTATACATCGCTCCCACCAGTGTGTACTGGTAGCTTCTGCAATAGCATTAGCGCGCTAATTGAGCGTATCTCAAATCGTGTCTTCGAAAGGGGGACCGTGGTGTTTACCTTCTAGGTACGCCACGTTAAAATAACGCTGCCCGCTACAGTTTATTCTGGGCAAAGTGCAGTTACTTGACCAACAAAATTACAGGATTCTTCTCTGTAGCTGATGTTAATGCGATTGATATAATCGATTTGGTTTCTAACTTTCTAACCTAAGTTTTACACACCCCAGAAGAAATTTCTAACGTGAAGAACGTAGAAAAACCACATTTTGATTGCTGTAAAAGGCATCATGAAGACGTTCAACTAACAAAACAGTAATAACTTTGTAACTAATCTTATAAACTATAAATTGCAAGTTCAACTTGACGATTTCAAACAAAAAAGCTTCAATTTTTAAATAACTAATGCAAGTAACTATCCTGACACCAAGCGACGTTAACGTAATACTAAATGTAACACGCCGATGTTATTTTAATGGAAAATCTAAGGGCCAAATCTAAATTGTTAAATTGATCACGCTGTTAAGCAACCTGATTGGATAAAACTTAACAGCAGCGGGTTTAAAAGAACCAATCACACTACAACAATTGCTTTGAATTAACCAATCACATGTGTTAATAAGGCATCTAACTAATCATGTAGTTAACAATGCTTTATCCAAACGGCCCTAAAACAATTCGACATATTTAATATTTGTGGTGCTGCCAGTTGCAAATATCAAAGCTTACTGTATATTAAAAGTTACTGGTCACGTGACATAATGTTTCTGGATTTCTCTATTATAGAGAGACTTTCTGAAATATAATCATGTATCAGTATCCGAATTAAGTTTAGCTTTCATGAGAATGTTGGCGACCATAAGATTTTCTTATTGTCTTATTATTTGTTAGTTATATATTGTTATATGTATTAAATAATCAGTAGTTTAATATAGCACATGCAAAAGAAACAAAAGACTTTGAAGACGACAAGAATCTCACAAAAATCTTAAAGATGTTTTAGTTCATAGAAAATGAAAAATGTTATCGAAATGGTTTAAGTTCATCCGAACATATTTCATCATTATTTTTCGGAAAATAATGACCATACAGGGGCGTAGATCGGTCAGAGGTTTTCGAAGTACATGTGTTTTTGTCACATAATAGATAGTATATCATATGGAGGCGGTGTCTGGTCATTTGTCATATCCAGAGGTCTGCCAACTTAGAGGTTTTCTATTATTGCTTCTTCTTAATCTTATTGCTATCTTGTTCGGACATTGGCGTTATTTATTGCTTTAGCAAACTAAAAAGACCATAACAATTTGGCGAAGAGAATTTATTTCCACGTTTAAAAGGGATTTATCATGTCTGGAAATTAGGGTGTGTGAATTTATATAAGGATAATAAAATGTGGGGGTTAGTGTATGTATATATTCAAATCTAATTTCTTGTCGCCTGTTTGTATAGTTTAAGCCCTTGTTGTTGCATTATTCATAACACTTTAAGGGCTTGGGTACTAAATAGACCGGTATAATTAAATGTTGTTTTAATAACAAAGCAGCAAAGCTCTATATATCAATTAATATGGCCACTTCACTAGTAGATTTTAATCGGAAATTAATTATTTAAACTAACCTTTAAATAATAAAATATTAAAAAGAATTCTATATGACTTCATTCAGAAAAAAATATTTTACTACTAATTTCTTAAATATTAGGGTCTACAACTCTTAAAACGTTAATATTTTAATAGATAACTGCCATCTTATAAATAACTTATATGTTTTTTCTATATCCTTCTATCTTTAAGTTTCCATTGATATACATAGATTAGAAAAGAGGTTCGTAGCTTGGATAAAAAATTTCTAAAAAATAAGACCTATATTTATTAGACATATTGTGTAATTGATTATTATTTTTCTGTATTAGCTCTTCTTTAACTGTTTTGAAACCATGTATGTAACTTATGAACATACTGACTGGAAACGCATGGGCTTGATATACGCATAGTATAATAACCACCAGTAGGTGCACTCTCGCTAACATTGTAAGCCGCCGTGTGTGCCCTTTTTGTGTTCACTGCCTTGCCTGGTTATTACCAGCATGCAATGACTATGACGTTCGGCAAGCCTCGGCGAACTGATCGTGGTATGTCACTGGTGTGTGCGATATTGAAAGCTACCTTAACAACGTTAAACTGCCGGCAATCGTGTGTATGGTGTATATCTTTAGGGGATGGGACCATTCGCCGTCGCCGATTGGCCGTCGCCGATTAGCCGTCGCCGGTTCGCCGTAGGTCCAGTTCGCCGTCGGACCGATTCGCGGTCAGACCAATTCGCCGTCGCCAATCACTATTTTAGTAAGCAATTTCTCTTTTGGGGAGCGATATAGCCATCTGCTGTATTAAGCAGAAATATTGAAAAGATGTTCAAAAACTCCTGAAACTCTTATGCTTATGTACATAATTACAGTATAACCTTTGTCCATAATAAAGACGTTGGTAATATTTGAAAATAAAATAATTAAGACTATTACACCTTAATACTCGTATTAGTGACTACTGCCCATAATCCTTGCTAAAACGAGTAAGGTAAAAACCTATTAGAAGATGCAACTTTGTTTAATAATTCTAGAAATTTTCAACGAATAAGAACCAAATGTAAAATCTAATTTATTATGGATTCCCTTGTACTTACTATTTCTAAATAATAATTATGTTTAAAAATATGTAGTTCTAGGTGTTAGTTTTAATATATATAATATTTAATTTAGTTATCTATTAATAATTTAATGCAATACAAATTTAAATATGTACATATTAACCTTTAATATTTTTTGACTTTCTTTTCTTTTAAATTAAATAGTTTTATGGAAGTTCTAATTTCGACTTTTCATGCAAAATTTGTCCTTGCTATTGTATATACATATCAGGCTAGCCCATTTTAGCATTAGTTTCAACAGTCTCTTTTTAAAACATGTTTGTCACAATGATCCTTCTTTCTGCATCTTTTGTAAATCTTTGTATATACTTTTAGCTAATAGTTTTCAGACATTAACACAATAAACAGGTTTAAAACTATAGCTAGTGAATTTTATTTAATAATTATTAACAACACCAATTACTCAGTAGCTTTTGAATCGTTTAGAACCGACGGTGGAAGTTCTGCTGGTAAATTTGTCGACGGCGAATGTGCCGACGGCGAATCGTACTAACGGCGAATCGACGATGGCGAATCGGCGACGGCTAACCGGCGACGGCTAATTGTCCTAGACCCATATCTTTATGCTGTGATATAGGGATATAAAAGAGTCCGTAAAAAATTGCGCTACTAAAAATAGTATATTAAGTATCAAGAACAGTAAGGACAGTTTACCGATCGACGACAATGTTTGGCGACTTCGCTTCGCTCAGTCGCCAATATTGGAGGAGATCGGTAAACTCCTTACTGTTTGAGATGCTTATACTATTTTTTGTACGACCATTATGAATACAAAGGTATTAACTAAGGAAATATCCCCGAAAAAAATAGATTTAAGATAATTTATTTTTGCCCTGTATATCCACCAAACATTAAGTAGGTTTTGTCGTTACCATGGATACGTTGGTAATTACTATTATTTTTGAATGTCACGATATTTGTCAAACTCGTGAGAATAATAATAATAATAATAATTACTACAACCCATAACCTTAACCAAGGCCCCAGAAGCTATAAGCTTGTGCGGGAGGGAGGGGGCGATTATTATTATTATGTAGGCCCAATGTGCGGCTGCAGCCGACTTATAGAATGAGTGAATCTGAAAACGAATATAATTGGGATATTGAAGAGGCCTGAGCAAATTTAAATAAACAACATACATTTTTTTAAATAGTCCAATTATTTAGAAAATAAATGATTTCTCGCGAAAGAGACATCTAATGATCATGCATTTATTTTATAAATTACATATAATTTACTTACCGTTCTGTTTTTGACAGAACTGAACGGTAAGTAATTACTTACCGACGCGTTTTTGCTTAGCAACCAGTAAATATAACCTACTGTTCTAAAACCAAGTATGGTAAACAATCCGAAATAGCATGGTCGTACAAAAAAGTTTTATTCTACTGTACCATTTCTCCCCTAGCAACAAGGTTTCTAGTTTATTGGGTAAAAATGTGAACTTACTTAAGCACCGGAGTGCGGGTATTTAACCTGTATCGGTTTTTATGCATGGATTTAAAATTTAAAGTACATATTAATACCATGTGCATGCATATCCAGTCAGTATGCTACATCCAGCTGCAAGTTATTTTTGCTTCTATCGTACTACCACTTTTCTGAACGCTTTTATATCCCTACATCAAGCCCATTCATTTCCAGTTTGTATAAGTACCACTTGCAATAGGGATACTTTGTATATTATAACATGGTCCGGTCCTTGCCCTAGTCATCATAGTTAGAGATAACGGCTGTTCTCGTTAGAAGCCAATAACACAGTTGTCATCAGCATTACTTACTATTGCGTTTCAATAAATAGTTGGCTTTGGCCGGTTAATATTGCAATTTTGTTGGCCTAGCTATGTACAACTCAATAAAAGTGTGTATTTGTTTAGTGGCGGTCTTCAGTTTTCGTAATTTCATAGTAAACTATGAATAAACAAGAAACAGGACAATCTGAACTTAAGAAAAGAAGGGCCAATCGACAATCTATTGTACCTCTTACAGAAAATAAACCTCAATCAATTGTTGCTAGTTTGTGGGATTGTTCAGTGGCGAACACCAGAGTGGATTTTAGAAAGTTTTGGTTTGGACAGATGATGATTCAGAAGACAATTCTAAAGAATTAAATAAAGTTGAAATTAGTGTGACTGTTAACATCGACCGACCAACCAACGATGTTTGAAATGATAATTCCTAAGCTACAGAAATCTGCATTTAATGGGAATCCTGGACTACGTGTCGAAAATGACGAACCATATTATCTTTTTTAATTGCTTAATACGGGCGGTTTTTTGGAGAATATTGATGCACAAAGTAAATGCATGTAGTATACCCAGAAGAAGTTTTTCTCAGCGAGACAACCAACAAGAATCACGAATAAAATATTGAAAATCATAATCACAGTATCGAAATTCCAAGTCTTTTCAGTCTCTGGTTATGTATCTTTATATGACTGGCGTGATCTTAGGATTCCCATCCCTTAATTTGGAGATGGTCCCACAACAAAGCTAGAGTCCAGTACCGAGACTAACTATTCTACTATTCTACTAGTGAAACCACTGATCACTGGTCTATGAGATACCGTATCGAAACTGCGAATCAATTATTCTGGAGTCGATCGATCTTCCTGGAGATCCGATACGATTGAACCCAGCAAGAATCACTTTTACGGGAAGTTGACGAGAACATAGAGCCTCTCACATTTAAGACAGATCCACTTCCACGTGGTATACGGTGGGTCTCTGTCGAAGAAATACCAATCTTTTATGTGATAGGCCGGGATGGACAAATCCTAGGTAATCCTTCACAGTCCTAGGATAAAGTGCACACTTGAGGTTGGACTCGGCCGAGAGGTGATAATCCGCATGCTTGACTAGGAGTGAAAGAACTCTCTCGGGAGACGAACCTCGACGGGTGAGCACGTTGACTGCTCCTGAACTTGCCTGGAAAGCTAGTAGAGGGTTGATAGTAACTTCGCTCCCACCAGTGAGAAGCTGACAGCACTCACATAAGTAACGGGATAATTGAGCGTATCTCAATTCCTTGCTTAATAAGGAGCCACGGCTATAGGCTTATCGCAGGTGAGTCACGTAAATTCGCAATCAAATAAATAAGTCTCTAGTAGCATATTATTCCAATTTTTCTAAACTATATGGGTAGAAATCACTTTTTGCTAATAATTCGTCGTTTACATTTTATAAAGAATCCTGCAAGAAGTGAACCTGAATTTGGTGATAAATAACAAGCGTACAAGATTATCTCCATAAAGAAATGGAAGAAATATGTTGTCCTGATAAATAGTTATCATTAAATGACTCGAACTCGATGGTACTCTGAAGAGAAAGACTGTCATTTCACTTATCCATTTGAAATGTTGATCTAAAGTGTACCTTTTTCACCCTAATCTGCTAGAAAAATACTTACTATTTTTCAACTCTCACAATCAGAATTACTATATCAGAGTTAATATGGCACAGTTTGACATTATACGTTAATAGCCACGTTTCTGTCATTTAACTTTCCTCTTCGAACAATAAAGTTGTTCCTGAATATGGTCTTACATAGTATATAACTAGGGAAACCCCGTCAAAATATGATAGTCACAAGGCTAATTTATTGAAGGATTTCCTTATATACAACGTTTGTTGTGCAATTACAACTCTTCGACCTTCTAAGAGTAACTATTTAATATTAATATTTATTAAATAAACGCAATTGAACTAACAGTTGAAAATACTAAGCTTACCATTCTCAGAAAAACTTTTGAACGCGTTATTAAACAAACACCTCCGACTTACGTCGGGACATTTGGGGGTCATTTTGGCCATGTTCCTTAAGAGATACGAGGGTGACTAGGAATCAAGTGAGATGTGAACTTAATAGTATGCATGCGCCAAGATTTTGTTTAAATATAAATAGAGTATGCATTTGTGAGGTCATAAGTCAAATCTCATAAGCATCTGCTGACGTTTGGCCAAACAATCCATTTAAGGTCGGTTAAGTGTAATACCAGTCATTCGGTGTTCATGATTTTGTACGACTTTAAGGCTGGCTTGAGTAAAAACGATTGCAGGGATCGACTTTATTCAGCATTTGCTGATCTTGCCCCATCGCTTGCAACAGTTTATCAATGGTTTGCTCAACTCAAACGCGGAAACCTTTAAAGGACGACGAGAAATGGACGTCCTGCAACTGCAGTGACTGAAAAAAAAGTTGAAGCGATAAGAAAGATACCGACAGTAGATCCAAAAACAACATATAAAAAGATAGAAGAGACCATAAAGATTTCATCACCAGCGATCAATGAAAAGAGAGGGCTGTTTTTACATCACGTAAATGCATCCCCGATACAGTTCTCGCGAGTAATTTTTTAAGTACCCCATACATCCATGATTTTCCAAAGTCAAATTTGAATTTCGTGGAACTGGTTTTAACAGTCCTGAGGAAGTTAGAAATGCTTTTGTGAGTGCTCTGGAAAACTCCTCTAAAGAAGATTTTCGTGAAAACTTTAGATTTTGGTTCAGGCGTATAAGATTGTGCATATAAGCTAACGGAGAGTACTTTTAAAAATTTGAATTAAAATATTAATCATACCTTTAACTAGTTATTTGTATCTCACTTGATGCCTACTGATCCTCGTCAAACATTAGGTTTCTATTCTACTTTTCCATCAAATATCCCAATCTCTCACAGAGACTGACAAGGATAGGTATCGAATTCCGTGAAAATGCTCCACAGCAATTACTATGAAACTCGACTGAAAATTGTTGGTGGCATAGTAAGCAGATGTTTAGTTCCAAAACGTGACAAAGCAAGCGCTATATGTCTACATGAAATGCATAGATTACAAATCATGCTTTTAAATTTAAAAAATAAATAATAATTTAAAGGTCGCAAAACTGAACTCCAGTTACAAAATCAGTAAAACTCCACAGACTAAAAAGGAACAGTTTCGAAAATATAAAAATTAAATAAAAATAAAAAGTAAGTAGCTTTGACTAATCTACAGAGTCAAAACTTTAATATAAAAAATAATAAAGCAAATCGGTTTTGTAGAACTAGTAGACGAAGTGAAGCAAAAATGAACCGTGCTTTAAATATAAGATTAGAAGATAATAATTGAGGGTTGAATTAACTAGGAATTATGATTTTGGAGTGTGGCTTGTTTGATAAAATAACTTATATGGATGGATAATTATAGTTATTTATGGTACATGTGTGTTATAAGGGAAATAAGTCACGAGCACTTTGTGCGAGTGGCTTTGCTTTTTAGAGTGACTTAGGACCGATAACACACGAGTTCCATACATAATTTTATCCAACACCGTCAGAATTTCGTTAAAACGCATTCTTTTTCTGATGACAGTTGTGACATTTTTATTTGACAAATTATTTGGTTCATGAGAAAAAATTAGTTCAATTTATGGGAAGGCTGTGACGCGTCGCCATGGTGATACATAAAATTTTTGTTTACATTGAAACAAAAATCGTGTTTGGTTCCAAAAAAGTTTCATCACGCGAAAACGACGCCGAATAATGGAAGAAAAAGTGTTTGTTCCGCCTGAAATTCAAAACGATGCTAAACTAGCATTATCGAAAATAATACCCAAGAAATCGAAGGATATTTATGAAAAAGAGTTCATCCTATTCAAGTCCTGGAGAGAAGACAAAGGAGTTAGTGGTATAAACGAAGAAATATTGTTGGCGTATTTTGTTGACATTGGAAAGAAAAATGTAGGTTCGTCAATGTGGACAAAGTACTCCATGTTGAAAGCAACGTTAAAACTTCATAAAAATGTTGACATCTCGAAATATGGTAGACTTATATATTTCTTGAAAAGTGAGTCAAGAGCTCATAAACCCAAGAAAGCCAAGATTTTGGAAAAGGAACATATTGAGCAGTTTTTAAAAAGTGCTCCGGACAGTGAATATCTGATGGAGAAGGTGAGATAGTGTCTATTTAATTTTCGGAATTCCTATTTAAATATATGTTTATAGGTTGCACTAATAATGGGTATTGCGGGGGCATGCCGTTGTAACGAGCTGAGAAATTTGAGTGTTGAGCACATCGAAGACAAGGGAGCGTATCTGTATATTTCCATTCCTGACACAAAAACCAACAAACCTCGAAGTTTTACCATCATAAACGAGTGATATCCTGTCAGTCCTATTGATCTCTATAGAAAATATGTTTCATTACGACCTGCCAAGGTACCACACCGCAGATTTTTTTTGAATTACAAACATCAAAAATGCACGATTCAACCAGTTGGAATAAACATATTGTCTAAGGTGCCATTTCGAATCGCATCTTACTTGAAATTACCACAAGCAGAGGCTTACACTGGTCACAGTTTGAGACGGTTTTCTGCCACACTCTTGGTTAATGGTGGAGGCGCCATAACAGCACTTAAACGCCACGGTGGATGGAAGTCGTCTACTGTGGCAGAGGGGTACATTGAAGAGTCGTTGGGAGAAAAAATTAACACGGCAAGAAAAATTCAAGGAAAATCTGAGTTCACCATCGCCACTGTTCCAAGTGCTGTAGTGAATAGCGCAGAATCAAGTAATGAAATTTCCAATAACAATAGTATATTACATGTTGAGTTGGTAAAGGATATCTTTACAAGCCAAGCGATAATTATCGCGAGGCGTGGAAACTTTACCAACGAAACATGTATACTATTTTATTCACAATAATTAGACTTAAGATAATCAAAATAAAAAGTAATTTTAAATTTTAAAATAAATTTTTATAAACTGTCATAATTTCAATCAAAGCCATCTATCGACCAAAACAAATTTTAAGTAAGGTTTCATTCTTCGTCGCTAGATGGCGATGTATGCGCTCAGTATTTTAAAATTAGAAATTAATTAATTCCATTGTAATTATTAAATATAAAATACGGAAAAATAAAAATAAAACTAATATTAAATAAAAAATATGTTTTTAGTGTTAAATATATTTATAAAAACTCAAATTTAAATCGGATAAAACGTCCTGTTTTAAATTATTCAGAAAAACAAGTTGGCCATAACTTTACATGTCAGTTTTACAGACATGTAAAGGAAATTGTTAACCACTTTGGTGTTGCTATAGCAATAGCTTACTTTCCAAGGTTTTTACAACATATGAAATGTGCATATTGCAATATGATTGTGAATAAAATAAATTGTCAAATGACCAGAAGTAATAACGGTACAATTGACATTAATATAAATATCAATATTAATAAGTGATGTTCTGAAATGTATTATATTGAGTATGTAATATTTTGTGTTATGAATGTAATATGTTCTGAATAAATAATTTTATCCAACACCGTCAGAATTTCGTTAAAACGCATTCTTTTTCTGATGACAGTTGTGACATTTTTATTTGACAAATTATTTGAGAAAAACTTAGTTCAATTTATGGGAAGGCTGTGACGCGATCACCATGGCAAGAGTGACTTATGGTTTATAACTCACTAGTGACTTATAGGTCACTTTAAATTGCTAAAATCACTATAGTTATGGGCTTAATAACTCACGGTGTTGGATAATAGTTATTTATGTATTAAGGGCATAATCTATTAGATTATGGCATGAGAGAATGTTTAAAGCCCGACGAAGGAGGGCTTTTAATTTCTCGAGGGCCATTATCTTGATTATGCCCGTGGTACATACAACGTTTTATTTTATTTTGCTTCATGGAAAGGATAATTGCAAGCAATTGCACATTTCATTTTGAAAAAATGTAATAGTTATAATTATTTATTAAAATTGTTAGAACTCTATAGAAACGTTTTCTTTGTATCTTAGCAACTTTATACGCCCTCGGGCTAAAAAAGCCAAATTACGCCCGCAATTGAGTGCCAATAAAGACGATTATCATGTCAAAATAAAATAAAAGTATTTTAATGTCAGAAAATACCAGTGGCGTGCGGTGAGAATTTAGGGTAGGGAAGCAATCACGATTTTAATTTTAATATACCTAGGTACAGGCGCGGATTCACGGAGGGAATGGGGGAAATTACCCCCCCCCCCAAATCTAGAAATAAGTATACATAGAATAGAAAACAATTATTTTTCCAACCCCCTCAAAATAATTCTCTGGATTCGCCCCTGCTAGGTACAATAAAAAAACAGGGTTATAATTATTAAACTTAAAGTTTTTCAAAGAAGAACTTTTACTCTTTATACTTATGGAATTTGACTATTATTCTTTATTTAAAAAAAACTACTACTATGTATTTATAATGCAACGCGATTTTCCGGTCTGTTTTAGCAAAATACCGGTGCAGGTTTTAAACTTTATTGTTAAATTTGAAAGTTCTGGTTTTGATCTGGCTTTCTCAATAATTTGTAATTTGTCTCTGAAACTGTATGCAGAAAATTCTTTATTAATAACTTGCAAACTGAACAAAAAAACCGTCCCGATTCGGAGTATCGGAAGTACTCGAACCTTCCACCGAAGCAGCTGAATTTGTAGTCCTGACAATAATGTAATTTTAAATTTGCATAGAGCAAATTAAATAGAATTATTTGTCTTTAAAAAATCCAACTAATATAAATTGAAATAATAAAATGTGACAAAATACAGTCTCATTCGCAGATTTACATTACTTAAGTAACATTAAATTTAACAAACACTAAATCGAACAAATAACCAAATTAATAAATAAACATTTGGGCATGAAGCACACTAAAAATAACGACCAAACAATGCTAACCGCATCGTCTGAATCACCACTCCCGCTGATCCACGGCAAGGCTAGGAGAAGAGCAGTTATAAGCAACGAAATCAGTGCTTATATGCAATGTATGTAACACATTTGAATCGGTATTACCTTTCCGTGCAAGTTTAATGAGCCTAATCTAAAATAGTACTCTAAACAATTATACTTTTTGCTGTACGGAATTGATATTGAGCTTTAAGTTGATTAAATATTACAAATTTAAATAAACGATAACCATAATTTTTTAAAAATATTTTTGTTACCATTGGTTTTTATTTTTAATAAATTCTCAAGGGAAGCATTGCTTCCATTGCTTCCATGGACCGCACGCCACTGGAAAATACGTTTGTATATATGTATTGCTACAGCTTCTCTAAATTTAATTGTAATTGTTAAATATTAAAATTTGCAGAAATTAGATTTTGGTGTTCTTTTATAAAAATATAATCAATAGATCTAAATCTGAAATATTAATAAGAAAAAAATGAAACGCCCATAAATGACTGATTTTCTGGAAGATTTCGATTCTTGTAGTCTGATGTCGAAATTGAGAAAGAAGCGGAAATAAAATACGCGTCGAAATTATGCAAATTAGTGTTTATCGAATCATATCTGATCGAGTTAGGGATAATTCAAGCAATTTGATATAAACGCAAACAAATAATGAAATAAATGATTCATGACAGACGCTAAGGGACGCAAACGATCATCATCGCCTCTCAGTATTTATAACACCATAGAATTAAATAAAATTCAAGAGCTTCGTTGCAATACCTACGTTTCTGTGTTGCTTATATGCTTACATCAAAAAAATCACTCAAAGATTAAAATCCGATACTGTAGTTGGTAAATTAACAGTATTATATTTTTAGTTTTGTTGAACAATATTGTAAAGTAAATCACAGTCTGTATGCTATTTGTTTTGTACCTTATGTTCTGTACATAAGTGGCAAACTTTCTCTTCTACTTTTTTATTTTTTAAATAACTTCTTGAGTAAATAATAATGAAACTACCTAAATACCGAAGTGAAATTTAGAAACAGTTTAACTTGAATTTGATACAATGCACTGTTAAAATTAACCCACTTTTAGCAAACTGAATTTATTTTCAATTTTACTTCATACCTCTTAATACCATTTTCTGTTTTTCTAAGACTAATTTTAGCTTCCTCGGAGTAATCAAGAAAAACGAAATTTATAAATGAGGGAAACTTCTTTTTTTTATAACATCTGTGGCACTAAGCGGTACATAAGTTGAGCAGGATCACTCAAGCCGTCACATTTACATAATTTGACACAGAAATTTACTCCCTGACTAATTTATGACACTCGGGGGTGAGTTTATATAACAGCCCCAAACTAAATGTGCTCATAATGCCTATGAGGCAGCAAATTAAAATTAGACGTTGGTTTCTCAAAGAATCAACTGCAGAACAGAACACAACGACTTTCGTCATTATATTTATGTTTTAAAAGTTGCACTAACTTAAAGCCGTTAAAAGCGTTCATTAGTTGAAGAATTTTATTATTCTTCATAATTGTGTACAACTATAGCTTAAACTTTTCAAACTACAAAACATTTGTTTATTTTTTTAAATACTTTAAGTAGGTAATTCTAAAAATACCAAAGTATACATACTGATTTCTGTTAGAGATTAATTAATAAATGACGAACTTATTTTGCAACATATCCAAATTAACTAATTTTGAGGCAAATACCATAAATATTTTACATTATGACTAGGGCTCTGCGATTATGGAAATCAATAAACGAAAATCGATTAAAAAATAACCCATTGAATCGATTGATCGATTAATCGATTACTCGATTATTTTAAAAATCGAAGGATCGATTAATCGATCAACTCCACTTCAATTAGTTGGCAGTGTATGTTAGGGTGGCCGTTATTTTGCAAAAGCTAAAATCTTTTAAAATGTCAAAAAAATGAACTGTGCAAGATTTCAGCCGATTTGGTCAATATTAACCCGTGCCACCGAGAGGTTAAAGTTTAAATGGGATTTAACATGCGTTTGGTGCATTTCTAGAGACTTTGTGGCGTAACTTTCTATCTTTCTATGTTTTAACTTGAAACTTTATATACTTATGTTCTTGAAGCTGCTGAACAAGAATATGATAAAATTCAAACTGTCAGAAAAACTTTTGACAGCTTACCAAAATTAGCATTTTCGCGGAACTGCCCAAGTTTTTTTGGCTTCAGATTCGTGTTAAGCAACTTCTACAACATAATTATACAATATTTCACGTTAAAACATAGAAAGACAAAAAGTTATGCCACAAAGTTTTTAGCAGTGCACCAAACCCATGTTAAATCCCATTTAAAACTTTAACCTCTCGGTGGCACGGGTTAACATTAATCAAATGTGCTAAAATTTTGCACAGCTCGTTTTTCTGAGAGAGATTTTAAAGAGATCTGCGCAGGGGGGGGGGGTTAAAAATTCTAACGTTTGCAAAATAACGGCCACCCTAGTGTATGTTTTGTTTGGTCACAGCCCATAGGTAAAGAAATCAATAGTTCGAAAATAAAAGAAATGCCAATGAGCATCAATTTTCCAAGTACTAAAAATATTTTTGAATCAATTTGATTTCGGGAAATTAAAATACAGGGAGTAGTTAGTGTATGTAATATTTAGTACCTTGTTATTCATTATTACCATAGTATTTTTCCTTACAAAAAAGTGACAATGAAAGAATGCTTTAATAACGAAGTAATTAATTTAAACGAGAACTCTTAAGTTTAAGTTAAATGAATATAGAAAATCGATTAAAAGAGCAATTGGTCGATAATCGATTAATCGGGCCATTGATTACTTGTTTAAATAATCGATTAATCAGACCTTTGATTAACGATTATTCGATTGAACGTTTAATCGATTATTTAAAAAAGTAATCGAAGGCGCGATTAATCGGTTATTATGCACAGCCCTAACTATTGACTTTAGCGATGGAAATCATATATCCAAAGAAATTATATATCCAGTGGCGGCTGGCATGACTTTTTATAAAGGGATAATGACAAATCTGTAACACCTCGTAAAACTCAAGTACTATCACTTTGTGACTAATTACTTACCAACCACACATAACAAAAGCTAAAAGTTTTACGCGCTTTTGGCGCTTCCACCTTGACTAATATTTGGATAGGATTAGATTTTGAGCATTAACGCTATTAACTTTCGTATTAAGACATAACATACTTAAGTTAATAGGTAGATTTAGATACGCACTATAATTAAAGTTAGTGCGAATTAAGTTAATTCTTTGCACTTGAATGTGTTTGAGCGTTATAATTATTTACACCAAAAGCTCGGATGGTATGTGCATACCCATAGGCGCCGACTTTTCACAATCTTAATGAGGGCTGGCTAGTTTCAAGTTGTGTACCAACGGCACAGCATAAAATATACATCAGATTCACTCGAGTGCCGGCACTTTGAAATTTGTTAGCTAGTTTCGAATATCGCACACACACCATAATCAGTTCCCTGAGGCTTGTCGATCGACATCGTCATAGCATGCTGGTAATAACGAGCAGTAGATATCACTACATAACTGTTGTTACGTAGCCCGCCAACAGCTCGAAGATACAACAAGCTCATACTCGGCCGGCTGAAGATATTTGCGTAAGTGAACCTGCTATATATTCTGATGTTGTGCCAACTCTTGACGTAATTGCGAATCGAGGAAATTTGTTCTAAAGAAATTTGCTCGACGGTAATTTGTTCGAACGTAAAAATATCCGATAGGAAATTTGTCCGAATGGAAAAATGCTCTAGAGGAAAAATATTCGAAAAGAAATACATTCGAATATTATCATTATACGTATTGAATATATTATGAAGCCAGTTTTCTTGAGTAAATTGATATATTTATCCATATTTTTGATCATTTAACCTGACCTGATCTTACCTGACCTTAAAAAGAGAATATTTATCATAGAATTTTATATAATGCATTATTTTATTTTACAGATCCATATATCCAATAAATGTTAATACGAGATATTGTAGGCAACGCCACGCAGATAAGTAACAATCTCACAATATTGTTTACGCCATGATATACCTACTTTCTTTTGATAAATATTCAAAATTGTTAAAGAGAATATTTTTCGAACATTACTAGGAAATTTTCGATTCGAACAAATTTCCGTTCGAACAAATTACCGTCGAACAGATTTCTTTCGAAAAACTTTTTGTAGATGGTAATTGCGACTGTAGAGTGGCATCTATTGAGTTTGATTCTCCGCATTCCATGGGCAAGTCAATCTGGCTTTAACTTAACAATTCTGTTTGTTGCACTTCTGCAAACTTTATTTTACAAGCTGCTTCAAATCACATTGGAATATCTATTAGATCACTTTAACGAAAAATATTTCAACAATATGAAACAGAGAAAAACAGCAGTAAAAATTGAAGAACTTCCGTATATGGTCAAATTCACCGTTGTTTTGATAAAATCACCTTTCAGAGAATAAATAAACATCAGTGAGTGGGAAAAATTAATTATGCATAATACATATTGCAGTGGTATACACTTTAATAAAACAAAACCACAATACAACCGTATATCACTACAATATTTTTTTACATAACAAATTTTTGCCCCGTCGCTAGCTCCAACTTTAGTTTCAGTAAAGCAATCGACAAATATCTCTTAAATTTGTAATACATCAACCTTACCTTACCAATTTCCAATATCAGTGGGTCCACCTGTAATACTAACACCCGGGCTGGGAAAATTGTAACACTCTGCAAATCACAAATTATTTCCACACAAGGAAGAAACATGAACAATAAATAAAATTTAAATATATCGATAGAAACACAATTTTTATTTCTGCACACATAAATAATAAATAAACAATTAACAAAACTACTAATCAGCCTTTTATTTTATTTATGTTATGTTAGGGATTTCTACGTCAATTTTTTTTATATACCTTATAACTAAACTACTAAACAAAATAATTTAAATAAAAATCAATGTAGCAAATTTTCTAAATTCTTATTTTTTTAATATTTAAACAAATATGTTAAGTTCTCTCAAATGTTACGTTTTATTCTTTTCTTTAATAAAATATTTGTCCGAAATGATATATTTTACTGGCCAGTATAAAATTCAAATTAATGTCACTTACGATTTTTCCGCACACTCGACACTTCCTTAAAATTGGTCTCGTGAAAAAAAATACCGCTATAATATCCACAACCAACCTCTTGACTGGTGGCGAGATTTCAAAATTGCAAGTTTGCAGAAAATTAATTCTTCTTGAAATATTTTCCAAACTAATAAGTTCTATAAGTTGTGAAATTATCCAAATCAATTCAATAAATCGACAAACAGGTAAGTTATATCCATTTATATGCACAAATTTCTTCTATTCAAAAATTTGTAACCTTACTTTATTTTTCTAAATTATTGAAATGCATGTTTTTTATAGGTTAATAATTATGCAAACAACACGTCCTCCTCTCAATACGTTCTGGAGATTACTGATTGTTTTTCACAATACAAATTACACAAAAACATATAGAAACAACAACTATGTAACATTATCAAGTAAACCATGGACAAAAATTGACATTTAAAATTTTATAATTAAAATATTAATTTCTTTAAATTTTAGATTTAAACACATAAAAAGAATCCCCAACACTACCTTAAACTAATAAAATAACATATTTATCTCTAAAACCCAACAATAACTCACAATTTGAGTCGAACAAACAAATTTTCACGCTTTACTAAAATTGTCATAATTTCGATTTAAATCTGTCCAACCACCAATCTTACCCTTTAATCTTTACACAATATGCTTATATAACTATACCCATTAGTTTGACATCAATAACTAACACTTATAATACAAACTTAACTTTAAATGAAAATTTCTTCACGGCACAGGTGTATGGACATTTTTAAATTGAAATGACTGAGAAAACACACATAGAACTACAAAAAAAACTTTATACAACTTACACAGCCAAGATGTTATCCAACGAAATTCCACAATAACATCATGAACCTAAATTAATTAAATTATAACGGTGGCTCGACAAACCAATACCATAAATCGCAAAAAGAAAAATCACCCATTTTGAAAATTAAGCAAGGTAAGTTTCTTTTATATATGCTAATTTACTCAAAATAGCCCGTTTTATTATATGCTAGGTGCAGTTTACCAAGTTTGAGCTATTGACGGAAGATCAAGAAAAACAATTCAACGTACCAAACGTTGTATTAAGATTTACAATTATTAAATTATATACACACTTAAATAGTATCCTTTTGTTGAAACATAAAACTTTTTATGCATGTTAACATAATGTGAATAAATTATTCCTCTAAAGAAACCCATTTTGAAAATTATTTTCAAAAATTGAGGTTGTGTAATGAATAGATCGGATCGTTAAATAATCTTGCATGAAATGCAACTTTAACAAGAAATTATCGCGAATAGGATGTATTTAACTTAATTCCTGTATATAGCTAGCTTCAACCGTACTTCTGAAACTATTAAATAAAACCTTTTAACAAAGATTCAATTACGAACGCCTGAAAGATAGGCAACCCAAATTACCTATTTAACATTTCTACCTGCAAATAACACAGCAATATGTACATATGTATATCTAACACTAAATTGTAAAGGATACATCTTCTATTTGTCCCGTCTTTTCGTCGCCATTTGTTCATAAAATTGATCCCTCTACTGAAATTACATTTTCATTAAGAAAATGTGCTGATCCGCAAATAGACAAGTTTAACTTCGTCTTGATATTATCACTGCTACTGAAAGACTTTACTCAATTTTACTTCCCGTTTCGTTTGCCGCCGTAAGTCTACCTAAATCCTTCTCGTATCGTGTGGAATAAAAATGATGGCGTTTAGGACTTCTTATTTGGTGCGTTGTTTACCTGCTGATATCTGCATATCAAGTACGATATTATATTTCTTGTTCTAAACTTCAACCAACATCGAGCTAGCTAAAGTCATGAGACAATTTTTGATGTAGGTTAAGTTAGGTAAATCTAGCTTAGGTTATGTCAAGCTAGATTTACCTAACCTAACCTAAAACCAAAATTCAAACTTAAAATTAAAAGGTTCGAACTGGTTTAGAAAAATCACAAAAATTAAGAGAAAGATGATTTTTCTTATTACTACTATTTCCACAAATCATGAAATTTTTGTTTTTTTTAAATCAATGGTTTTTTAATTTTACTTTTTGTATTAATAATTTTTTTTAATCTCTTTAAAATTTAAATTTTGTTTTGTTTGTACGCAGCACTTTAACTGCGTTAATTCTTTCAGTACTGTGTCTTTTGCTGTTTTATTAGCCGGTATCATTCTTTTATCCAGTATGAATTTTAAAATTGTCTGGCATAAGTACAAATGCCAATTGTAGGTATTGGTCTTGGCATCCTTGTTGGCTAATTTCTTCAACTGAAGACATGACCTTTGATTATTTATACTGATAATAATACCGATAGATATAACTGATTTATCAAACTAGCAACTTCCTTTACACTTATCTCAATTCGAAACCGGTAGTCGTGGGAGTGAATACTATACATTTCGAAGAATCTACTACATAAGAAAAGTTAATGCTTCATATAATGTAGTGTCTACTTCGCTCCGAAGAATCTTGCATAGGAAGTGAAGTAGGTGCTACCGGAAATTAGCGTATGCTTCAGTAACTGTTTAAGTAACTACTACGAAGATGCTAATACTTGCAGTATTAGCAATTCGTTTTTATTCATGCCACCCCATAAGTTAAAAAACACTCTTCAGAAGAGTTGTACACAAAATGCTTTCTACGATTGTAACACGTTATCGACTGCGGCGTACACTTTTTTTTTGTACTAATACGAAAAAGCTTACCTTTTTGCACCCAAATTAAGCGCGTAAACTGTAATTTGCGAAAACAATATTTATTTCTCTTTTTTCTTTCATAACTTTTATTTTTAACTAATTTTGTTCCGTCGGATATGTATAAAAAGTATTTTAGTACAAAAAAAACGATTTACGGTGTTTAATTGTATACAAAAGATGTTTAAGGAATAATTAGAAAGTTCTTAGCTGCATGATGATGCCATACAGATAGAAAAAAGAATGACAACATAAAATTAAAAATGCATTTCTAGTTTAAGAGGTGTTTCCAATCACGACAGAAGTCGTTTGTACGAGATCAAAATCCTTAGATATTCATTAATCTATGAATATAAAACAAGGCAAACGATTAATCCCCTATAGCTTATTCTTTTCACAACCAATTCAATTACTTATAATCGTTTTATGTTTGTTGGGTGCAGTTCTTGCTGAGAGGTATACTTAGTTAACTAATAGGTTTACAATGACTTGACAACAATATATACCCTATTTAGAAGTCGACTTTTTCTTTATTTTTTAACTAGTAATAGTCGTGTTAAATTTCATTGTTTCACACATTTGGTAGTACTAATGAGAAGCAATTTAAAAGCAGAAAAGATATTTGATTAATTATTTGAATACTTTTAAACATCCGCAATTTATTCGCGATGAAAGCGCCAAATTGCGTCTCTTTTATGTTAAATTTTTTGTGGAATATAAAAGTAAATTTAGCTAAACGTTTAGCAAGAGGCGAGCACAACGACAGCGACGAGAGCGTGATTTTATGATAATGGTTGGTCCCTTGGAGATCTGCAAAAGTACAAACCGCTTAGTCAGGGCCTGAATAAACAGGACCGTAACCAATGTTAAGAGACTTTTACTATATTTGTTAAGTACGATTTCGCAAATAGAATTAATTTTACATAAAAAGCTGCCCTCTAGTAATAGAATAAAAATATTTAAATTTAAAAAGTTTATACAAATTGCATAAAATAATTCAAATTAGCTTACAAAATGATAAAGATTTGAATTTCTTAATCTTAAAGGGAAGCAACAAAGAAACACTTGATGGGCTGTCTCAAAAACTAAGCCAAACTTCATTAAACTTAACAAAACAAAATTATCAATATGTACATATGAAGAATCAATATGTACTACATAGTTTTCAACTAAAAATCCAACACGAAACTGAACTAATCTAAACTAAGAGGTCTATCACTCGGAATCTACTGGTTAAGCTTAAATATTCTTTCTGAATTATTCAAACACATTATTCTAAATAATCAAGCTTAGTTAATTAGAACCTTATTAAACAAAATTAATTAATTAGATTTATCAAAAGTCCAGATTTTATCCTATAAGGAAAATTACAATATAACGTCGTTAATAATTCATTTAAAAGGACTAATAAATTAAAAGGTTAACAAGAGAAGAAGAAAAAAAGAAATAAATAATTAAGTTAACAAACTAATTCACAAAAAATGATTGATTAATCGATGAAAATCAACTATCAAAGTAACCTTGGTAAAACTACATTTCATAATTAAATTATTTGCAATTGACAAAGATTTAAAGAAAGATGCACATAAATTAAGAGCTTGGGGCATAATTGAGCACAGCTTGGCAGAGCAAGTGTGTTTGCCTGGTCAATGAGAAAGAACAAATAATGTTGTCATATGAATGGGTAAACAAACCCAAGCAGCATCTAAGTAGCGGTAACTGAGATCGGAACTTTGATTGAGTAGCTGTTACGTAACTACAACTAAATTTATGACTTTATAGGTTTAATTACTTCAATTTGTAATATTTTAGTAATTATCTAGTTGCTTCTACTATTTATTAGGACTATGTAGTTCCATTACTTCTAAGTAGCTTTTTAAAGTATGTGGAACGGTATTGCTACTTAGTATAATTACTTTAATGTGGTTGCAACTTCAAGTGATATTATGATTGTAGCAGTAACTTCCCCGAAGCTACTTTAAAGTTTTTAAAACTTTAAAGTAGCACCGAAAGTTCTTGCTACTGGTCTGAAACCATTGCTTAACCCTTTCAGCCACGTAATTATATATATTTTTAAATATTTGCTGTTCGTTGTACTTTTAGGTTCAACTATAGCTAAAGGTCCCTAAATATTTTTTTAATTTTTTTTTGGTCAACCCCCCCGAATTTAAGGGTGGTGGTTTGCCGTAACGACCACAATGCACAAAGCACCCAAAATTTTTAAAACAACCCTCACGTACAAAACTAATTTTTTTTATTCAAACATGAAAAAAACATTAGATTATTATTACAAACATTATTTGGTATGAAATTTTAAAAAACAGTTCCTGTTTTCTGACAAATATACCTCTCAGACAACACCTGTAGTAAAGGACGTATTTTATACAACTTGTCATAATTGGGAGAATTGGCTGCTGGCATTTGTGAGTTATCATTTATGTGCAAATTTGACAAAAACCACCCAAATCTATTCAAACTCATGGAAGATGAAATATAAGAATCGCGTATTTCTAACATGGAAGACCAATAGTCTTTGTATGACGGTAATTTCTTGATTCCCATTATAATATTTATCCCCAAGAATGTTTTCATTTCCTCCAAATTAGTCGGATTAGCACAAACTCCCCCGTTTCTCTGGGTAGAATATAAATTTGTTTGGTCAACTATATCCTGGATAAGGCTATTTGGAAATAGTGCTAGAAAAGCGTCAATTGGTTCTTCAACTTCAATTTTTGGCCCCACGTGCTCACGAAAGCTCAAGTCACGTGAAAAAATGGGAAATACATTTTTCCATTTTACACCATTTCTGTAAAGGCGAGTTGATAAAGGAGTATCATCATCATCATCATCCTCATTATCATCTTGGGCGTTATCACTCAAGTTCAAATCTGAATTTTCAAGCAGATGCTCTAAAAATTGTTCTGATAGAAAAAAATTGTTTTTGTAGGAACCTTACTCAAAAAGTCTTACCGGGTTCTGGACCGGGGTCTGGATAGTCTTGGTATATTTCAATCCGTTGTAGATCGTTGTTTTCACCCACTTGGTAAAAACCAACAATTTCGTCTGCTGCTGGATCAATATCGTCTTCATCCTCTTCACCATCTACTGATTCTGTGTCTGATGGAATCTCTTCAATTTGGTCAATTTGGTCTAGTAATGCTTGCAATCGCTTTTGCTCTTGCTCGTACCAGGACATCTGAATGGTAATAAAAAATTTCAAAGTTAGTGCATTGTGGTCGGAAAATAATACCACATAAACTTTCTGCTTTATTTTGAAGTTCAAAATATTTGTTGTTTCAAATTACAAGTAATTATCATCCACAGACTATAAATGATTGAATTATTACAAAACTTACCTGTATATTACTGATTTCAACACAAAACGAGGCTAAATTTGCAAGAACACACAAGACACCTGTCCAAGCTGGAGTCATACGAGGGAGCAAGAAATATACATGTTTGAGATGAAGCTGAGAGGGACGGAAAAAATTTATTTATCATCTACATACATTCCAGTTTGAGGTTATGTGGTCTAGAATACCTACCACAACGACGTAAATATTAAAAAATAATCATGAATGTGTGGTAAATTTACACTACCACTGTGGCTGAAAGGGTTAACCTTTAAAGTAACTGAACTATACAGTAGTATTGAAAGTAAAACTTACGTTTATGCTAACCAGGAGAATCACTTGAAAGTAATTTTCACTACTTATTTTGCATCAGAATTACTAGAAAGTTCCAGTTACTATTAAAAAATTACAATGAAATGACAGTAAATTCTAAAGAGGCATATCTCCTGTAGGTTAGTTTGGAATTTGGAGGTTAATTGTGTTTTTGCAGTGGTAGTAGTTTTGCAAGTTTTTAATAAAAATGTCAAAGGCAAATGCAATAAGAAAAAAGAAGAATTTTAGATATACTTCCACCTTTTATAAAAAATTAAAACAGCAATTACGTGAAATCAGTGGAAACAAAATCAACTGTTTACAATACAAAATAGAAAAAAAAATAGGGATGGGATCACTGGTAAACCATCATGTAGTAAGCAAGGGTGAAATATATTCCCCTTTTTTCTTTCGTCGCAAGCAACTTTAAAATAAGCCATAATTAAATAATAATTGTTATTAAGTAGCAATCAGTATAAAAATATTGGTTGTTTGTTTACGATTGACGTTTAAATTTGAGGTTAAGTTCCAATGGGAATTTTGCAGTGACATTAGGAGCTAGAAAGTGGCTACGGAAACGTTGACGTCGTTTTATAGTAAGAGTCACTTGAAAGTTCCAGAATTTTTTAACTTATTTTATACTTCGTGGTAACAACAACCTAGAAGTAAAATTTGTTTAGTTCCCGTTACTGTTTATAAAGTGACACAAACTTTAGACACACATTTTACAGTTAATACTACTTTAAGGTGACTTTTTCAAAACTACTCCATATTTACTTGTAAAATGTTGAAGGCTATTAATCAATTTGCAATTTGTTGCAATTGTTAAAAAGTGTTTTCCTATAACTATCAATAAAAATAACAAATCGATGCCAAATTGTGTCTTGGGAATAAAAGAAAATGGTTTCTATCATGTTTATCGATTTATAAGTATTTTTGTCATATTTTATTCAAGACATTTTTTATTAAAAAATATATTTAAAGAAGGCGCGTTGTTATTTTTCGATCTATCATCATCGCATTTAACAGAAAAGTTGCGATGGTTTATAATTTTGGTATGCTAGATTGACAAAATAACGAAACATTTCATCTCTTTATGTATTATGTACGTATTACAAATAAAATAGTAATCCATTTTGTGACACGACCGCAGCGTTAGTAGAGAAAGTGAAAGAATATTTGTTAAGTTGCAAGAGTAAGAGAGAGCAACTACTCGACACGATGTGTCAAACAGAAAAAAGTTCCACGAAAGTAGCAATTACTACGCCGCCACGTTCCCTCTACGTAGCCTAAAAGTAGCTGGACAAGTTCCGGAGAGGTTACTGCAACGTATCTGCTACCCGAGAATTGTTCCCCATTTTGGTTCCAGGCACGTAACAATACCGTAGCAATTACGTTCTTGTGACTAACTGCAAAATAGTTCCACCGGTGGTTGCTGGTACGTAGCGGTGACTAAAAATGCTGCTTGGGAAGTGTCAAATCAATAGAGCTTTTTAATGGTACCAGTACTACATATATGCGTTTATAAAATCTTAATTCAAAATAGGCAAATACGTAAACTTGCAAAAGTTATTCAAAGACATCCATAGATGAGATTATGACTCTTTTGATAATAGATGTGAAAATCATGAAATAAATAAATAAAGTGATTAGTAAAAGTTTCACAAATTTAATTTAATTTAATTTACCTGACAATTGTTTCGACAGCTAAAAGTATACTTTGCCCAGGAAATTTATTTAAAATTGATAAAAAAATCCACGTACTATGTACTTGGGGAGGTTCAAAATCCACCTTAAGCTGTAGGTCCTCTGTACTTGTGATCATTCAACATGCACAACACAAGTATAGGAGAGAAACACCAACGCTCTGTAACACTCGAGTACAGCACTCGACGAAGAAGAAGTGTTAGATATTTAATTTTTAATAACCTGTGGGTCATTTGCAGGACATATTTTATATTAATACAGTAAAACAGTTTTACTATTCAATTTCAATTATCTCAATCGCCCGTGGATAACGCACTCTAAGAATACGCCAGTACGATGATAAAGACACTATATTCAAAAGATCACTTGATCATCAAAGAGTTTTTGTACAACCAAAGATGAGTGAACGAAGGAACTATGAACCAAATCAAAATATTCAGCCCATGTTTTGGAATGAAGGATGTTTTTGGCCGTACCAGAATGATTTTATGACCTATATGGGAAGTTCTTTCCATAAACACACTGAAAATTATTGAGCTAGGAGAGGAAAAGTTCACAGAGGTTTAAAGTGTTTCCACAGATAAACAGTTAGTGCAGAACATATTGAGAACTGTCTATTCTACAGTTTCATGTTCTCATGTTATCCACTAATACTTTATATTATTATCTTAATCCTTAACTTAATATTAACTTATTTCATCTTATAATCTCTTAGCTGAAAGTAAATACTACCTTCTTCGACAACAACGTCCCGCCAAACCGGCTTCCGGCGTCTGCATGCATCTAACATTTGCATAGTGCTAGACGATATTTGCAAGGTATACAATATAAATTACCGTTGAATGTAAAATTATTCTTCCTACAAACCCATATGAAAGTGAACAATAACATGAATGTCAAGGTTGTTTTACGTGGGGTACCTGTGTGAACTTACCCCCACGTTCCTTCCAGAAGGAAGTGATTGGGATACGCCCAATCAGCGCGGAAGTTGCATAACCGGCAGTGGTGCAATTGCTACCAGATTGACTCACTGGTAGGAGCGAGGTTGCCTATCCACCCTCTACTAGCTAAGTCGCGCATAGTGACCGAGCAGTTGACTTAACACGCTGCTCACCCGCCGGCACCCTCCCGTCATCTTTCATACGGGGTGAAGTACCTCGTCCAGCAATAGGACTATTCTCCAACTTGACGCTGTTATCAAGAGGGACCACTGCCCGATCGAATCCAACCTCAAATGTGGTTTTTAAGCGGTTTTGCCACCCCGATCTACCAATTTTAGGCTTGCTGGGACCTCGACAGAGCTTCTTTTAAGTCTACACGTTATAGACTCCCGGTGCGTACCCGAATTTGGTGAAGTTGTCTTGATAGTGAGAGGCTATGTATTCGCTTCAACTATCCTTAAGTGTAATGGCTTTCAGAGCTTCTCCCAATCACTGTACCCGGCTGCAGCCCGGATCATAGGGTGGCTAGGATAGCTCCTAAGCACATTTACCTGGCGGCTTGCAGTTTTCCATTGCCCAAAAGCGGGATAACCTCACTTCTAGTCACCGCACTAGAGATTCAGTCAAACAGCGGGTTCCTTTGGTGACCATAAATGACCTCGGTCAAACAGCGGGTTCCTTTGGTGACCATACATGACCTCGGTCATGCAGCGGGTTCCTTGGTGACCATAAATAACCTCGGTCAAACAGCGGGTTCCATTGGTGACCATAAATGACCTTGTTCCTTAGGCGAGATTCGAATCCGCCCACACCGGTCTCATCTACCAGGGGTCCCCCTGATCGGTCAGAGTTACCGTCGAGAATTCTCACGAATTTCTCTACCACACACTTTATTCTGACAGCTTCATCCGTTGCCCGTCAGCAGGATAGGGTAGAAGACAGCCAGTTCTAAGGGTGAACGTCGTGTGGTCTCCCGTCCACCCAAAGTGAACAATAACAATAGACGCTACTGACATTTGGAAAGTGGTTCATGTAACGCGTGTGTTAAGAACATATCTTACGTGTGTGTTAGGAAAGACCGCGCTTTGTATACAGGCCATGCAAAAGAAATATTTTATACATACGAGGGGAGGCTGATAAGTGATCTACCTGCAGTATTTATAATATTATTTCAACATAGTTAGCTATGATGTCAGATTCGTTGTTTATTGTATTTGATAAGTGGCAATTTGTTTTGTCGTAGTGTGCTTAGTTGTACGTTAACAGTTCGACGATTAAATCATGTCACGGTAAATTAATAAAAATGTTAATATTGCGCATCAGGCTGGAATAAAATGCCGTGCCAAAGAAGGAAATTCACCATCGCAAATTCAAGAACGCATGTTAAATGTGTACGGTGATTCTTGTCCTTCAGAATTTATTATAAAATTTTGGTCGAAACAAATTAGACAAGGCCGTGAGAGCTTGGCAGACGATTCCCGTGCTGGGCGTCCTGTTTCGGCAGTTACTGAAGGAAATGAAAAAAAGTGAAAAATCTAATACTCTTTGATCGCCGAATTAAACAGTGGGAAGTCGCTAGGGATGTAGGCATTAGTAAAGAAAGGGGAAATAATATAATTTACAAACAATAATTAAAGAAAAAGAAGAGGAAAGCTAAGTAAAAGAATACTGATTTTGCACGATAACGAGCCTGTGCATACTGCCACAACTTCAAGAACAGTTTTACAAAAAAACAGTTTCGAATAAACCGACCACGCCTTTTAGAGTCCAGACTTATCCTCTTGAGACTATTTCCTCTTCAGAAACCTGAAGAAGGATTTTAGGGGGCGAAGATTGACAAACGATCAAGAAATGAAAGTAGCGGTGACAGAGCATTTTGATAACAAACAAAAAGAATATTTTTTTAACGGTATGATATCGTTTTTTGATAAATGTAAGAAATGTATTTCACTATCAGGCGGGAACTATATTGAAAAATAAAAAACAACTGCCACGCCAGCCTTTTATTTCATAGTTAGGTAGATTATTTATCAGTCTTCCCTTGTAGCTAACACTACATATAAGACAAAACTACGTACCAGTGACATTTCGTAGATACTGAAAGAAGAAGACCAGAAAAAGCCTATTTCGGTTCATCTTGTTAGTGTGCACAGTGACGGACAACAGGGCAAATGCCCGGTAGGTCTCACTGGAGACAGCCAAAAAAGTATGCTCCAAGAGCAATTTGCAAAATAAACTGCAACTTCAGAGAAAAACATGTTATGTTATATTTTATTAAAATCTATGTTGCCTTGTCTGCGACGGCAGAGATTGACTGATGACATAGGAGACTTACCGGCAACGGTTTTGCAAACATGTTTCGATGCGAAAGAAATGACACATCGCAAGTGGTTGTCTGGTCATTTACTCAATCAAGAGCGCCAGATGCGCGCTAGATAATTATTCGTATTGTCATGTGGGAATCGTTGCCATAGACACGCGAAGGTATAGAGCAGTTAGATGAAGCTGGACGTCAATCGGACAAGCGAACTTAAAACTAGAATAGGTCGTCAATTGATAATGTAACATAGGCTCGAAGCGACGTATGATGTATACGCTTTATATGATTTCTCTTAGGTCAATTTTATTTTATTGTGTCCACGAAATTATTTCCCACGTGTTGTCTCTGATAAATATTAATTAATGCAAATTCTATTTACTATACGTTTTAAGGAACAACCTCAGAAATCTTTTGGGCCGGAATCTGAGTATCAATGTTAAATTCATTGAACATACATTCATATATGTACTATTTAGATGTATGTATGTAAGTCAACTTATCATAATATTATTATTGTGATAGGTTTATTATTATGATAAGATTTTCTGATTGAAGTCCATGACAAGGATTCCAATCAGAAAATCTTTTTTTGCACGAAAGTTTTGAAAATAAAATTCTAATAATATGTACATTGCCGTTGTACTTTTGAAAGTTAATGAATAATAATTATTATATGTAATACTATTTGCAAAAGTTGTTTGGCATCAAGAATCTTAAACTAATTTCAATAATTGATATTTAGGGTTAGAATTATTTAAATTGAATCAGCCGAAAGCATAATTGCAGCTTCACGAAAAAAGTTTCATTTTTAAAATGTAATCCTAGCGTCGGTCCTGCGTTCGCTTCCTGCTGGTCCTCGTTGTAGAGGGCGTGTCCGTCGCAAATTGCAGCAGTGCGACAGTCGACGATATCAACGTTTGCTCCACTTTTTACGACCCTCCAATTTGAGTGGAAAAACGTATTGTGTAATGTCGGTGATTTTTCCCTTCTTTCAGATTGTCCAGATAATAACTTTCCTTAAATCGTTATTCATCATAATAAAAGTGTAAAATTTAAATTAAAGAGGCGCAGGAAAAACGTTCACGAAACCTTTAGTAAATTAAATTTTGTTCTTTTTAAGTTGGTCGTTTTGATACCATAATCTGTCTGTGTATGTTTGTGTGTGTGTGTAGCAGTAAATTTCTATTAAAGCTATCTGTTAATCAAATAAACTCCATGAATAATCAATGAGAAAAGACCTATCGGTGATCGCGGTGGCTTTGGAAACAATCGTCAGTTCGTAATGCTACGTCATGCATCGATGGGTTTCGAATGAGAGAAAACTTTCGTGAATTGACTTTTTAGTGGGTTCTAAATAAATTCTGAGACAATTTTTATTTTATATTTTTACAATAATATTAAGTAATTAAAAGTAGTAGTAAGCGTTTTGCAATTGTTTTCAAATATACTTTCTAAAGCATTAATACACACACATAATAAATAAATTAATACTTTAAACCTTAATAATTTAATCAGATAAGAAATCTGTATAAGTCAATGTATACAATTTGGGAAATGTTCCATAATGAGTTTCGTCAAGGTTACAAATGACGAATAATTTAAGATAAGGCAAATTTTAATAATGTAATTTTGTAAAACACAATAAATTGTTTCCTTATTATTCAATATCAATATGTTTTTATTGTCTTTGTACTTACAACCTAATAAATATTAAATAAATATCATCGTGCGTGAATTGAGTGTATAAAATTTCTTTAATTTTATTAGTCAATTCGCGGTATCGGCATTAACTACGAAAACATTTTGGTATTTCATGTTTGGGGGACCTCATACACAGGGTCCATCAGTCCATGCATGTTTTTTTCTGTCGAGACGTATTAAAATACTACGTGTATTGGTTGTCTAATTAGCCTAATTTGTAATTAACTTCAATTTTGTCTAAAAGATCCATGTTTCATTGATCATTGACATTTAATTTAACAATTCTCAAGCCAAACAAGACAACAAAGAAGGAAGTAATCCCTACAATTGTAATGAATCTGAGCTCCTCAGCAAGATAACTCTTTTTCTAATTTTATTAACCTAGTTTAGCGTACAAGAGCATACACCTTATTGCAAAAGCTTCTCACAAAATTTTGGCGCCCTTGAATACACATTTTTCAAAAAGAAAAAAAAAGTTACTGATAGTATTTATTGTTGAAAGTGATTTTATTATTACAAAGTGAAAACGGCAAACTAAAATTAAAAAATAAATGCTGTCGTGTTATACTTTATGTATGATGTAAATAACCTAAGGTTTTTTAAATATTGTTTTTCAAATGTAAAAGAAGCTACCGATTCTTTTTGTAATAAACAAACTTAAAGCTCGTTACTAATAAAATTAACAAAGTTTTAAAATATCAATTTCAGATCGGATAGAACATCAAAGATGTAGAAAAGATTTCTTAGGGAATACTCTTAACGGTTCTTCCGAATGCTCGCGAAGCGGTACTTTCCACATACACACAAGTTTACCTCTAATATAAATTTAAGGGTTAGTTATTATAGAAACCAAAGATTTTTCGAATTATTGTTATTTATAGAATCGCGCTACATCGAGTTTGGTCAGTTAGTGTAAATAATATTATCAAAATAATTTAAAAGCCCATACTCGGCATCACGATACACCCACAACGGTATGCCAGCTTCACGACCAAAACTCGTTCTCCGCGCGCATGTGACGTCGCTGCGAAGCAACTTTCCTAGGACTCTAACTTTCCTCCCATTTGATCTCTTCCAGCTACACAGTACGGTGGGTGTATGTTAGGAAAAGCGGCTTTAAATAATTAATTTTGAAATTCCTTTTGTTTTGGTGAGTGTAAACTTGTGAAATATCGAAGATAACAAGGTGAAATTCTTACACAGGTATATATCGAACAGTATGCCTGGTTGTGCTGTTACTGACTGTTGCAATTATAACAGGAATACAAATTTTAGGAAGACAAAACAATCGCTAAAACGAACACCACGATACCATATGAGGTAATTTACTGTTTAAGCCGCACACGTACTTACATTAGGTTGAGAGATCTCAACAAACAAGTAAGTTTGCAAAATTTAAAGAAAAAAATTGAAAAGAAAATATCTAAATTCACAAATTCTAAAAACAAGTCAAGGTAGAAGGCAATATATTTGTTTTGTGAAAAGCGAATACTTTGAGAACTGTTTAAACTGTTTTAATTTCTCATTAAGTAACATTGGCTTTGTAATTAATAAAAATAAACAATTTTAAATTTAGTGATATGGTAACTTTCGATTATTTAGTATCTACATATATTATTTTTCTAAGTACCTCCCTAACAAATTTTACTATTATATATATATATTTTATAGAAAGCATAACAATCCATATCGGCGGTACATGATTAGTAAATTGTTAAAATTTGGAATATTTCTGAATCAAAATAAAATAAATCGTTATATGCACCACGGGCAATACGGGCATAATTATAAATAATAACATTCCCTCATACTATAATTTATTAATTATGCCTTTAATATTAAGTGGCTAATATTAGAACGATTATCAAACGTCATACTTTACTAACCATTGTCATTATAAATGATAAAAACATCATTATACATAAGAACGTAATGCGAAGCAAGCCTGGTTTGCTTCGCACTGACGTCACAAACCAGAGAAGGATAGACTATCGAGCTGCGCGTTGTCATACCGTTGTGGGTGTATCGTGCTCGGCATTACAGATTCTCGAAAATCTGAATTAGCAAATTTCCCAGGCAACTTAATTTGTAGTGTCATTCTAAATATTCTTACTAAGCACTGTGCAAAACCTGGGGATAATCCTACAAGCCATTTTTTTGTTAGAAGTAAAAATATATTAATCATTGAGCGGGTGCCCGTCATGGCTACTGATCGCGCAAAATTTTAGATTTCAAAGCATGTTTTACATGCGTAACTAAAATAATATTAATTAATTAACGTTAATCAATTAATAAGTGAATGTTTTGTATGTAATAAGTAATTGTAAAATTAATCAAAAAGTAATTAATGTTAAAAAAGAAACAAACAAAAATTGATTCAAAAAGAAGCAAACCGCATCAACAGACTGCTTGGCCGAGTGGTAGCCGGGCTGGATCCGACTACGAAACCTGTGTTCTATCACCGGTGGAGATATTTTGTTAATTAAAATATTTAATATATATTTCATAAATAAACAATTTTTTTATATGCAATATTTATAAAAAGGAATAACTTATAGTTTAAACAGTACTATAAAATTAAGGAATAATTTTATAGTACTGTAATTATTCTTTTTTATAAATATTATAATTAAAAAAAATGTTTATGAAATATAGTAAATATTCTATTACAGTGGTTGTGTAGTCGGTAATCCAGCAATCTTTTCACCCGACCAGCTGTCTGTTTATTTTTATAAATATAATAGATATTTATAAAAAAGAATAGCTATATAAAGTTATCTCTTAATTTTATAATCATTGTTGAAACTAGATATTGCTTGATTACTGGGATCACCAAATAATAAACAGACTGATGATACATACAAAAACAACCTACCTGATTTAAAAAAAAATGCTTCGGCTAATCACAGTCGTGGTGAAACTTCAGAAACTCCACCACACTGAGACTTTCAGGCTTGTCACTTGAATATGGCACTAAATCAATATAGATCCAGGAACACAAGTAATGTACACAAAATAAATATAAACCAAATTTTCTCTAAATTTGAAATGGCAAAAATTTATTTAAAAACGAACACAAACAATAAAAAAAATAAAAAAATATAAAAGAAAAGGAATTTTGGATACCATGAACAATTGAAAAATCAATCCCAAGATAGTGTAATGCCTTTTATCCGAGATGTAATATTTCTGGCATCATTAGAATTTTAATTACTAAATTTTATTTAAAATTAACTGAATACCTTAAATTTTTAAATCAATCCCATATTTGGTGCCAACAGTTTACCAACTATAATTGTTACAAAAGAACAATCCCCTGTTTTCCATTTGGTTTAAATAATAAAATGGCGGATGGACAACCACCTACCTCTCTTTCAAATTATGTTCAAATAAATGGTTTTATTAAATCGAAATATAAATTCATCTGCGTATACGAAACATGGTAAGTCCATGTAATGTTTATATTTTTAAATTCCCTTCCAACATCCAAATTATAACGAAGATTAAAAATTCCATTAACTAAATAAACTTTTCTTCTCGTATTTATAAAAAAATTATTTTACAAATAAATTCACAACACTGATTATTATGTTAATTAAATGTTATTATTATTAAAAACAGTTATATTCAAAGATCTTCGATAATTATTTAACATTTTGACATTTTAGAAAAATATAACCTAACTTTTTTGACGTTTGGTTTGTTTACATTTTTCACAACTCACAACATAACCTTAAAATTTTAAATTTTTGCTCTCAACATGTGTGCACTGTTTGGAAGTTCTAAAATAACAGAATAGCTTGTTACTAAAATGGTCGCTCTTTTTATACTCTTTTAAAAAAACAGAAGAAGGCTTAGTGATTTTTTTGGTTATAAACAAAAGAATTTTTTAAATTAAATACAACATAACCACATAATTGTTTATAACTATTAATTATTTTTTAAATAAATTCAATAAATAGATGGCTAAAGAAATTCCATTTCCATTGATATATGACATTTATATTGACATAAATAATAAGGTCACTAGAAAATGTCAACCAAAATACATTTCCTACACAAAAATCAAATAACTAAAATTAACTTAATTACATAAAATTACCTATTTACATCTTCCTATCTTGACAAAATCCAACCTTACAACCTAATAAACATTATTTACATACTTTTGGATATCAATTACATGAAAATAGTAGCTAAATTACATTATTTCAGATTGCAATGGAAAAACGCACAAACTTGCATTTTATTTCAATGATATCTTCTACAAAAAGAAATTCCAACATTCGAGATCGTTTCAGAACTGTGCTTAAGAAACTACTTAACAAAACAGCATTAAAACTTTTTAGCTATGAGGTGTAGCTAATAAAAGAAGATTTAACGGTATCAAAATCTCATTAACTTGAAACATTGTTTTCTCATACAAATAATTCAGGTAAGGTAGCAAATACTTGCATACACCATTACTACCATACACCTTGTCTGTTTTAGGTCAAAACTTACCTTAATTTTGCCTCAACTTTATTTTAATCGCCTAATTAGGTGACGATTTCACATCGTTAGCTGAATAATCAAAAATCTAAGAAAAATCAACTTATCGAATTAAAAAAAATTATGCTTTTATTGTCCACTGTGTTCTAGAGTGCTTGTTTATTAAATTAAAACCTTTTCTTTGGCTACATAAAATTATTAAAAATAATTAATTTTTTCTTTGAGGTTATGCAACCCATCTAACATCTCGTTGGAAAAGTTTTATATGTGGATGGAACTTTCACGAAGAAATTTCTTACGGTACTTATAAGTTGACTGAGATCTCAAGTCTACAGATTCGAATTCAGTTTCGTAGGTACTGGTTTCGTTAGCTCATAAAGCGTAATCGAGGAATAAAGGACAATAATAATATTGGCTTCACTCATTGGTGTTGATTTAATGTACCATGGAACCGACAAATGAGAAGTGGTTCCTGGTTTTCTTCGTTTGATGGAATAGACTAATCATATATAACTGTTTTGACTCTGCGTTAATTAATTGAAATTTAAAATCTCGACAAATGACTGGTCCAATATTATCACAACAAATATTGAAGTGATGTCAGCATAATAGGGATTCTTTTAGAAACTGAAAAAGTAATATACACGGTGTCCCATTAAGACGTAGTATTAAAGAAAGAAAATTCCTATATACCATTTTTCTCGTACTTCTATACTTTTGGAGAAAAACGGCATCGAAGTTCAGCCTAATGATGTCATTTCTGCATGCTTTTCCGACTATTGGAATACAGGGAAATCCCCCGGATAAATAGAACGTTTTAAGTTGTTTCAACAACATCCAAATTGGAATGTGCGCCGTCTGCATTCTTGTTGTGTTTATTCAACAAATGTCACATTTTTGTACTGATGGTGTTCTAAAGCGTTTGTATTTAACTTAAAAACTGACCTGCATCAATTACACGTACTTTTCTGGAAACGTCGGACAAAATCTTCGAAATTTCCAAGTTCATTTAATCAAAAAATGTTACTAAGGTTTTATGTTTCTAATGACCAGAGAAGCTTATCCTCAAAGTCCGATCATTAGGTACTGAACCACCGTGTATATATATTATATGGAAGCAACTTCATGTAAACCAATAAAGTTACCAAATGATAACATGTGTTCCTTTAGGTTAAGAAAATCTGTCTCTCTTATGAAGAAAACAGCTAATCCTGATCGCCTTGTATTGAAAACGGCACAATAATGACTTCAAACACTAGACCTACGTATGTATCACCTACAATCCAAACTCTTCTTTAAAAAACAGAACTTTGAGAATTCTTAATTCTGGATTTGTTGACACAATCTAATTATACGACTGGTTATTGTTAATTAACTTCTTAAAACTCTAGTTAATAAGATATTATTACGAGGCGGAAAGATTTCATTTTGTTGGCTGCATATAACGCAAAAACTGTAATAGTATCTGTACGAATAACGTTAGATTAGAATATTAGGTATCTTTCTAAATAATTCAGCTTAAATTCTCAAATTTCGATATGGAATACAAATTTTCACAAAGGGCTACGTTTTTATTAACTTGGAATATTCAGCGGGAAACTATACAGGGTGTCTCGTAACAAGGACATCGAACGCAGCAGGTAGTTAGACATCGATAGGACAAGCAAAAAATCCCTATAAGATTTTTTCTCAGAAGCGTAGTTTTCAGAAAAAATGGGCTTCAAAATTTCAAAGCTTGCAATTATAAACTTTATTTTTTATTCATGATATCAATATCAACATCCGCGCGTTATAATTTTATACGTACTATTCTAAAAACGTCGGTCAAAATTACTCAAAATTTGGACTTTCCCTAATCAAAAAACTTTATTAAGCTTTTTTGTTCTAAATGCCATCAAACATGCGATGGTAAAGTCTGGTGCAGGGGCTACGAGACACCCTGTATATCGACATAGAGTCACACAAATTATCGCCGACGCTATCTGACTTAGTTGAACTCTGTAGCTCGACTCACTTGGGAATCCGAAAAACTATCTCAATTTTATTAATTTAAGAGAGGGATTTTTAAAACGGGCTAAACAAATTACACTTGACGACATTTTGAACCAATGAGAAAAATAATCTAAACTCCAATAATATTAAATATTTTAGAAAACCTTATCTACTTTACTGGAAATGTAACGCTACAAATCTGACGCCTAGACAGATGAAACTGAATTTATTAACTGATTGACTAACAAAAATTATTATTTGCAACTTCGAATACAAAAGAATGTATCACTATTTCAATTGGTGTAGTTTCACAAATTGTTTTTATAAAGTCTGTACGTGACTTTTTTAAACGAAAACGGAGACTGGATATCTTTTATTACTTGATAAGGAGCTGAAAATGTTTTTAACTATACCCTAACATATAAATGAAGGATCCAGGTCAATGCGTGCACATCCGCTGTGAGAACATTACGATAAGATAAGAATGTAGGCAGAATATTGTATTACCGCGGCGCTTTAAAAAAATCAGTAGCGTACGTTCGGATAGTACTTTTTAACATTATGTAAAGTTGTCATCGTTGAAGTATCTATTCAACCCTAATAACGAGTTATAATTAAAAATCGTATTACGTTTTAAATGGCATAGGGTAATGAATACATTTAAAGAAAAGTAATTGCAAAAATTTAACTTTTTAATAATTCAACTTCGACGTTAATAATAATTGTTCTTATAGTATAAATTAATTTCATTTTCCCTATTTTGTACGTATATTCGATTATAATCGAATACACATTAAACATCAACGTTACCCTTATTAAATTACATTTTGTGACGCTACTGAATCATTCGAATTCATCTGTTGCTTCTGTTATCAGATAAATTACTCGAGTCGACCACGTGATCGTGGAGTGAACACTGCGTGATTTGCGATGCTTTTTACAATTCTGCCCTCGTGATATCGGTAATTTTAAATCCTTCATTTATATGTTAGGGTATAGCATCATTCTAAGAAACAAACATGTTTTTACCCGTGGGAATTAATAGCATCATATTAGCCTTGCTGTCCTAGATCATTATGAAACCAATAGTACATATAAATTATTTTTTTAAAACGAGTACATAATTATTTAGCTGTAAGTACTAAATAGTAGATTGACTGAAATTATACAAATTGTAAACGTATTATTACTATTGTCTTTACAAATTTAATGTTTACTTTTGTCGTTTTTAAAATTCTTATATGTATCATGAGTGAATCCGATGAAGGAAAATTGGGGTGTACACTCGTACACCTTCAAACATCGTGGAAGCGGCTCACATTACATCGCTTAATTTATTGCCAAATATTTCACGTAAAAAATATGAATGCGAGTATAAATTCTAGGTTAAAAAATTTTCTTAGCTGTTGGTGGTTTATTACTTTTTTTGTTGTCGTAGATAAAGTATAGTGTGTAACGCGTGCAAAAACACCAATTTCTCACTCGTGTGATTGCGGCATTCGACTACGTCTCATGCAAAATCTTCACACTCGTGAGAAATTGGCACTTTTCTGCATTTGTAACACAATATACTATTTTTCTTCTGTGTTATGACTTCACGGTTAGGTATGCTCAAAAGAATTTTTAAAGTTGGAACTACGATTAGGTATTATACACTGTGACCGTTAAGAAATACTCTCTCTGACTTTGCCAATGGTTAGATAATCATTAAAGAAAGAAAATTCGTATATACCATTGTTCTCGTAATTCTATACTTTTGAAGAAAAACGACATCGACACATATTTTGAAGTCCGCAATATTAGGTCACAATTTTTGTTGTGCTCATTCAACAGATGTCACGTTTTGTACTGAAGATGATGGTGTCAATTTTTAAAGAGTTTGCAATTAATCTTGTTATTAGACTTAACCCTGCATCAATCGTATATACTTTTCTAAAAACGTAGTGCAAAATTTTTGAAATTTTCAAGTTCATTTAATCAAAAAGTGTTACTAAAATTTTATGATTCTAATGAGCTGAGAAGCTGATTGAAGGTGAGAATGTGATTCAATAGCCAATGATCGGACTTATATATCTATAAATAAATATCTATTTTATCAGGGGCGGATCCAGAAAATTATTTTGGGGGGGGGAATTTTTTGGAAAATTAATTGTTTTAAATAAATAATAATTAAACAAACATTGTTTGTTTTTATGCTCTGTATATTTATTTATGTTATTTATTGCACAATATTTAATAAACATTAACTACTTTTACATTCAAAATTTATTTAACTATAATACTAAAGTATATAAGATTAAAGATTTTGGGGGGTGGAATTTCCCCCATATCCCCCCCGTGGATCCGCGCCTTACTTTATCTATTTTAACTATATCAATACTGTCTTACAACTCTATACAAATCTAAATCATTTTCTACTGCTTATTCGGAACATCGACTCAGGAAGCATTTGGAGAATAGTATTCATCAGGCTGTTTAATCTTGACACCACTGTTATGAGTTATGGATTGTTTATGGTTTATTTTGTTCTTTTTGGGCTTTTTTCTGTTGTGTTATTCTTCCTTATGCTACGACTACCTGCTGGAGCAAAATATTGTTGTGCCGTGCACCATAGCCATCATGAAGATTTGTAATTATTTTGAAAGTTCCAGTAACAAAAACATAATTAAAGTTATTAGAACTTAAGTTAACCCTTGTAATACTGAGTGTATTTTCCTACGTACACTGCGGAGTGGGGTACAAATGTTTAGAACATGATTACAGTTAATCCTGAGTTTGAACATATGCTGAATGTACTTGAACATATTTTTGTAAATATTCCAAGTAATAGTATGTTGTGTACTAGGTGAGAAAGTGAATATTTCTCGAATCCAAAGAAGATATGGATATTTCGAGACTGACCATTTCTTGAGACCCGGAAAATCACTTTCCCGTAGTGGTATACTCGATATTTTTATCCTACACAAGAACAAAACAGAACACAACACTTTACTTCAAAACAGTTTTAGAGAACATACAATTTTAATTGTTTGCAATAAATTACTAATAGCTTTATCCAGACACTGCATTTTAATTTGCATTCACCAATACAAGACAGGAGATTGAAGTAATTATCTCTTTCTTATTAGCTGGCTACTTGAATTCCCACTATTGTAAAAGTAGGCTTATAAAGGAGTTTTTCTACAAGTCCTAATATACAAGGAATTTGGCCTAATATACAAATTCCTACGAGTGATCCCCAACAATGGACTGGCCTGACTCGTAAATAGCATGCTAAGTGATAGATCATTCCAGGTAGTCATGGGAGACCAAACCAGCAAGGTGGGGAGACTGCAGAACGGCCTACCACAGGGCTCAGTACTGGCCCCAGTGCTATTTAATCTATACATAGCCTACATGGCAGACACAACCTCAAAAAAGTTCGCGTATGCAGACGACCTGGTATTAGCAGTCAGACGGAAGAATCTAGAGAGCACAGAACAAATACTAACCAAGGATCTCCAAACCCTAGGAAATACTATCGAAAATGGAGAGTAACTTCCAACCCGAGCAAAACTGAATGTGCTTGTTTCCACCTGAATAACAAGTTGGCTAACCAAAACCTTAGAATTTACTTTAACGGCACCCAGCTAAAACACAATCCCACGCCCAAGTACTTAGGTATCACTATCGACAGAACCTTAACGTATAAGCAACACCTAATCAACACGGCCGTCAAAGTCCAAACAAGGAACAATATTATATAGAAACTCCCCTGCTCCACAAGGGGTGCGTCTGCAACTATGCTTCGATGTTCAGTTTTAGGCCTCGTATATAGCACGGCGGAATATGGAGCACCTGTATGGCTTAATAGCAAGCACGTGCATAGGCTGGATACCCAACTGAATAGTACAATACGCACCATCACGAGATGCATTAAATCCACCCTAACACACTGGCCCACAACACTCAGCAACATTGCCCCGCCATATCTCAGAAGGCAAGAGGCCCTATTGCACCAATATAAAAAGATTAACTTAAACCTACAATTGCCCATCCACGAGGACGTTGTCAGCGCATCCTCGTGAAGATTGAAATATCGAAGACCAGCAATCAGAACGGCAGAAGAACTGTGCTAGGAAAACTTTAACTTACAACAAAAATGGATGGAACTATGGACACAATCTACACCATCAAATATACATATGAATTTGTCCGTTAACGAGAAGCCCAATGGACTCAACCTCCCTCGACAAATCCGTGATCCCAAATGGCAGATCCGCTGACCTATCATAATCATTCTTAATTAATCTTAATCATTTTGGATCACCCTGTATATAAAAATGAAAAGTTATCTGCCAGCAAGAATTAAACCTGGGACGACACCAACTTATTATCACCACAGTTAGTATTACCCCACTCCGACTAACTGAATTATGGAATATTGTCAGCTCTTGAGCGCACTCTAATTTAAATAATTTTGTTAAAATAGGACTAAATGTATTATTTTTTTCATTTTCAGGATATAAGTACCTTTAAACCAATAAACAAGATTTTATTTACTTGGAGAGATCTTACAGACGATTGCTTAAGAGCACAGGTTAACTTCTAAATTCGATTTGAGTATTTTGATTTTTTACGTTGTATTGTTATTGTATGTAGAAGTATAATTAATAAATACTTTGGATATACTTATATGCAGACCGTGTTTAGTACGGTTGGTAAAACTGTAAATTGGACAGCCCTTATTAAAATTTTAAAAAGTCGGCGCCTATGCAAACGTTGGTCCATATCTATACCTTTTCACAAATGCCAACGTTGGCCATATCATCTGTATAAGATACTTGCTTGTATTAAATAATTTATTCTTATATTATCACTTTATTATTTTATTCGTTGATTAATATAAATATCTTCTTCTACTAAAATACTAAATTTTATTTACATAAAATTAATCTAGGGATTTTACAATTCAGAAATAGATTATTCGCATGAATCAAAGATTTCTTAACTAGGACAGTAGGGCTACATCATTTGATCGATCAAGCGTCGCTAAACGTAGTAAAAGAAATCAATTGATAGTTGTAAAAGCAGTTACACAAGTTTTTAACAGTTTATTACAGAATAATTCTTACATTTCATTTTGCTTTTTTATTACGTGCTTAGTCTAAGGATTTTGTAAAATTGTCTGTAATTAATCATAAATTAATCAATTAAATTAAACCTTAATTAATAATTAGTTTATCAAAAGATTTAATTAATAATTATATAATTAGTAAGCTGGTTATCATTAATAGTTCAGTTCAGAATCGTGAGAGTAAAAACAATATATGACATAATCGTTAATTCGTTACAATGGATTTCAGACGCTTTTATGCATGAGTTTAATTACGTTTATTCCTTCTTATATAATACTATAACCTGATTTATAGGGCTTTAAATGTTAGTGGTATCACATTAGGTTTATCAACATAAAATACAACATTTTTGTTAAAAGCTCCTGAACAAAAATATCTTTTTCTAACTTGGACAGTAAATGGTTAGGGTATTACCCAGTGGCGTGCGGTCCATGGAAGCAATGCTTCCCTTGAGAATTTATTAAAAATAAAAACCAATGCTAACAAAAAATATTTTTATAAAATTATGGTTATCGTTTATTTAAATTTGTAATATTTAATCAACTTAAAGCTCAATATCAATTCCGTACAGCAAAAAGTATAATTATTAAGGGCCGATTCATTCACCTCCTTGTAACTTTATCTGCTAGTTAATTGTCATGGATACCATTGTGGGAACAATTGTAACTATAGCAATTAACTTCCAGATAAATTTAAAAGGAGGTGAATAGATCGGCCCTGAGTACTATTTTAAATTAGACTCATTAAACTTGCGCGGAAAGGTAATACCGATTCAAATGTGTTACATACACTGCATATAAGCACTGCTTATAACTGCTCTTCTAGCCTTGGCGTGAATCAGAGGGCGTGGTGATATAGTAGACGATGCTTTTAGCATTGTTTGGCCGTTCTTTTTAGTGTGCTTCATGCCCAAATGTTTATTTATTATAATTTGGTTATTTGTTCGATTTAAGGTCTCCGCTCACTAGACCTGACCGTTGTAGGACCGAGACCGGAGCAGCACATGCAGAAAAATATTCTTGGTATAGACTTGAATTAGGTAACGCTCACAAGACCGTATGGTGACCGGACCGGGCCGGAGCGTTACATTCACGGCCCGTTACAGAATTCTCAGAGAGAATGTTTTGTCGGCGGTGAAACGTTTCGCGACGGGCACGTAACGTTGACAAACCGGAAGGTGGTGGCAGCGCAACCCGTATGTACAGCGTTTGTAACTCGTTGACGTGTAATTACAAGGAAAACGTCATAAAATGACTGTTATAAATTATTTTAAATCTGAATGTTTTATTATAAAGAGAAGAAGAGAAACTAATTCAATATAAAAATGAAAATTAAAAATAAATTTAGAGGTAATTTCAGTCTATAAGGTTAAATATATTACAACAAATAGAGCATTATAAGACAGAGATACTACCCCATATTAATTCTTAATAAGGCTGTAATTTGCCGACTGCAAACCATGTCGCAACCGGGTGTTAATGGGGGAGCGACGGCGGCAATACGGCTACCCTACGGTCTCAACCTTATGTAGTGAGTCTTGACTATAACCGGCGTGTCGGATACGTGCCTGCCACGGTCCGGTCTCGGTCCTATAACGGTCAGATCTAGTGAGCGGAGACCTTTAGTGTTTGTTAAATTTAATGTTACTTAAGTAATGTAAATCTGCGAATGAGGCTGCATTTTGTTGCATTTTATTATTTCAATTTATATAAGTTGGATTTTTTTAAAGACAAATAATCTATTTAGTTTGCCTGTCTGCAAATTTAAAATTGCATTATAGTCACGACTGCAAATTCAGCTGCTTCGGTGAAAGGTTCGAGTACTTTCGATACATCCGAATCGGGACGATTTTTTTATTCAGTTTGTAAATTATTAATAAAGAATTTTCCGCATACAGTTTTGGAGAGAAATTACAAATTATTAAGAAAGGCAGATCAAAACCAGAACTTTTAAATTTAACAACAAAGATTAAAACCTGCATCGGTATTTTTCTAAGAAAGACCGGAAAATCAAGTTGCAGTATAAATACATAGTGTAGTTTTTTTAAAATAAAGAATAATAGTTAACAAATTCCATAAGTATAAAGTGTAAAAGTTTTTTGAAAAACTTTTAAGCTTAATAATTATAATACTGTTTTTTATTGTACCTAGCAGGGGCTGATCCAGAGAATTATTTTGAGGGGGAAAATGCTGGAAAACAATTGTTTTAATAAATAATAATTAAACAAACATTATTTGTTTCTATTCTATGTATACTTATTTCTAAATTGGGGGGGGGGGAATTATTCCCTCCCCGTTAATCCGCGCCTGTACCTAGGTGTATTATAATTAAAATCGTGGTTGCTTCCCTAGCCTAAATTCTCACCGCACGCCACTGGTATTACCTACGTTTTGTGTAAAAACAGAGCTTGAGTGTTATTTTACACTCTCGAACTTATATAATATACATAAATTTAATTTCCTATCTATGTCTTCATGTGTTAGTTTATTTGTAACTCATTTTTTTAGTATTTCTAACTTTCTACTTTTCTGAAACGAAGTTCTAGAAAGAATGATAATTTCACGCTGTGAAGATTCAAGTGCAATATCATTGAGATCTATTTAAATTCCTTTCAATTATTCATATCTTTTAGTTCTTCTTCTTCTTCAAAAGTCTGCAAAAGTAAGAACATCGTTTAAATCGAATAATTGCAATATCTTCCAATGTACTAAATTAATTGTTTTTAAGTCATTGATCTTGTTTAATCACTCCATTCTTATTATTTAATGGATAATCTCTTTTTGAAGAAATTAAAATGTAACTATATTTAAATAACTAACAAAACTGTTAATACCCATAATAAACAAAAGATCTATCTACGAAATAGCTTTTATTACACAAGTTTCCTGTTCGCTCCAATTCTCCAACAAAAAACTAAACTGCTTCCAATCAGTAAATGACACTTTACTAAAAACTTCGACCCGAACTACTCTTGGAACAAAAATCTGTAATTGCTTGGTCGCATCCCAAATTTCTGCTGCGTAATCGACTGTTTTAATGTAACTAGGGCTAAAGGTTTTAGATCCCGTGCCCTCTCATGAAGTCCCATCGTTCCACACAGACACAAACACAGCATTTTGAACATCTAAGCGAGTTTTTGTGCGGGGACCACAATGACACCATTAGTCCGTCTATAATGTTGGCAAATTGTTCAGTAGGAGGTCCTGCTCATATATCACCCGGTATTGTCCCACAATTCTGGCTGATGCTTTACTATTTTCTTTTGTGTTTATATTAGTGGCTTTTCGTGTATGTAAGATTTCATCTAAATTATTGCAATCATAATAATTTAATCTACTCTACATTTCTAAGAAATGAACCAAAAAATATATATTTTAAGAAATATAAATCAACAAGAAATGTGGTATTAAAAATAAGTCTTATGAATGTTATGATTAATAGTTGAAAGGGTTATTATTAAAAACGCAAAATAATAACCAACAATTAGTAAGGGTGAGTACCAAAACATTTTCCCATGTTGTACTTCACATTTCTAGGGGAATTAAACTAAATGGTTAGTATTATTTGCACACACATCGCGCTAAATCCGACACGACTTGAAAAGTCACGGCGTGAAGAATCAAGTGGGCGTGGAGCACGGATTTGTCACCCCTGTTAGAGCCAGGTGGTATCCCCGTGTTTGTTGCCCAGCTGCTGTTGCTACTTCTACCCTTAATTGTTAGCGATACGCCATTGTTTGCTAAAAACTCCTCGGAATAAAAACAGTTTAAAATGATTAGACGTGCGAAAGAAATAATCCGTGTAATAAGCCGCAAAATATTGCTGTTTTTTAACATATTATACTACCTTTTATGACGAATTAGATGTATTGATTCGCCACATTTTGTAAGTTTTGCTGATTTCTTTTTTACCGTGGACAAAAAGTAAAAAGTAGCTACTGTATTTGCTAATTAAAATAGTCACAATATTAACTTCCAAGTATTATCACATACTGTATTTGAGTATTGCCAATACGTATTTCGGTAACGTACGTCTTTTATTAAATAAAAGACGGTTTTATGCCGAGGGAAAGGTAGTCCGTCATCACCAAAATACGTATCGGCAATAGTCAAATAAATGTGTGGTTAGGAGACACCGTTTAAATATAGTGTTGTAATAAACCACAGTTCTTACAATCCATTATTGTATACCTAGTTCCAAATATCTTTCTACACACAGTTTCTCTGTTATATTTATGGGTAGTTTCGAGCTACCAAGTTCCGTTGAAATCGGAATTTCGGATAATCAAGTTGAGTGACTGTGACTAGTTAGTTTTCTCGAAAGACTTATTGCATGCTAACTTGGATACTGTACATCATTGCGATATTTCTGGAAAGCACATGTAGCACAGAAACAGAATTTCCAAATATTGAGGTGTAATTTAGCTGAATCAGGAATATGATGCAAAACTGTTGCGTACTGATGCAGACTTGTTTGCTAGTGCTGGTTGTTTCTTTTAAATAGAAGAACAGCCGACGCTCCTCAGATTTCAAGCCGTAGGGCACTCACGTGACCATGGACAGATGGAGATTAGATTAGATTAGCAGTAATGCTGCTTACTTCTTGACTTCTTCTAGGTTTTTTTATGTAAACTTTGCAGCCCTTTCAATAGTTAGATTGGGTGTTCTTAAGCTTTTCAATGAATTAGCTTAAGCGTAAATTTATGAATTACCGAAAACTGGGTCATTAGACTTGTTATATTTTTCTTAATTTATTCTGAATATGACGTTCAAGCTATTCGTCTGCCGAAAGAAGTTTTGATATATGAGGTAATGATGGTAATGAGTGGGCCAATACGTGCAGTCATACATGGCTTACGTAAAATAAAAGAAAACTAAAACAAAAATTCTCATCACTACCAGTAAGGTGTAGCTCTCAATTCGAAAGGTCTTTCATATTTAATTTCGGAAGCCTGTTCTCTGAAAGTTTATTATTTCGAACCTTACTTCGTAAAACTCCATAATCATGGAATAAAAATAAAATGGGTATTTTTTGGTGTGCATATGAAAGGGAGCTTAGTTTTTATGGTGTCTAAAGATAAAAATTTACTATCTAGAATTGGGTGTCTACATGTAGATAAAGGCATTTGAAGATTAAACTAGTTAGCATAATTCAAAGTAAGTACAATCCAGTTAGTTAATTAAATTGATGAGAATGGTTTGAATTGAGGAATCTGATCCAATAACCGTTAAAAATGCTGTAGAAAATGACACTATTGACTATGCTGTACCCGAACGGCTATATTGATTTATCATAATTAGCTAACCTGATTAGTTAATTAGTTTGTATCATTTATTCTTAAACTATTTTAGCTAAAGTTCATATTTACTTAGTTTTGCAAATCATAACTGTATTTATAATAATATATTTATTTAGGGTTGAATAAACTCAAAGATACAACTTATTAAAATTTAGTTTTTGCATACCTAATATGAAGAAATTGCAAAATTTAGTTTCCCAAGGGAAATGGAAATTCTAAAACGTAAAACATTTCCTTTTTGCTAAAACTCTGAAATTCTAATTTTATTCTTTCAGATGCAATAAGGCGACTTCCTGCAAGGCGTGCAGAGTTGCATTTTTCTAATATTAATCAAAAGAAAGTAAGTTTTGTCTTAGGGTTTATTAAACACACGTACACAGTTAATTTAATTAAGTTTGTTTTGTCATCTATACTGTTTTCCAAATGTTTTTATTTTTACATAGGGTTTTTGTTTAAGACAGTTCTGATTAGGTCCTCAAGAAAGAAGCAACTCACTTTCGGTTTAAGTTTTATAATTTTTCAATTTTCAATTATTTAAATTCAATATATTACTTCTTTCTACGTGAAAGTAATAAAACTTCAATAATTTATGTTGGTTGTGAATAATGTTATAAATTGACTTACTAATTTAATTAACAATTATAAATAAACTCGTCTTTAATTAATAACTATAAACTGTGTTTATATTATTTGGATTACCTCTCTCCCTTTCTGTAAGAAAGCGAAATTATAAGGTAAGTGCACTCTTTTATTATCTAGCCTAGCACTTCAACCACTGGCCTCTGACGACGACGCTATCAACTATAATTTATACTTAAGTTTTCAGCTTAGGGGTACGTGCGGACAGGGTTATAATGCATTAAATATTCAAACCGTACAAGCATTGTTTTAAATGCGCAGGATTTAACCATTACGCCAAATTCTGTGATGTATCGTACATAGCAAAATGCTGAAATGATACAACGAAGATTTGCCTTAATTTCCTGCAATCTAATGATAAGCAAAATACTAATTATTTGGTAGAACATTCGACATTCAATAGACGCTGTAGCGAAAGTTTAAAAAATCAGATAGCCTTATAGTTAAACAAAAAATAGTGCAGAATAGTACAGAATAGCAATTAATGAATAATTGATGAAAAAATTCATAATAATAAAGTATTTATTTTTATTAGGCCGCTGCCTAAATTTTTTAAGTCTGAGCTCCTAGTATACTGGACTTATTATATAGCACATAAATATACTATCTACTTTGAATTAGAAACATAGTTATTATTAATATATCATTAAATGTTGAATGAAGTCTGGCCATTGTCCAGTAAAAAGACAAGGGAACATTATCATTTGAACGAAGAAAACGAAATGTCAAACTTTGAAGACTAGTAAATGTGTTCACGATAACAGCAGCATGTCAATTATTTACAAAATACAAAAGATATGAAGCATGCAAACACGTTATCGTTGCTACTCCACAAAACAAACAATATAAATATTTTACAGAGGACGATTTCACTTCTCAAATTTTAAAATATTGATGCAAATGACAAGTTACCTGCTGCTAATGTATTGTGGTCAAGCGCGCACTCAAGGGGGGCTAAGGGCACTTAAGCCCCAAAAATTATCAACCTAACTTACATTTTATATTTTACTTCTAACACGGTATGAAATAATCAGTGTATGGAATGTATTTGAATTAATAATTAAGTTTAATGCATTAAAAAATCATCAAGTAATTTCTGTAGATCCTGATGTCATTTCAGTTTTGCAACGACAAGGAACAAGATGTCTTAATTTTGTTTTCTAAATTCGTTTATTACAATGTCACAATCTGTATACATATATTATAATAGATAAGTAGGTACTCGTTTATAATTGTAATATAATCAGGGGCGGATTATCCATTAGGCAGAATAAGCTGTAGTCTAGGGGCCTTAAACATTCGGGGGCTCTTTTAGTTGCAGACGCCTATCCGAATTCGATCCTGGGCATCTAAAAGAGCATTTAGTTAAAGTAGCTTTGCTTTGTTTTGTATTTATTTTTACTTTCTACGTAAATGATACTTTATAGGCATTTATGGTAATCAAGTAAAAAATAAGTAATTACAGCTACAGCTCTGTAGAATTTTACGGGTTCCTAAAAGAGACTTGTAAAATTCTATAATGCGCATCAACAAAAACCAACAGGAAACTAATTTGTTACCAAGTAAAACACAACACCATAACAACAGCTAGCTATAAATTGGCCTACTGCCTTTGATTACAAAATGTCTTTTTATACAGAATATACAATAAATTAATTAAGAAACGCTGGTGAAGATGGAAATTAAACTTTGTATGTGGCATGCTGCAACTAATCTTTACTAGGCTCACTGGATTATGGAGGCTCGCTACTTCGTCGTTCGCCCCACAAACTTTCTAGCTCGCTCGTCAAGATTAATGTTCAAAGCTTGCCACGTAAATAACTATTATTTCATAAGCCCCCACCCCAACGAAAATTTCTGGGTGCGCCAGTGATTGTGGCTGTCCGGTCATATCAAAAATCTTTAACTAAAGATTATGCTACGAAAGTAATTCATAACAGTTCTATATACAGTTGTACATTTATTACCAAAAGGTATAGTATATGTACAGTTACCGATCTGCTGTAAATTGTTTCGTTAAAAGGTAAATATTTCACAATCCAATCAGGAAGTAATCCCCCAATTTAAAACCGCACTTCAACCATGGTCTTATTTCGGGTATTAACACTTTTGTCCATTGTACTGCCGTTGTATTTGTTTCCCATGTAGTCTGACATTCAGCTACAGTATTTTGCCGTACTTTACTCTTTACATGATTTTCTAACCTTCTTCTGCTATAAACTCTACTTCCGTGTATCACCGGTTCTATAGTGATCTCGTCCGCTATTACGAATAGGGCTTGCGTAGAGCAAGTTTTATATTCGTTTACTATTCCCAGCTGCATTCTTCTCTGTACTCCAGCTAGCATTTGTCTATATTCTTGATTATACGTCACTGTGTTCAACGATGGAGCTCCATAAGTTACTATTGATTCTGCTACCATACTTAGCAGCTTTCTTTTGCACATGCTTAATATAGCTCAATTAATCTATTGATAAATCTAAACTGACGTAACCTAAAATAAGCTCAATTAATTCACTGTTACTTACCGCTTTCCTCTATTTCTAGTATTGCTCAAGAAGTAAAAGTTTTGCATATTAAGTGTATTGCAAATGAATTTGGGCTGGTCCAAACCATTTACTTAACCTAACCTAGCCTAACTTAACCTAATCTAACCTAACCTTACCTAACCTAACCTAATTTAACGGCGAGTTTCGATGTATTTCCAACGGCGAGTTCCGTTGGCCATAGACAAGATTGAAAGCTACGTTTAAGTATAACATTTTTACTCTTTGTTTCCTGAAGATAAAACATGTGCCAATGAACTGCGCTTATCGAGTAGAGTTCGAATAGGTACGATTGTGAAAGATGAAATTACTCGCTAGGTTTATGCGTATTAGTAAAGTGTAAAAGCTAACCTTTTCCAGTTATAGCAAATCTATCATTTAGTAACACTCGTGGTGCATACAAGATTTTATTTTTAACGAATATATGTACAAGTACGAAATTAGGTTTAATTTATAATTGTTGGCGTTTCCAAGGACGTTGTGTATATATTCATAAAACTATAGAAGTTTTTATGTTTGTCGGGTGGTAACACCTTTTACTAAATTTGAAAAAGCCCAACAGAGATATGAAATTTTAAATTCAAATGTTTTTGTTGTTGGTCGTTACCAACATGAAAGCAAAAAAAGTCCTAATAGCACACGTCGTCAAGAATAAGTTAATTTTATCTAAGAAATGTCTACAGAAGTCGGCACAAAAGAATTCGTGGATCACGCACCCAGAAACTACGATGCAAATACTTATGTTATTTACCTCTGGGTTGCAACACACTCGCACACAAACATTTATAGTTTCTAATGATCCAAATTGCCATTGAACGTAAGGCCGGCACCGATTGTAAAGTAAACGCTGAACGAGAGTTATAAACTATAATGTCCTATGCCTTATAGTGTCCTGGTTGTTATGGGCTTGTTCATATAGTTCGTATCACAGGTATAAACAACAGGTAATAAGCAAGTAAAGCATAAATATATAATAATACTCAGCGAAAGAAAGCTATTTAATGCGTTGTTTTGTGTCTGTTTTGATATCAGACATTTAAATAAATCCATTTTAAAACACATTATAAGGTGCCTGCAATTGAAGAAATCAATATCCAACTGAATGAGTCTCAATATCTTTTTGCCTTGACTGCCATTTCTGGTTTTTGGATGCTGCACTTAGATGAAGCCAGTTCAAAACTGTGTACTTTCAATATCCTAATCGAATGCTGCAGGTTTCTGCAAATGCCTTTTGGGATTTGTTGTTGTAACGCCGTTGTGTTTAGTCATAAACACAACGGCCACAACCAAATTGTCAAATTTGGCTATTTTCAAAGCGTTGCTTTTGTATAGTTCATTTCTATTTATTTCGAAGTGTGGCGCTTTACTGAAAGATTTCGCAGCGTACAGAAAGAAGAAGCAGGTGCCAATTTCCGGTTTTAAATTCCACTTGGTGACTAAATGAAGATTGTAGAATTTTCATTTTTTTAGTTGAGCTGGGGGTTTGATCATTGTGTTTTTCTTTATCGATTTGTGAAGAGAGGTGTTATTTTTGCTCCATTAGTACTAAAATAATCAAAACAACCCGGTCGATAACTTTTATTTTGAGTAGGTTTGTAAACACTTGGTCAAGGTAGGGTCTAACAATTCCCTTACACTGCAGTTTTTAGTAAAATAGGTCATCCATAAAGGTCATTCTATCAAAACATAAAAAATAAAGGTTTTACTAAAAGAACTGTGTACTACTGTATTTAGATTTTAGACTTCCAATAAAATAAATAATAAATAAAAAATAACAATACCTATTGATGGATAGATTAAATTGTCATCTTTACTTAATTATGTTTATTAACGAATAACAAATCAAATTTAATGACATCATTAAATGGATCAGTATTAAAATGATGTCATTTCTGTCTGCGTTTCCTATTAGAATACAGGGGAATCCCCCGGATTAATAGAATGTTTTAAGTTCTTTCAACAACATCCAAAATGGAATTTGCACCGTCTGCATCCTTGTGCTAATTCAACAGATGTCAAGTTTTTACTGATGGTGTCAATTTCTAAAGAGCTAGCATTTAATCCTATTCGACTTAACACCTGACCTGCATCAATTATTATACATACTTTTCTGAAAACGTCGGGCAAAATTTTCGAAATTTTCAAGTTCATTTAATCAAAAAAAGTTACTAAGGTTTTATGTTTCTAATGCTTATCCTCAAAGTCCGATCATTAGATACTGAATCACCGTGTATAGTTACCATTTAAATACTTAGTTGAAGTCTTAGTGAACACTTAGTGAATACTAGTTAGTGAACGTCTTGCTAACAATATACCCAAGCCCTCGATACCAGCTTCCCAAAGAACAATATCAGTTCATTCTCTTTTTTTAAATCCTGTAAGTAAAAAAGAAATTGAAAACACAATAAAAACATTAAAAAATCGTAAATCACCGGGCATGGATGGTATAAAAGCAGATACTATAAAAGCAGTAGCAGACGTAATCTCTCCCTTATTAAAATCATTAATTAATGACGTATTTAGCAAGGGACAGTTTCCTTCGGAGTTAAAGACTGTAGTTGTTCCTATTCATAAAAAAAGGAGACAAAAAACTTATAACAAACTACAGACCTATTTCTTTAACTACCACATTTACAAAAATATTTGAAAAAAATGTTTATCATCCTACTTAAATAAATATGAAATATGTTTAATAGCCAATTTGAATTTCGAGAGAAACTGTCCACAAACGATACTATTGCTGAGCTAACAGCTAAGATATATAAAGCTACTGACAGGAAAAATCCTCCCTGTGTGTTTTCCTGGATCTGGCCAAGGCCTTCGATACTGTTTCTCATGAACAACTGTTGGAGGTGTTGGAGGATGCAGGTATAAGAGGAGTGTCTTTAAATACATTTCAAAGCTACCTGTCTCAGAGGTATATCAGAGGTGTCTCAAAATATCATGAGTGAAGTTAAGTACATAAAATATGGAGTACCGCAAAAAACTGTCTTAGGTACATCGCTCTTCTCATTATATATAAACAGTCTGTTTGATTTAACAATTCAGGGAAAAATCATTAGTTTTGTTGATGATGCAGCAATTTTTTATGAAATTGATACATGAAAAGATTTAAGGCAAATAGTCGAACGAGACTTAAAAACAATAATAAATTTGTTTAATCATAAAAACTAACTGTAAATCTTGATAAAACTTACTTTGTTCCTTTTGTAAGTTATAAAAACCATCTTCCTACATACCAGAATTTATATATAACTAACGAATTCCACATTCCAATAATACATTCCACGAATCATATAAAATATCTAGGAGTTGAAATTGATTTCCACTTAAAATGGAATTGCCATATTAATCATGTTACAAAAACAGTAACAATGTTATCATATACATTTAAATTTTTAAAAAATATTATAGACACTACCCACCTTAAAATACTACTCTTGTGGAACCTCGGCTTCAATATTGCATTATGGCTTGGGGAGCAACAACATCCAATCACCTTCAAAAATTGGAAATTTTACAAAAGAAAATTATAATAATAATATTTAATAAAACAAACAGATATCCGAGTAATTTACTGTTTGAAAAAGCAAGACTTTTAGATTTAATACGGCTATTTACCTATAGTGTAATCATGTATACTTACGAAAATCGACGAGTTCTTGAAAAGATTTCACATGGTTACGATACAAAAATTTATGCAAAATGCGAAAAACAACAGCATTTAGTTCAAGTTCCCCACATACAAAAATCCATTGGGCAGAGGGCATACAGTTATCTGTTACGAAAATCTATAACTCCTTGCCCAATATTTACAAAACATACCTTTAGAGAATAAACTCACCTGGACTTATTAAAAACTTTTTAAAAATTATTTGTTTTATCAAACAGACAATTTGTACATCCATTCTTCTGTTTTTTTCTTCTAAACATTTTGTTTGCTTATTGTGTATAGATTTGTTTATAATTCTATTCCATTCTATAATCATATAAATTATGTAATTGTTCTTCCTTTCTTGAATAAACATTATTATTATTATTATTATTATTATTTGTTTTTTTAGTATGGCATGTAATTAATTTTATATCTTTTGTACATTTTAAAAAATAAAATAATTTTTCAAAAATGCTTACAAATTTTATTTAATGATTGTAACTTTAGATCTCGAGGCGCCAAAAAATATTTTTTAGACATAATTTACATAGTTCATGTCTGAAACACCATGTGGCAAATTTTAAATTAACATTTGATTAATAGCTCTTAGATGTAGATTTTATGGTGGACTAGTGGTTTGTATGTTTGCTTTATAATCCATAATCCAAGGGTCGCAGGTTCGACCCCCGGACGAGCTGGTTCGTTTTGTTGAATCCAACGGCGCCCAAAATCATCTCCACCTCATTTTAAAATTTTGTGTCCCATTCATAATTCCATGCTCCGTATACCATTAATTTGACTCAGCAATGCAACAACCCCAGCAGTAGCCTGATCTAATTTAATTTTATTGTACTTGCTATGATAAGAAAGAGGTTACAGGGTTACAGTTACACGAAGGACGGATAGGTAAAATAACAAGAATGAGGTTAAATATTTATGGGTTTTTATTGACATGAAAGCATGTAACGTGTCGTCTAAATATTTTTGATTTTTGTGTACGATTTTATTAATTTTTCTTTATATTTGTCAATATTTTTGTACAAAAGCAAGACCATTTGATTAGCAAATAATTTTGGAAATTCTATGTCTGAGATTAGCATGAAAGGTACAAAACCTGGATGAGACACGTTCTTGAAAACGATACGAGTAATGACTGATCTATTATTTTCGGGTGTTGGTTGGTCAATAGGATTGTGTTTCCTATATAGCATTATTATCATTTTTAGCCGCAGCATAATATTATCATTTTCGATAATCTACGCATATACCGTTTAATATCTTATGGTATACTGACTCGTAAACATCTGTTTATTGAGCTCTGTCTCTATGTGTAAAGATTCTATTTACGCGCTAGCCAGTTATGAAACCCGTAATAGTTATTTACGTGCCAAGCTTTGTAAATTAATCTTTACGGGTGAGCGGGAAAGTTTGTGGGGCGAGCGACGAAGGAGTGAGCTTCCATAATCCAGTGAGCCCAGTAAAGATTAATTGCAAAGCGTGTCGCTTACAAAGTTTTATTTCCACCTTCACCAGCGTTTTTTTATAAATTGCATATTTTTTATAAAAAGACATTTTGTAATCAAAGGCGGTAGCACAATTTATAGCTAGGCGTTGTCATGGTGTTGTGGTTAAGCAACAAAGTAGTTTCCATAGCTTTTTGTTGATGAGCATTGTAAAATTTTACAAGTTTCTTTTAGAATCCCGTAAAGTTTTACAGGGCTGTAGTTGTAACTAGCCATTTACTTAGTTACCATAAATGCCTGTAAAGTGTCATTTACATAGAAAGTGGAAATAATAGTATTTTACATTATTAGCAAGGTAAACCTGTTTTTACTGGCGATAGAAGGAAATGTCTGGCGAGCCGACAGACGAGCCTGTCAGCTTCTTGAGCCAGTAAAAACAGTTACCTTGCGTATAATGTATAATATTTTATTTGTTATTCATTCGTAAATAACACACAACATTTATTGTATCTATAAAACCTGGTCCTAGTCCTAACAATGACAACAAAATGTGACACATTTTTAACAATTTTATGAGCCGTGGAAGTGTGCGTAGACGTAGATGTTATTATGGCATTTGGTCTATAAATGTCATATTCTAATACTAACTTGAAAAACCTTTACAGGTCAGCTGTCAGTTTTACAAGTCAGTAGCTCGTAAAAGTAACCTTTCGTTGCTTGTGTTCTGTTACATTAAATGACATTTACTAGTGAGTAACCAATAAAAATTATTACGGGCTCTTTATATCATCAATACCATAGCAACATACATATCTATTTAAAACGTTCATAGGTATCTTACGTATATTGCTGTACTGCTTCAGTAAATGAAAGAATTATTTATTAAAGATTTACGAGTCAGTATAACATAAAACTTTGTATAATGCTCGACCGTTACACGAACCCTACGTGCTCGCAAGGATAACAAGCTCACTGATCGCTCGCTTGTTAGTTACCGTGCTAGCACGTAAGGTTTAAGTAATGGTCTTGCAATGTAAATAACTATTAGAGAATGTACTTAAAAATATGTTAAACAAAATGCGTTATATGTACTATGTAATATTTATGGAATAAAATAGTAGAAACGCTTTTGGCCCAGTTATCGGCGTTTGTAGTTGGCTAACTTTAATTGGAAAACACTGTAAATGTTCAATAGGAATTTTATCCCAAGAATCAAAAGAAAAAAGTCTTTTTATCTTGTGTTCTCCAAAAATTTTCCTTGTCTAACGTACCAGGAAGTTCAACTTGAAACTGTAAATCATCTGAATATGAATTGATGAAATGAGTTAGAAGTTAACAAATCACATAGAACTGATCAGTTTGATCACTTTTTAAATTTATATTAATTTTATATAATTATTAAAAATTTGTGTTGATTTTTGAAATTATCTCTATTGAAAGATATAGAAAAGCTTGAGTTTTCTCTTCTCAATATTTTCTAATCTCGCAAACTCTCTACTTTAATAAATTTTACTTTGAATTGATAAAAAAACGAAATCTATAGTAATTATAACGAGATTAATATTGTTACATACAATTATTAATGTTGTTCATTCTTTATTTTTCACCATGACTGTGAAAATTACATTGTGTGTAAATTATTGTGTAATGTTACAATTACCTGTGGGTGGTGGTTATATTAACTTGATTATATCACTTGTGTATTATTTATTTCTCCACACATCCATCAACTAATACCGATAATTTCGTAAAAACAATTTGACCGGCATGTGATAATCGTTTATGTTGACGCTTTTACACCTTATCAAACAACTACAACCGTTTAATCACACGACAAAGCGTTGCTGTAAACGCTACAATTTAATGTCGATTAATTTAAATGAAAATATCAGAAAGGGTTATTTTATTCGTGATATAATCTAAAGACTCTCGGAAACGTGACTAATAAAAATCACAGAGGTGCACTCAGCATATTTTTTAATATTACCACTCATCCTGTTAGACTCGTGGAATAAAATTTTGCGAACACGTTTCGTTTCAACCTATATGTGATTATCAGTAATCGCAATTCCACTCGTTCTATTATATATAAAAAGAAACAAGTATAAATCTGAATGATAATTTATTGAATAACAATTTTCGACAGTTTTGCTACTGTTGCTCTATAAGTTATTTAGTTTTTTTTTAATAAATGAAATTGCACATTTTGAAAATTTTATGAATATTTTTAAATTAATAATGATTAAAGTTGTTATAGTATTTATATTGATAAATCTGATAAATATTTATTACAGCTACCATCTTTGCACCATTATTAATATATATCCTCGAGGTATGATATAACAAAATATTTTATTTTCGACATTTTAATTATTTAAGAATCCTTCCAATAATACTTCTTTTACACCATTAATTAATCGCATTAAATAGTTATTATCATACCCCATTTCAACTTAAAATTACTGTTTTCAAATCTACAACTCCATGCACAAATAAGTCTGGGCACAAAATCATTTACGTATCTGCTTTAAAATCCATTCATAAATCACAAGGGTCCATCAACGTCACTTAATTCTAACAGCACTTTAAAATTCAAAATCGATAATCACCGAAACGTAGGCGTCGCTGTTCATAGTTCACTAAAACCACTTAATTCTTTTGGTTTTTGCCAAATCTCATCGGGTCAATGTGGCGAATGTTGAGGAAATGTGGGTATATCAAGTCCCGCTCGTAATGCGGCTTGACTAGCAAAAACCCTCCCAGCGAAATCCCCTAGGGCTCTTTCTAGTTGTTGATGTTGACTTCTAACTGCAAATCTGTTAACATGCACCGGTATTGGAACGACCAATTTGCTTTTGTTCTGTTGGCCGTTTTTCGATTGATGCGGGCCGGCTGCAAGGCCGGCTTTAACTCGTTTCCATTTTGCTCGTCGATTTTGGAACCAAATTTTCACTTGCACTTCGCTTAATCTTAATGCAGATGCTATTTGACTACGTTCGGTAAGTGAGAGATATTTTTTTGCGTGAAACTCTCGTTCGAGTTCTAAGAGTTGTTCACTGGTAAAGGCGGTGCGACGGCGGCGAGTTTTTGCAGATCCTGGACCTTCACATGTTGTGTCTGACTGCTGGGAATCGTCGATTTCTTCGTCAATATCGGAACCTTAAAAGAAAGACAAAATTAGAACATAGAAGTCTTTATGTAAAGAAGGTAAAATATGTGAATAGATTTTATCTTTTGTCTAATATAATTAAAAATCACCCCTTAAATGTTATTCAAGCAGTACCTAAACTGTTAGAAGGGAATTGAATAAAATCAAGCCAGTTGAATCTACCATACAAAATCTATAACTCATTTATATGACTCAGAGTAGGCTCTAGAGCAAGGCTGCCCAACCCCAGGCCCGCGGGCCACGATGTGGCCCGCGAACGAATTATGAATGGCCCGCGTGAGAAAGTTTCAAATTTCCCGCCAAGTTCAAAGATTGTTCACTTCCGACTATGTTTACTTTGATAAGCGGATTCAAAGCAGCTAAATTAAACCTGTTTTTAATTAATTTAGCCAACGAAAATATTGACCTTTTTCCTACACTCAAAAATTTGAAAGAGAAGCTCAATATTACCACTATGAATTGTACTAAGTACGATTCTAAAATTAGATGCTTATTACAGTCGTTTGAGAGCAGATTCCAGGACATTGAAAGTATAAAAGAAAATTTACAAATTTTTGTGAATCCTTTTACAATCAGTTTGACTGAAATAATCAGTTATCCTGCCAATATTCAGTTGGAACTCACTGAACTGCAAAACCATTCTGCACGAAAAAACCTTTTTGCAGAAATAATATCTTCAAAGTCACAAACTTCTCCAGACGAATTTGTAGATTTCCGGAAATTGGTTCCAAAAGAAGACTTTCCTACAATAACTGACCTGGCCTTTTAATTTTTAAGTAGTTTCGGATCAACACATGTTTGTGAAAAGATTTTTTCAAATCTTAATTATATATAAAATAAATACCGCACATCTCTATCTGAGCAACATATTTCTGATTTGTTGCTACTGTCAACATCTGACCTGTCGCCTATCATAGGAAAAATTATTAAAACAGAAACAATTTCAGAAATCACATTAAGTGTACCAATTATTTAGATTTTGGTTTTTGTTAATTTTGTTTCTTTATTTGGCAGAAGATGCTATTCATTTTATTATTTTAATTAAGGACAATTTCAGAATATTATTTCTTTTGTTGCACAATACCTTAATTTAAGCTAAGGTTTATTGTTATCAAAAGTAACAAAAATAGGAACCGTCAGTCAGTGTGATTTTTGAATAGTCAATTTTGCCCGACTATTAAAAAGGTTGGGCAGCCTTGCTCTAGAGTCTAGATAAACTGTGCATGATGCAAACGCTGTATGATCTTATCTACACTTTCTGAATTGTCAACTTTTAAAAGATTGTGAATTAACGCCTACCATTAGTTGGAAATTCCTAAAATCCTATTTCTCATTTTTGCTTAATATTAACTTATAAGGATAAGTAGTTTATGAAGGACATAAATGTAGGATAAATAGTTTAACATCGAATGTTGTTGATGTTCAATCGAAGTTTAAAGGCCCTGTGACATTGAACACGAGAATCCGAGCTCTAACTGTCCAAGCATCTAAAGGAACCAAAAGTTATATTGTAGGGCTGAATGGTAGCGTAATCATTTTGGAGCTATAGAACACGTCATCTGCCGGATTTGACTCGGAAGATGCGAGCTGGGCGACATTTCTGTACTATAAAATTGCAGAACTAATGAGGAAAAATGCCACTAATGTTATGCTACACGTCAAGGTAACTAACGTCAAGGTCAACATACTTAATGAGACCCCATGTTCATGTCTATGCCATACCACATAAGGGTAAACCAAACGGTAAGGAGAACTAAAATCTTGTTTAGCTTACAAAACATGTATACGGTATTATCTCCACTCCTGAAGTTTGTTGAGATTTTGTAAAAAACATCTAACTACTGATAGTTGTAAATCCATATAAATTATTGTAAGCAAATAAAGATGGTACCTTCACAGTTCCAAACAAGAAACAAAGCACTGCTTCCTTACAGCAGATTAAGGAGTTCATGAACAGCTTTTTTCTATCATAGCAGTGTGCAATAGTTAGCAGGTGAAAAGTATGATCGTTCATAACAACGAAACAGCCAGTGTCATACCTGGCATCGCAATAATTTACTCCGGCCCGGAGTTTCCGGCTCCAGTAAAAACAGTAGAAGATAGCTGGCCTATATCTGTGGCACCTTTACCTGTTACCCGATTAAACTATAATTTGTTAGATTTCTGCTTTTTCATTCAAGGTACGTAAGAACCGTCATGGTGTATTCTTAAGCGATATTTAGGGATCTAAGATTGTGTTTCAATACAATTTTGATGTGTACTGTACATACATAACATATTTAAGTCAAAATACCAGTTGGGTAATCTAAAGATAGCCAAAATATAAGCCTAACTCAGGGAACCTTTATTATGTGCTCTACTCAGAGCTGCACCGACGTAAGTGGCGCCTACGTGCAAAATGTTTTAGAGCGCCTTTTTATTTTTACTTTGAATAAGCAGGCACTCAAATCAACAGAAAAAATACATCAGATGTTAAAATCGTAATATAATTGTTAAAAAACTTTGGCAAAACAGTTTGTCTCTACCTATCAGTATATCCATAATTGTGCCTTATATCTCTGTACCAAACATATATAAATTTATATAATATATCTATACAATAATCGTTTATTGATCTGCTGTAAAGGACAAATGTGACAATTTACATACATACATAAATAATAATCCATTACCCTTGTACCGGATTTGAAGTGTTTGGGTACCACACACTCTCTTATGCGAGTGCAACGGAGGTAATTGAGCTGTTCTATCAAGTACATTACGCTCTTCCATACTTTTATCGCTCGTACAACTTTCATACTTATCCTAAGGAGCTCAAATACGACTGTACTAACTTTTTAAAATTCAGTTGCAACCGAGATTTGAACTTCTGTTCCTCTGACCGAGAAGCTAGATCTCTACTACTCGACAACGGAGGGCCATGTGGGAAAGTATATTACTATAATATTTTAAATTAATTAATCTATAGGACGACACACCGGGATGCTACTTCAATGGGCCCTATGAAGTAGCCTCGAAAAGAAGTTCTGTCAGGGGCACACCAGGCCTATAACTGGTAGATCAGGGTGGCAAAACCATTTAAAAACCAAGTCTAGCCACATCTAAGGGTGGATTCGATCAGGCAGTGGCTCCATACAAAAGGCAGGGTGAAGGAACTCGACTCCGCATGAACGAGGGTGGGCTAGTTCTGATGTACATGACCTGGGGAATAGTCTTAATGCTGGACGAAGAACTCGGACCCGTATGTATATGGCGGGCTAGCTCCGACAGGTGAGCACGTTTATAGCTCCGGTACTAGCCTGGAGAGCTAGGTTGCCTATCCACCCTTGCTCCGTTCAGTGAGTAACTGGTAGCATTTGCTAAACAAATGCGCGCTGATTGAGCCTATCTCAATTACTTCCTCTTGGAAGGAACGTAGAGATTAAGTCTTATGACAGGTACTGCATGTAAAACTCTCTTGGAATCTGTACGGAAAGTTATGTCAAGAAAATTACTTAAAAATGCAACTTCCTGGTGGTTTTAAGAATTTCTTTTTAATGGATTTAGAATGTTTCCACCATAAGCTGTATATTTTCAGAATCTACGATAAATTGCGCTTCAGATGCACTTCTTAGACTTATGCATTGGGTCCGGGTCACTTGGGAGATCTAGTCGAAATTGTATAATACAAACCTACAACAAAATCTTCTTTCTTGTATATTTCGACAAATATCGCTCCAAACCAGGTAGTGTTATGTGAAGCGCCACAACGAGAGCTACACCATGGTATATGTGGTTTTTAGTCTTTGACATAATACACATAGTGGCGAGAAATGTGTTTTTTGGTAAACGACCGGTAACACCTTAATCCTAAAGATAAGCATAACATATTATACATTTTCAGAACCTACTAGCCTAGGAAAATAACTTTCTTTCTTGCACCACCTTAATCCAAGCACTCCCTAAAAAGTTAGGTTAAGTGATCTTCCTTTACAGTAGCAACTTTAGGTTAATATTGGATTCAGATTAAATTTATTTAATAATAACGTAAATTATTAAGTATTTGATATAGATTATAGAATTGTGGCCTTAGTCAGTTTGTACTTACCGGTGCATAAGCTTCCCCCTACCAACGTGAAGGTGGCCGCTCAGAGGATAATTTAGACAATCAGATAGTTTCAAACTTATTCAAAAGAAAAGAAGTCTATTTATTTATGTACTAGGTACAAATCACGATGAGATGAATAGCTGAACAATGAATGCTCTTCGGAGCCCATTTGTTGCTGTTTTTCTCAATTTTTTGCAACATTCTTATGGATTTAATCCGGATTTTCAAGATTGGCGCAATCTACTTTGTCAAATTCGAATTGGTTTTGGTTGTTTTTGTTTTTAGCTTTCATTCGAGTAAATACTGCTTTTATTTGAGTCGTACTCATCAGCTATTCGTCCCTGGAAAACACTTATTGATTGTGCTCATTCTTCAATATCATAGTCTCCCTTCATTTCTTAGAAAAAATCTCAGTCATTATTGTTGAAGTTAGGAAAGAAAGAGCGGCGAAAGATCATCAGTTCCTACAATGGGTTGAGTTGGATTTTTCGAATTAGAAGATGTTGGGAAGTTTGGCAATCGGCAAATAAGATTTTGCAAGGTCAGTTAATGAAAGGAATCGACGATCCTTCGAGACAGGTTGATAATGGTAAAGTGGTCAAGCTAATGCTCTTATTGAAGGATGTGCACAATGAATACCTGCTGTAGAGGTCAACACCTAAATACGGCTCAAAAAAGCGACATTTTCTGGAATTCCAAAACCCTGAACCAAGTTCAAACTTGACAAAAAAGAATGCGTCGATCTTAGAAATCCCGATAAATTCCGCGAAAATGTTAACAAGAAATTAAGAAAGGCGAGAAAAGAAATATTCTCCAAATAGCAGTTTATGGTGGCAAACATTCTAAGTCCATCAAAAAATTCTTAAAACCACCAGGAGGTTCTACTTTTCAGTAGTTTTCTTGACATAACTTTGCGCATAGTAGGAATTCTCGGATACATCAATGACGAAGTTGTTCTACTTGCAGAGCCCGTCAAAATGAGCTGTAGCATGTGAGTATACGATGCTTCTACACAAAATTAGCATTTTGACCTTTACCGCTTTGCTACGCCCAGTTTATCAATGTAAACGATGCCTTCTGCAGTTAATATGGCCTTTATGAGCTAAAGAATTATCCCTGAAAGTTTGAAGCAAATTGGAAAACACAATTTTTCTGTTTCCATTCTAATTTTCATATCATGTAGCAGTAACTATTGAGTTTTAAAGACAACTGCGAGCAATGGCATTCCTAAGAGAGGTGTTATCCAACTTCAGCCCTAAGAATTTTACTGAATTTCTTCGTCCAAGTTTTTTGTTTCCCGATATTAATTTTAGATTCACGTTATTATAGTTTTGGATTGTAAGCAAAACCATAAGATCTGTTTTACTGACATTGAGAAATAACTTGTTGACATATATCAGACATTTAAACTATTTAATACTTCATTTGATTTGAACTTAAGTTCATATTTGGTTTTAGTAAACACAAAGGCTAATGCATCGTATGCATTACATTGTTATGTTGATCGAAGAGAGATTATTAGGTAGTTATTTACAAAAGAGAAAAATAGCACAGGGCTCAAGACGGACAAGACCAAGCCCTGTTGAACACCCGTCCCCACAGACCGTTCCTCAGATCTCACAAACTATTTCCTACTATGTCCCTAGTCTATATGTGTGTAGTCTATTTCAACGAACTGTCCAAAGAACCATTCGAAAACTACCCCTCTCATGCCAATAGACTCCAATTTGTGTAAGATGTATTTCTGTGTAACTGTGAGTGACCTGTAGCTGAAAATATGGTCTGTTTTACTAGTCAAATTTGAATGTTTCATATTTGAACATTTAAAGAGTCGTAAGAACGCAGTTCTCCATATTTGGTAACCGTGATTACAAGATTTGACCGTCAAGAAGGTATTAAAATATATGTATAAGATATGTAGTTTGCTTACGGCTGAGATAGAGCTATGGATTTGGTGAATGTTGACAAATTTTCCTGGTTAATGTCTACAACTTTGGTATTAAACAAATGCGGGACTTCAATAGCTCTCCATTGTTTAAAGAAAATTCAAAATCTATATTCCTCTGACCATATATATTGGCCATTGCCTCATACCATAATAAAAAATACAGTATTCTATCTATTACGAAGCAAAAATTGATATATTTTGTAGAATAGGTAAAGTCGAATATTATTCTCACACTTAAACTCATACGGTAATATATCGTATTATGTTACTTAGGATCAAGATAAGTAATGAATATGTGGTTATGGTCTCAGCCCTCATTCTTTGAACAATTAGAAATATCTCTGAAACATGAATGCGATAGACTTCAATACGTAAAATCACCTTAAATCCAACTGTTGGGCATCCCAAAAGAGGTCAACGATAAGTTTTATTTTTGAAAACCATAACTTTAAGTATGTATTTTTGTAATATTTCTAATAGATAAATTATTATGAGTTATTTGTACCACCCCAAATTATAATGGCATAAATAAAGTTTTATGTAATATAGTAAATATTATATAATATTATATAGTATTATAAATATAGTAAATAGATGCGGGCGGGGCGGCTCAATTTTCAATCAATTTTGCACCCGGGCAAACTGGTACGGATTGCCTTTTGCCCCCCCCCCCCACTAATTGGCAATCACTATAATCTTCATTAATAAAAATTTTTTTACCATTTCTTGTAAACCTACTCGCATTTTTCGTCACTGATCGTCAGAAACCTAACCAAGTAAGTAAATCGCGTTTTGACTACGAATTTACCAGCTATTGAGGTATACCAATTCCCTAAAAGTCTTTCCTTGATTTAGAATTAGAGATGCACAGAAGCTCCGGTTTTCCTTCGGTATTCGGCCTATCAAATCAGATCATTTTTATTTTTTCTATCATAATCTGGTTTATTTATTGCATTTTAACTGCAAAATTTATTACGTATTTAGCGTTTACCCAAATAAATTCTAAGTTTGTAAAATATGTATCGCCATTTATTTAATTCTTACAATCGCAAACGTAGATATTTTCAAGTCCTGTATAGACGATGACGCAACTGGAGTGTACATATATTCTTCCGACTACAATGCGCGATAATAACCATAACAATAATTAAGATACAGTAAATATTTCTTTAAGAAGAGCAACGAAGAATATTCATGTGCAAAATTTGTGAACAGTAAATATAAAGGGACGGAATAGGAAAACTTGCAACCGTGACATCAACGAAAAACCATATCATAAGTAAACATAAAGAAGAATTTGAAAAACAGTGTGATGATTGTGATTAGGGAACTAAGGACTATCTTTCTGCCTTTTTAATTTCGAGTTTTATTATCATTTTTGTAATCGTAATTTGAGTATACTGTATTTCATAAGTCAGATTGAAATCTTAAATAAAAACGCAAGTACATAAGAGAAATAGATTGCTCCAGGAAAATTCCAAAAACCTACTTTTTATCCGCCACAATCTACCTAAATTAAATTTTAAATACTAAAATATTTTTTTAATGCTATTATATTACGTTGTAGTTTTTTAGTAAGCGTTTTTAATTGAGTTTTTGACATCAAATTTTTTATAATCCGATACTGTTCATTTTTTAATTATTTTAAATTAATTTTATACTATTTTATTAAAGCAAAATGCGTAGTAGAGTCAAAGAAATTCAAATAATGTTCCTACAATCACTTTTTACAAACTCACTACAGGAATCTGGCAAAAATTACTCAAAAGATACCACCGAATTACCCCACTCTACCTATTACAATTAAGCAGATGTCTTAATGTTATCTAGCTGTTTTTCATTACTATTATAAGTAATATTTTGAAATAAAAACTAATACTGTTGTTAAATTAAATAAAAAGGTAGATTCAAAAATCTTAAAACAATTTTTGACAAGTTTGGTGCCCCTCTGAGCTAGCGCCCCGGGCGGCCCTTAAGCCACTCCTGTAGATGCTTAGTTAACAAAGATCTTAATTTATAGAAAATAAATACAATTTTCTGAGTTTGTCCTTAACATATTCAATGTGTTTGTCCCAGCGCAGTCTGCTATCAACAACTACGCCCTAGTATTTCATGACTGGTTGTGAAACCTTTCAAATTTATTATCTTTATATATTCAGTTGTCATAGAGATAATCTTTATCTCAAATTAATTCAGGATAGTTTTTGGATCGCTTACATTGAAGAATTATTTAAGAAATCCAACCATTATTAAACGCTGCATATGGTCCTTCATTACTTTTTTTAACTTTGAAGCTCAACAGCAAAGTGTACTTAAATACAGAAAATACCTCAAATGCGTAAAAGCACTTTTGATTCTTGAAATTATTAAATATAACGTAAGATCTTATAAACTTACTAAACGTTATGTAGCATGTACAAACTCCAGAAGACCATTACTTACTCGTTGAAATAAACATTAAAGAAGCAAATAAACGCGTAAAGAACCGTTTTATATGTTTCTATGAATAAATAAAAGTTTCAGTGTCTGTAACTATATGAGTGGATTTGTGAACGATACATACATTTCACCCTAAATTTGCAAAGAGGGTGGTTTTGCTTAGGGGTTGCAATGCTATATTCAGCATAGTAGGCAATAATAAGTCCACATAAAATACAATATTCGTGGGTGGTTTTGAATTATAATTTATAGCGTGTTACGTTCTGTAATTTTCCCATTTCCGCTACTCGTTACGGTCTGAATTTGCATTAGGTAGATAAATAAAAGACTGTTGAGAATAGTCTTTTTCTTTCCGCAACAACAGAGATACTAATATGTGCCAAAAGACAATCAGTTTTCCTGAAGTGATATAAATATGTGCATAGTGTTTAAATTACTTGAATTAAGTTTTTAAATTGTATATTATCCACTATCTAATTATCAACAAATCTAATTATTCATAAAGCACTTTAGAGTATATGAAAACATGAATGAGCGGCATACACGTACATAGAGAAAAAAATTAAGTTTAACAAAAGTGGATACACCGTATTTTTGTAATGGTACCGTGAAGAAAAAATGAAACAGATGAAACAAAGAAAGTGAGATTTGAATGTGAAACAAAAATAAAAACCTTATGGTGCAATCTTTCAGGTTTAGACCGACTGCATTGCTATACAAAATAACTTATCGCTTCATAAAGGATTTCCTTAGGATGAACGTACAACTATTTAACTACAAAAACATGTTAGTCTTAGCCGTTTCAAAGAACAAGAAGTTGCGTTGTTATAAATAAACAAATGAGAAATATTGAAAATGATTAGCACTGCTTCCAAATTTATAATAATTGACCATTTTGATGTGTGACTTATAAAGGCTTGTCAAGAAAGGATAGTATATTTCAAATAAAAAGATTAGCGATATTATTTCCTATTAATAATTTCAATATTAATGATTAATTATTAATTTTAAAAGTAAACTTTAAAATTACATGTAACAGATATTATATTTGATACTAATTGTTGTATTGTTTAAATTTTACGAACGACGTTAAAGATCGTGAAATTGGGACATGCCAATTTAAAACTTACACAAAGGAGCTAAAATCATTGGTTCTAGAGAAGAGAGTTTTGAAAAAGCAATAACACAAAACAACTACTAACCTACAATTTATGGAAAATCAGAAATGGGGACCGATAGTGAGAAAACAGTCGAACACACGGCTGTTATTCCAATTCCGTGTACGGCAGAAGTTTCCGAACAGATACAAAAAATCTATAAAAGATTCAACATAGTCACACTTCTGTCACTCACTATGTCAAGTTCACTCGAATATGTGGGGCAATGATTAAGGGCGCACTTTCAAGGCTACAATAGTTTAGCTTTAGCTTAACACTTTAAGCAGAGTTTCGTAGAATGAAAAAAAATTAATAGGAATTTCTAAGAAATTGTTGGATATCTCGGTGAAATCTAGGAAATTCTGATGTATATATTTTAACCAGCGTAAGAATTTTAAATTACTAAAATATTTTGTAGAAAATGTTTAATATTTTCAACGTTTGGAATCAGTAGCGGCTTGCAAGTGCTCGTAGAGAGAGCGGAATATCTTTATGGTCGAACTTAGAAGAATAGTAGTAAGCAATAATATATAGTCGAAGTAATAATAATGATAATAATATAATCTAAGTAAATCTTCACTGGACTAAGGGAATAGAATTTGGATTGGCATTAGTTGGATTTGGATTGAAACAGCTTGTTAGCAATAAATATTCGTTTGATATATAAGAATAGGAAAATGCTTATTTTCATGATTTAAAGAACTTAAAGTTGTACCAATATTCAATTGGGTTGACATTTTCAAGGGTGGATATTTCTCTTGTTAATCATCCCTGGTTTTGCTTTAAATTATGAACATTTATGGGTGATAAATCAATTTTACTGATTTCAGACGCATGAACTAAATTGGGCTGTAGTGTTCCTACATATGCTATTTCTATTTACTTTTCTTTTACAGAGGATCATTTGAATATAAGTTACAGATTCGTTTTGATATATTACGGCGGAACAATCACTAGAATAGATTTATTAGGGGAACTAGTGATCCAAGTAGATGGATTTATCCTTATTACTTTTGGGCTATATAACTCAAAGACAAAAGGTTGTAATGCTTGAGTGTCTTTGAAGGCTAATAATTTGCATCCCACAATTTGGAATTGAAAATGGTTTATTTAAAATAAAAGATAACGAGCACGAGTAATTATATACATAATAGTATTAATAAACTATACACCATAATATATGCATTTTTACCATTTACCAAATAGAAAAAAAGGTATTAGAAGTGGTATAAAGAATCAGTTGTACATATTTGTATTTTGGGGTTGATTTTACAAAATTTAGTTAATTTTACTGATTTAAGACAAAAAGGTAGAAATGGTTCCTAAGCTTTCATGAATTTGTAATATATTAAAAATAATTTTGTTTTAAGAGATTTGAGTTAAAAAAATTTTGATTTTGTGCAAGAGTTTCAATATTTGCTTGGAAAGTCTAAATGGTGTCGTTTAATATTTGGGCTTGTTCTTGTAAGATAATTTTTTGTGAAGGTATACGCAGCGAATTTGATCAATTCTTGTATAATATGTTCTTTGTATCATTTCCCACCTTCAGCATCAAGGTTACCTGTAAGAAATTTGATGGCATTGCTGCTTCCGTCAAATAATACCCTTTTTGATCTTTGATGAGTATACAATTCGGGAAATAATTGATTAAGTTGTTGACCTGTCTAGGTATTGTTGCATCAGTAATAATTGGTTGTTGAAATTACAAGCAATATCCTGCGAGTTATAAAGGATTGACGCAAGGAAGCAAATATTCTTTATTATTTAATAAAGAAATATTTTTGAGTAACCTTTAAGGGTTTGATAATAATTGTTTAATAGAAAGCTTAAAGTTTTTATTAAGGTCCAAGTGCTTTTCCTTTCACTAAAAGGTATAATCTGTTGTTATCCGTTAATTGATTTATTGTTATTTTGCAGGGCGAAGGTCCAGAGAAAGGTAATGAACTGGATCGCCCTGAAAATTGCATCTGGTCAGTAACATGTTTTCTTATTATTGCTTTCGTGGGTTCATTACGTTAGTCACATGTGAATCTTTTCAATTATATAAGGCCCAATAAAACGTCTTAAAAGGTCTTCTTGTTTCAGGCGGGGGTTTCAACTTAAACGCTTTCACCCATTTTAAAAGTATGTGATTTCCCAGATGTATTAGTTTTGGTATTGCGATTTTCTTTAGTTTGATTTTGAATGTCATGAAGACCATGATAAATATGTTTTATTTTTTATTTGTGATCGATCATATTGTTCTGGTAAAAAGCTTATTCGTATTCGAGATCGAAAGGATTTTGGTTTTCGGTGTGACCAAATAAGAGTCTGAAAAAGAGTATATTTTAAATTTGAATGAAGTGAGTAATTATAGGCTAAAATGCAACAATAAATTCGTATGTCTTCGGATGTATTCTCTAGTAATTAATATTGTTCCAGAAAAGTTGAATCTAATCATTCTACCGTAGCAATCGATTGGTGATTGTATACTTATGGAATAGTTACATGTTATTTAATTTTTTGTAATTATCTAAAGCTCTTAAGAGGATGTTTATCAAATTCGCTATCAACTACTAGAATCTTTGGCGTAGTATAGGTTATCATGAAATGAAATAATCTGTCTACTAGTTATTTATAACTATAATATTAAGCTTGAGCAATTTTTGTAATTTTTGCCTGCGAAGAAGAGATATTTTTCGTTATGTTCGTTTCGTTTGTTTTGACCAAGTTGTTTTTAAATAAATTCAATTTAAATAAAAAATCATTGAAATGGCTTTTCAGAAATAGGTACAGCGGGTGTTGATTTTTCTTGTTGTGCATGTGTGGTATCAAATGATGATTCGATATCATTTAAATGCGGCTGGTGTTTCGTTGGTTGTATTATTTGAATTCATGATAGGAATGTCAAAGAAATGAGTTAGGTTCGGTAAATCTGGTCTGTTAGGGATTATGTTAGAAATATCAGGATCAGGCTTTGGCGTTTCCCTCATCATGCAAGATTTTGTCTATATTTTCTATAATATTATCATTAATTGTTAAAAAGTGAAATTTAATACAAGGAAGAGTGTCTGCTACTTTATTGTTTTTTCCTGGTAAGTATTTAATATCAAAATCAAATTTTAATGCTCATCTTAATTTTGAATTTGGTTCTTTCACATTTTTCAACCAAACAAGGAATGTGTCATCAGTGTATAAAATAATGGTTTCAAATAAATACAGTCGAAATTATTTAATTGGCCAAACGAAGCGTAATTCTCGTTCTATTGTAAAATATCTTTGTTCAGTTTCATTAGGCGTCCTAGAAGCATAACAAATTGGTTTTTGATTTTGAGATAATACAGCTCCTAAGCGAATTTTGAAGCATCTGTTGTTAATTCGATTGGGTTTGTAAAATCGGGATATTGTAATGTGGGTTCCTTGGTAAGGATAGTCTTAATGTGATTAAAATCATTTATTACTGTTTTTCAAATATGATGTTAGAGGTTTTAGTGATTGTTGCAAAAACGTTAATAAACCTTTGGGATAACCTAATATACAACAAGTCCTAAGTAACTTTTAATTTCACTTTTAGTTTCAGTTTTAATTTCTGAGGAGTCTAGTCGAATTTCTTTTTGGCGCGATGCTGTGCCCGAGATGTTTTCAAGATGTGTGTAAAAACTCAAATGTGTCTAATTGAATTTTTAAATTTCTATATTTGTAGTGACAAAGGAGTTAAACTTGTGAATGTGGTATTTATCAAACGATGAAATGCGGCAGGGGCACTTCTAAGATCAAATGGCATGCATGAAAGTGAAAGTGACCTTCTTCTCTGGAAAAAGCTGTTTTTTCTTGTTTCCTTTTTCAATTTAAGTTTGGTGAAAGTTTGAGGCTAAATCAAAAGGTTGAAAGATAATTTTCACGTTCTAAATTATCTAAGACTGTTCCATATTTGGTAGGAGAAATTTATCTTCAATCGTATTTTTGTTAAATTCTTTATAGTCAATAGCAATACGCCACTTTTGCTTATTTGAAACATCAAGTTTTCTGGGGCAAACCAGATTTGAAAATTGTAAGGACTCCATGATTCCATTATATCTCCCTGAAATATTTTTTGTGTGCATCTTTTAAGTTTTTGTCTCTGTATCTGAGGCTACCTGTAGGCTTTTGTAAAAATCGGAATTTCGTTTTTGTCCTAATATGATTATTTAGATCTAACATTCTGAATGATGTTATATTAGTGGCTGATAGAGGGATTTCTGGATAGTGAAAGATGTCTTTGAATACATATTATAAATTTGTTAATAAAGACTTTTCTCTGAGGTTTGAGATGATCTGTTTAGTCTGTCTGTATAGTTTACATTTTGTAAAAGTAGTTTTTGTATTCCTGTTAGGTTATCGATTGGTAGTATTAGGGCTTTTGATTTTAGTTTTAATGTTGTTTAATGTTGTAATCATATACATCAAGTAAATTATTGATGACTACTCGTATTTCTTGTGGTTCTTTACATTATTATAAAACAAATTGTATAACTAATGCAGAAGGCATAACGAAAGGTTTTCTAAAAAGATTTTGGTGCAATTTTGTTTCTATTTTTGTTCTAAGCGGAATATGAATTAGTTTAAATGTGATTCTAATGATAATTGATATTTGCACCTAAGTTATTGAGGAGGTATGTGCCAATAAGTCCAATATGTTCGGAATGAAAATTAAAAAGTATACTATGTGGTTTATTGGAGAGTTTCATTGAAATTGATTGAGACAGAAATTCGGGCTGCGAATGGTTATGTTGTGCATTTTGGAAATATCGTATGTAATTCCTCTTTAAGTTAAAGTTAAATTTATTTCGAGAATTTGAGAAGATACTCCTGAATCTATTTTGAGAGCTAATTCTCTAGAATCTAACTAAAATCTGCATGTTTTTTAATTTATTGTAATAATAACTTCTACTACCAATTGCGTCTGTGGCGAACCAGGACACAGACCTTATGAAGTTTGTGCGGGAGAGAAGGGCGATTACTATCATCATCGGGTTGTTGATGTCCAAAATTAGTGCTTAAAATATCTTTAATCTATGTCATCTAGGAATGATAGACTTGCCCAGGAACAACTTCCACAGCTGCACCTTTTAGTTAGTTACGAGCTGAAGATAGAAGAAACTTATTTATGTTTGCATTTGGGTTTTGCCGTTGCAGTTTGAAAGTTATTTTGACTGCTCTAGTGTAACTATATAATTCGACGCGGTTTCTGTTGTAAGTAGAAGTTCTATTTAAGAAGCTTGTATGAAAGCCAATGGGGAGGTCTAGCAGCTGTTGAGCAACAGTCATATACTATGCTTGCCCCGTGAATCGATAATTTACTAAAGTCGATTCGTTGGCAAATTGCGATTTGAAAGCTAAGGAACTTCCGAACGGTGTTTTTAATTTTCAAAAAACATGTCTTGAACCCTTTGCCAAATTCTACACCGACTGCGCCAAACAACTTTTATTGCCATAGAAAGTTGTTTATAAAAAGTAATTTTATTATTTAAAACACGAAAAGACTAAACAGTAGTTTCCATTAAATTATTTATTAACTGTTTAATACAATTTATTATTTCACTCTTAAAGGACCCCGCACGTTTCTTATGGAAATTGGATCCCGGTCAAATTGGCTGAAATTTTGATATGGTGTAGATTATATCATCCTGGTCAAATGTCTCCATGGCCACAAAGCTCTAGCTTTAATAGTTTCGGAGTTACAGAGCACGAAAGGCAGGAAAAACTCATACTTCGGTTTATGGATTTTTAACACGTACAGCCTCGGTAATGGCATTTTTTGTTATATTTTTTGTTGTTGTTTTGAGTAACACAGGTTATTATGTTGTACATTCATGTGAAATTATACCATCCAATAATGGACAAAATATTTGGCCCTGAAAAGGTCCGTTTCAGTCTCCATCTACACGATACGCAATCATCAACGATATTAGATAAATATGCGTAAATGTTGAAAATAAAAAAAAAAGATATGTGTGTATCATTAACTACCATTCGGCATTAGCATCACCCGATGTGCAACACGAGGAGGTTGCGCGAGCGGATTTGGCACATGATTTGGCCCTGAAAAGGGCCGATTTATTTGAAATTAAAATGGTATTTATTAATTATTGCTCCAGCAATTCTGTAAAAATCTCCTAGGTTTGGAAGATGCTGTATTTGTATTATTTGTTCAAAGAATTTAACGATAGATTTTATGTGTCCATTCCAGCTTCTACTATCAATCTATGTTTAGTAAGTATACGTGATTCATTGAAAAGTCGTGAAGAAACACTGTGAATAAAATAAAATAAAAAAATTCAGTTAGCTGAATTCTGCATACTATTTTTCTAATAGTTTATTAATAGTAATGATTTTGGGGGTATCTACAGCTACAATTTTAGAGCTCTTAGGCAGTCATACTCCTTTCATAGGGGTCGGCATTTACTTAAACCTGTTTTGTTAGTGGCCCCCAATGGTTATAATTTAACCATTGGGGGCCACTAACAAAACAGGTTGTCTAATATATTATATTAGAATATCTAATATATTATATTAGACATTCAAGGGCCATACTTCTCTAATAACAGAAATAATGATGCTTCTATTCTACAAAATGAATTTATAAGGGATGCTGAAAGAGTGAGAAGATGGTTCCATGAAAATGATATTATTATAGTGGATAGAAGATATCGGGATGCCACTGAGTTACTTGCTCGTTTAGGTATAGTGTGGAAAATGCCGGCACTTTTAGAACATGGCGAACCTCAACTATCCACGGAGAATGCCAATGAATCACGTATAGTTCCTAAACAAAGATGGGTAGTAGAAGATAGGAATGGATACATAAAATCTATCTTTAAATTCGTTGAACAAATAATAGAGATACAGCATCTTCCAAACCTAGGAGATTTTTTGACAGAATTGCTGGAGCAATAATTAATAAATACCATCCTCCCATTCTAATGCAAGAAGCCAATGCTAAGCTAGCTCAGCAATTACTTGAGAAGGCTAAGAAGGTGAATATTGTCCAAGCATTGGTTGAGGTTGAAAACCTTACTACGAGGAATGCTCAAAGGTGAGTTAGCTTAGATTTTGAAGAATTACATGATTTTCCTGTCTTAACACTGGAGTATTTAAGAAACTTAACATTTGGTGTATATCAAATCAAGTTAGCGCCATCATATAATATCTAATATCATTGATGATTGCGTATGGTGTAGATGGAGGCTGAAACGGCCCTTTTCAGGCCCAAATATTGTCCATTATTGGATGGTATAATTTCACATGAATGCACAACATAATAACCTGTGTTACTCAAAACAAAAACAAAAAATATACCTAGAAAATGCCGTTACCGAGGCTGTACTTGTTAAAAATCCATAAACCGAAGTATGAGTTTTTCCTGCCTTTCGTGCTCTATAACTCCGAAACTATTAATGCTAGAGCTTTGTGGCCGTGGAGACTTTTGATCAGGATGATATAAACTACACCATATCAAAATTTCAGCCAATTTGACCGGGATCCAATCTCCATAAGAAACGTGCGGGGTGGGGTCCTTTGCGAATTAAATTTTAATAATTTTTATAACAAAATATTATTTAATGTTACTGGTAAGGCATTCATCATTCGTTGTAATTACATAAGCACGACTGTACGTGATTGTGTACCGAACTACAGAAGCTCACGCTCAGGCCTGTTTATATTATTTAATTGTCTAATAGATATAATTAACTTCCTGTGCCTAAAAAGGCAAACTGGCACATGTACTACTAGTCGGGCATTATATATATTTCACAATGTTTCTCCTGTGTTTGAAATATTAATTAGATGATTTTTTCTTAAAAGATCACTTAAAACTAAAGACCATTAAACTGTAATCCTTCCAAATCCCAATAAAATATATTAATACACATGTTACAGCCACATTTTTGTAAAGGCACCCGTAAGTCCAACCTGTGTCATTACGTCGTCCTTCAACTGCGGCTGGTCGTGACTATTAATGTGATCCTGCTAGAATGATACTGGTAACTTACTGTGCTTTTTAGACTTACCAGTGGTAAGTCTAAAAAGCACATTCCACCAAACTTTGCATCGAATCGTTAATTTCTAGATATTTGTAATTATGTGTTTAAGATGTTTTACAGCGCAACATGCTATAATAACAGCCATATATAATTCTCCAGATGTACTTGTAATAGGAAGAAAACCATGCTAAATACAATGTAAGATAGATTCAGCGAAACAGTATACTAAATTTCTTTTAACAAGATACTACAAATTTACGCCTCAATAATGATGACATGCACAATAACCCACATACTCTAGTAACTCTAGTGAAATACAACAACTTTTCAAGACTGCCCGAAATTATGACAGTTTAAAAATAAACCAAAATTTGTTATCTCTTGTTATACTTATGTTAGTAAGTAAAAATGCTATTTTACTGGTAGTGGTATGTGTTATAATTATACCACCGTTTAATTTTATGTTGAACAGCGTCCAAGACAAACAAAACTCTAATTTTTAGTGTTGTTCTAAGGCAACGACAGCTGAAATTTACAAATGATCCATTGAAGCTTTAGCATACAAAACTAAATTATGCTTACGTTGAATAAATAATAATTAAAGCAATGATTCGCTTAATTTGTGGTATCTTCAAACAACTAAATATAAATATATTATTTATAAAAACATGGCGCGACAATAAAAAGATCAGCAGAACCATCCTTATTCGAGCACTCAGTTTTTTCTTCATGTTTTTGAATATTTTACTTTATTTTGTTTTTAGAATTCATCTTTCTGTTTATATGCTACAGATACAGACATAACTACTGCAAATTATTATTAAGGCTATCTAGTTTTTTAATTTATGAAGTATCTGCCAAGGGTAATTTGGGAAGTCAAATTTGAAAATAACTGAAAGCTAAAATTTACTTTAATAAAAATTATTTTAGACAAGTCGCAAGAATAAACAGCAAGAAATATTAAAATGATTTTTATTTTATTTTCTATTTTACAGGGTCCGTTAACTTGGTTCCACCCAGTTCATACATTTTTGCCAAAATCTTGCACTAGGATTCTCTTACCTAGCACTGTCTAGCACCCAAATTGTAATCTACTCCTCCCCTCCCGGTGACCTTTTGTACATTGTAACTAGATAAATCAAATACTTGTAGCAAGTACTGGCTAGCGCCTAAATTCCAAAGCCGGCACTAATATCCGTCAATTTGTTTTATCACTTTACCTAGCACTAGATATACCATAGCTAGCACTCATGTTAGATAGCTATCACCACAATAGGAATGTAACTAACGTATAAAGGTTCAAAGTTTGACAGCTACTCCCCCCCTCCTGGAGGGGACCTTGTACCTAAGTGCATTGTAAATAGATGAATCAAATCTGTAGCTAACTACTATACTGACTACCACCTAAACTATAAATCCGACATTAGTACCATTAACAGGATATTTACGGGTCAAATCGAAAAAGGAGGGCAAGTTAGCACCAGCGCTACCAATCGAATCTTCCGCGTTAAAAATCTAGCACTAGTCTATAAGTAGAACTAACTACAGTCAGCACCCATATTGGAAAGCTAACACTACAACAGGGATAAAAATGATCGACAGTTAGACAACTAGGTGAATCAAATGCCTATGTCCTAGCACTATAACTGTTGAGCTAGGACTGTAATAATACATAAAAACTTTTAACTAAAAAAATTCTACACTGACTGAAACCTTGTCATATTAAAACTTACAGTTTTACTAACTAGCAAATTTTGAAATGTTTAATTATTTACTTTTATATAAAACTTTTGTATGTAAGGACTCTAAGTAAAATCTAAAGCTTCCAACTTTCATAAATTTCAGTTTTCATAATATCTAAAATATTTAAAAACGCAAACTTGAATAGTTTGCCATTCTTAACCTGCAAAATTACTATAAAATTAAAAACCATGGAACTATAAAACTTTTTGATATAAAATATTGGATACCGCTTAATAATTCTTGTTATGCCACCGTTTCAATTAGTTATTATTATAAATTCGAATTATATTACACTATTGGGTTAAATTGGTAAGATTGGTGTAAATCATTGAAGGAGATCTTAGAAGACAATGGATGAATAGCAAGGGCATTTTAATCGATCTCTATAAATACAAGATGCAAATCTGTTGATTTTGATATTAACCTACTTTTTTCATCATAAATGAAGCAGGCTCGGACTGGCCATGGGGTCTAGTAGTCCAGTAACGTTATTTGTTGTCTGATTTTGAACAAAAATAAAGCACTCAAAATATTACCAAATAGAGATTTCCTTTTATTATAGACACTTTCATAGTGATTGTTGCCAAACTTCTGTTTCTGATTTTGAAAATGTCCTACAAGTAGACTAACTTGCAACTATATGGAATATTTTTAGTTGCATATAGAAAAAAACTGCAATGAGACAAGACGCCAGACCCCTTTATCTAGTAGGTTAGACTACCACACTCGTTATTATACCAACATAGTTAACAGTTGCTGCTGGTGCTAACAGAGAGCTCAATTCTGTTGTGGTTATGATCTATCTATCAAAGCGGTTTGTAATAAAAAAGGTCGATGATAGCATAATTAGCTACAAACACTGTTGAATGACAAGATTGATGGGACACCCTTCATCAAATGGAAATGCAGTTGAATAAGACTTTTACATAATTCCAAATGCATTGTCGCGAATGGACAATCATGCTCTTGGCACTATTCAGGTGTCCATTACTCTGGAAGACAAACCTAAGCTAATTACTTGTAATTGTGTTAGTGGTCCCAAGCTCGCAACATGCGCTTATTTTAGGGATGAACCTCTGGCTGGCCATGCAGATTCTCCCAGATCTTAAACGTGATGTGTGGCACTTTACTAAACGTCCTCAACTTCCTACTGTGTGTTCTGTTCAAAGTGACAAAGATTTAACGACCACGCATAAACTTTAACTGAGTTAACTCTTGGGACACAAGTTTCGTGGCATAGAGAATAAACTGAAACACGCCATCGTTGTTTAACATAACATCGTGACTGACTCTCGGCTTAGGTATAAAGCAGATTATCCGTTCTCGCCTAAAATACAAGAAGTCATAGATCAAGAACTGCAGAAAAGAAAATGTTGGTCTAATACACTGTTGAATCGTCGTCGAGTGGATGGATGGTCATCTCCTGTGTAACTCATTCCGTTTACGAAATGCTAAGTTTCTGAGCAGTCTGAATATTAAATCGGCCTTGGCAAGTGTCTGTGAAACCTTTAGCTCATCAGCTGAGGGTTATGCCATTTTCTTATTATGCCAGGATTCTGTGTCTTCGTGTACTCGGATGATATATTCATTATTTTTCCGGAGCTTATATCTGAAACTTTGGAAAAGTATTTGATAGGTTAACTGCAGTCGGACTAACTGTGAGCTAAGAGAAGTGTCAGATTTGTCGATCGCATTTACAATATTTGGGCTATATCGTTGATAAATATGGTTTACGTGTGGATTAAAAAAAGTTGAAGCGTTATTCAAGATTATGTCTCTCAAAAACGATAGTGAAGTGAAGGTATGTTTTGATATGTCCGCTTGATACCAAAAATTTGTACCAAACTACGCCTGTGTTCCTGTGCCTCTTACTAATCTAAAAAGAGAACGTCTTGGAATTGGTCTTCAGAGTCCAAAGCAGCATTTACTGAAATTAAAAAACCCTGATAGGTATCTACGCCAGTTCTTACTTGTCCAGACTGGAAAATACTTTATTTTTCAAACAGATACTTCCGCGTATCAAATAGGTGCTGTCTTAATTCAGCCCACCGAGCAAGATGAGAGTTAGTAGCGGGATTTCTGGTCTGCTATTGGGTGTTGGGGGGCAAAGTCGTGCTCTTGAGATTTGATTAATCTAAATATTCAATAATAAAGCAACAATACTTCTTAGTTGTTACTGTTACTGACATCATTCATTTATTCATTTCCTAGAAATTGGTGGTTGAGAAACTCGTGATTGTAATCCAGTGTAAATTTCCCGCTGGTGAAACTTACGCGGAAAGTGTCTATTCTGATCTCTTAATTTTATTCAAACGTTCAATTTTTATATGTTATGCTGATAATGCACTGGGTTGGTTGCCAGTGCCAGGATGCCAGTACGTACGCTGTATCTAGTACAAGCCGCAGCGCGTTCAAATGTTAATTTGTTGAAGGTTATGCTGTATTAAACGGGACAATGGCAATGCTCCACCCGAGCAGTTGATCAAGACCATGACAGCTACACTGCAAACTGTAATAATACACCAAGAATTCTCTACTAGGATCCCAAAAACTACTCCCCACTACTTTTACAAAATTCCCCACACCTCCTGAGCTGACAGAGATTTTCGGGAGAGCGAGCCATAGCTTACCGAGGCCCAAATACCTAATGCTCAAACCCTAACCCTAGTGCGAACATAACACAAACACACGCACACTCACATAACCCTCCATGGTACATTGCACTGCACACTATGTTCTACAAGTCAACAGTCATCAGCTCGTTATGCTACTGGTCGGGAAAACTTCTCGAGGGGTTCCATGAATTGAAGGATTTTGGCCATACGGGAGTTCAACTTCCTTACGATGGTAGTGTCGTGCGGTAGCAGTCAGATACTACCACCACAGTAAAACCTGACTACATCTTCACTCCTGACTTGATTCTAGGATGATGATTACAGTGTACTCAACTCCAGTTCCCGGTATTTAATTGATGGATGTCGTGTATAATATAGTTTTGGGTCGCCAACTCTTAAACGTCGACACCAGTGTCCGATTCATTTTTACTATCGGGGTAACACGTAAACAATCGATTCCTATACTGCCGTAGTTAGTAGCCGGGCGCACCTTGAAACGCAAGAGCGCTGTCTGGACTGTTCATCCAGAGAACCCAGCCCCAACGATCGTACCACGAGGAATGAGTATGAAACTTGCTCCATTTTTTTGTATTACCAGATTTTTACCAATTGTTTAATTATGTAAATTATTCCATCAAATTTACTTCTCTGTTAACGTTAATCGTTATATCTATACAAAACCTATCAACCCAAGAATCTTGAGCCATTAAACCCCATACTAATAACGTAACGTCTAAAAAACGGTCAACATAAAATGGCTCCTTCGACAGCATTTAACGTCTAACCAACAAGCAATGACAAATGCCTACCTATCACACAAACAGTATTAATTAATTGATTCTTTGGCCGAAGAGACATTTTAACCGACGCTTCCTATTAGGACAGAAATTAACTTGAAGAATCGAGCGTAGTTGAATACTCTTGCGAATACGTAGATTCTAAAAAGCTAATTGAAATTTCATGTCATTGTGCCTGAAGTACAGCTAGAAAGATTGTTATAAGGGTATAGTATTTTGAGAGACATGATTTTCACTACAGGCATATTTCAAAATGGTAAAATTGGGGAATATCACTAGTTATAGGATTCTTTTGCATCATGATGTAAAAAAATCTTCTTTTATAATAAAATAATATTTTGCAAACTTTTTTTGTAGTTTATTTAAAGATGGTTGGAGAGCGCAGAAATGCGCAGTCAGTCAAGGTCGGTGCATACGAAAACACAGGGCTGAGGCAATAAGGCATATGCCGATATCATGCTTGTACGAATGCTTTAGAGCAATATTACGACATGTGTTGCATGTTTCGTATGCACCGACCGTGACCAGTGCAGATATAGAATAATTGAAGAAGACTCGAAGTTTGGTGGGAGAAACACTAACAGTAGCAGTTAAACATGCTAAGGAGCATACTAAAACCGACAATGTGAACTTAGTGGTCCTCGTTAACAGGAGATGTCCGATGGTAAGCACGCATAAGGGCACAATGGTGATATCTTGTTTTGTGCGCCGCGTTTCGTCCACCAACAGAAGTCTACCTGAATCCTTCTCGATCCGCGCGGAATAAACATGATGATTCTTTGATGCGTTGTTTATCTGCACATCTTTACCTGTTCATATCTGAATATCAAGTATTCGATGGCTCTTTAACTTATTTTTATAAATCATACTTTATGCATAAAGTATTTTTTGTAAAAACAGCAAAAGTGGTAAGGCAATTTTGGATTTAGGTTAGTTTAAGCCAATAAATCTTAGGTAAGATGACTTTAGGTTAAGTTAGGTCAAGCAGTCGAACTGATTTAAAAAAAATCGCCTAATTACTTAAAAAACTAAGCGAAAAACTATTTTTCTGGTCTAAATTAATACTTTTTATTAATACTTTAAATTTTTTATATATATTCAAAAGCCTGAAAAAAATCAAAATTTGTATCTGGAAATATCCAATGCCAGTAGGTAAATTCTATCTGAGCGCACAAAACGAAAAGTCGAATTTTATTGTCCATAAGGTTTACGGACGAAACGAGGTTTTACAGCTTAGCACGAAACGCTCACAAATAAGCACAATAAGCCTCACAAGGTTAAGACAGTTTCTGTTACCAAGGTTTTACAGGCAAAACGTTGAATGTGCAAGTATATTCTTAGAAATCACCATTTATTATTATTAAATATTATATCACACATTTTTCGGAATATAATATTAGGTTTTAAATCCGTCTCTGGAATGACGCCAAAAATTCGTTGTTTAGATATTACTCTTGCTCTGTTATAGAGAAATTCTAGATTCCTGCTTTAAAACTCAGGTAAAAAGAACTACAGGAAGCTAATTTTCAGACCATACCATTATTTGTACTTATTAACATAAACAAAGTCGTGTGTAAACAATAATTTATTATTCTTTTTAATTTTCAATAAGTGTAGTCACACAACAAGTGTGAAAATCGAAAATATAATAAATTACTATTAACTATGAGTTAGTTACCTTATACAGTAGTGAATAAACGGATTTATTCAAAAGTGCTTAACAATAAATAGCCCATTTCCGATGTTTATAAGTTTATAACGCTTATATGATTTGAATTCATAAATATATTCTTTGTAATTTACACTCGAGTGGCGTTCAATTTTTTTAATGACATTCTTCATACCTTTAAGAACTTTTCGGCAATTGTTTATTAAAATATAACAATTGACAATCGAATACACGTAGTGTATAAAATACCTTAACAAGCGTGGCGTTAACTAAAATTCCAAAGAAAATGATTTTGAATTAATTAACTTGTAAATGAAAGTATTTTTTAATAGTCAATTATTTATTAGTCCTTAATCCTTAATAGAGGGGGCAACATCCGGAGTATTGAAAATGTCATATTCATATAGTAGTTAATCTTTTTAATTCTGAAATTTGTTCATTCGTTTTAAATATTTATCCCAGTCAGTCTTATTAGTATTCATCAGCCTAGGTTCCTAATAATCAGTGTTGTAACTACCGGTGTATCAATAATACAGGGATATCATGTAGGGGGGCGCCTAGTCATCTGCACAAAAAAAACAAAATTGTAAAATCAGTTACTCATTAGTACTATTTTCTCATAACCTGGAAAATAATTTATCTACGACCACCATAGAAAGTTACATATTCCGCACAATCTAGTAACCGTGAAAACAACCAATTGCAAACAATCTCCAAACTCAACGGTAAAGTATGTGAGGAAGGAGTTCTCAATAATCCGTAGTTCTATTAAAACGCCATAGATGCCACCACTTGCAATATTTATAATATTATCAATTATTTGAAATATAAAATGTTATAAATTTTAGATAATAGTAATTTATTGTATAAGGGTTTTAGATAGCGTTTAATTTTCTTAAGTGAATAAAATGCATCTAAAACCCGTATGCAATACAATGTTTTATCCACAATCACACTCATTTAGAATCAGAATTGCCGAATTTTATCAAAAAATTATTTGACATTTTACTGCGACGGCGGATGTTACCTTGAAAATCATTATTCGTGTTCCATTTGTCGTAGTACCTTTGCTTTACTGGTTGCTAGTGTGTTCAACAATCATTATAATTCCATGTTTTTTATGTATAGAAACCCTAGAGTTTTATAAACCACATTATACGTTGGCAAGGAGTTCAATTATTACCTTATTATATAGTGATTGTGGATAAAGGTTAATTTATTTTGTTTAATTAATATTTTACATTAAATTATATTTCGAATGGAAATCCATCTAGAAAAAAAACTAAGGTCAGACCCGGGGAATTGAACCCGGATCGCTCGGTTAGTAGCTACAGCGTAACCTAATTGAGCTATCGGACGCCTTTCAATGATGTTTTTTCTCATTATATAAAGTTACAATGATTGTTATTCAATTAAAACGTAAAATTAATTAATGTTTTACATTATTATATAATTTTTAATGTAATTTTATTTATTATTATTGCTAAATTACAATAAAAACATTGAAAACATTTATAATTTGCTACATAATGCGAGAATATTTGACATTTTGCGCAGAGGTTAATAACCTTGACAATTGAATTGTGATTTTTGTACATAATAAAATTATTTTTTGAAAACGAGTACATAATTATTTAGCTGTAAGTACTAAATAGTAGATTGACTGAAATTATACAAATTGCAAACGTATTATTTACTATTGTCTTTACAAATTTAATGTTTACTTTTGTCGTTTTTAAAATTCTAGATGTATCATGAGTGAATCCGATGAAGGAAAATTGGGGTGTACACTCGTACACCTCCAAACATCGTGGAAGCAGCTCACATTACATCTCTTAATTTATTGCCAAATATTTCAAATATGAATGCGAGTATAAATTCTAGGTTAAAAAACTTTCTTAGCTGTTGGTGGTTTATTACTTTTTTTGTTGTCGTAGATAAAGTATAGTGTGTAACGCGTGCAAAAACACCAATTTCTCACTCGTGTGATTGCGGCATTCGACTACGTCTCATGCCGCAAAATCTTCACACTCGTGAGAAATTGGCACTTTTCTGCACTTGTAACACAATATACTGTTCTATAAATAATTCCAGACTGGGAATTATAAAAAAAGACATTGGTTAAGAATCTATCACTATACCGGGTAGGTCCGGCATAGCGTAGACCCAATATGGTGTGCTTTTCACCATAAGCGCCTCGTGCAGGACATAAGTTCACATTCTGGCTTGCACCTTACTTGTATGTACTATATTGTATATATATTTCTACTCATATTTTATATCTTTCATAGATTTCTCTATACTAACATATCTACTTCATAAAATAAGAACCAGTTGTTAGAATGCATATGACAGTTTTTGATATTTGCTAAAATACTGCTAAACTGTTTTTTTGCGTATTATCACGTTGTTCACGTACACTATATATTTTTGTTGGAACATTTCTCTCCGCCCAGAACCAAAAGGACTTCAAAAAATGTGACTGTCTCTGATATCAAGACAGGAATTTGATGGAGAGAATCTGTTCTCATATTCTGTTTACATATGAACTGTTAGGATGTGATATAACGTCAAAACCTCTGGATTAGGAACTAACAGAGTCAGAATGTTAATAAAGAGTGACACTTTCAAAGAACCCAGAAAAGCCAAAAGAAGAAATTGAGGATAAGTTACCATAAATACTTTTTAAGATGCTACCGAAGGTAGAAAAGTGTAGAGATACTCTGAATCAAAGTAAAAAAACTGAAATAAACAACATAGTAAGTATTGTTTGTATGTGTTCATTCTAAACTCATAATCACAATTAATTAAAATAAAGATGTGCTTTTTTCGCAATCGAATTTTGTTACCTTATAGAGATCGGCACGTAAGAATTTAATTCAAATTATGTTTGAAACAAATGTTTAAAAACTAGTAAATTGTTCAAAATAATTTCTGCTTGGCACCACACTTAGAAATGTCTGTTTTTTTCAAATGGGCTTAAAGTTGTTTCCTAACAACAGAATGGATAGATTACATAAGCTTTTTTTATTGTTGATTTTAGATGACATCAAAAGAAACAAAATATTTATGAATACATATTTGTACTAACTTTATCTTTAAGACAAATTAGTTATTAGTTATAACATGATTAATATGGCGGATTATTTATGCACCTTTGCGCACCTCTCAAATCAGAAATTAAAAATCCACCTTTAAAATGACTATACATTCCGGATCCAGGAAGCACCTTTAAGCCTATTTTGCAAAAAATAATCATTAAGTGTAGTACTACCAAGCAAAATCCAATCATTATAAGATAAAAAGTATTAAATGCAAAAAGACGATTTTTCAGTGGCTTTATAGGAAGATAAATTTATACGAGGTGACTTCCCATGTAGGAACTGCCAATCTTGACAATAGGTTCCAGCTTGGCTGAATATTAGATAACCAAATGTCGTTATTTCAACGTTGGTCCAAGCCTAGGCCAACCTTCAGATCCCATGCCTCGGCTGCTTTGTCGAGGCCCAAGGGTCAACCAACGCCTAGGTACTAATGCTGGGTTCTCTAATCTCTGCCCAAGTCAGAGCCAACCTTCAGCGCCCTAGTCTCGGTTTCTTACTGTTTGCTCAAGCTTCAACCAATTTTAGTGTTTTTAGACTTGGTTTCTTACCCTTGAACCAAGTTTGAGCCATTCTTCACATATTCTACCAAATCAATCTTGCGAAGTTTTCTGTCTTTATTATATCAGCTAGTAATTAATTAAGAGAAAAATGTGAGAAAAGTTAAACTAAAATACCTACATAGATTATAACTATTATTACTAAATATAAATTCAGCTTTCAAATTTTTTACGCGTTTCGTTTCTTCGAAACAAGCACAGACATGAAATTAATTAATACGATCAATATACGTACGTATTTGAATTTTCTGTATACAGAAAACCTATACATACAGACATCACTATTCCAAATGAATCATGTTATTAAAATACATAAACTAGCAGCTTCCAGATTTTTAGTATACAGAGCTTTAATTATTCCACTAACACAGCCAAATTTTTCATTATAACCCAAATATGACTGAGACTTTAATTGAACAAAAGGATTATAGATGAGCTATCAAAATAATACCTACATCTTATTGAACTCAAACAAAAAACAAAAATTACATATCTATACCATATTTTGATAAAATATCAAAAATGTTGCAAATGTACTACGAAAAATCACGATTACAAAATAGTCTTTAAATTTAATTACGTCAAACACCTTTTAGAACAAAACCACATAGGGACACCCCAAAATAACATCAAATTCCTACACTTTTGTAACAACAAATACAAATTAGTCATTTTAGAAGCCTTCTAGAAATACAAGCACAAATTCAGTGTACTTTTAATGAGCTAATTCTCTATTAATAGTGTAGATCCCTTAAGTATTATTAGATGTTTAGTTTCTATTAAGATATTTTTATGTAGTTATCTATTTATTGTATTTACTATAGCAATGTGTTTGTTTATATTTATACTACATTTTTTAATGACAGCTTAGCTGCCAAAACAATTGCCAGGTAAAATAAATTTGGGAAACTTTTCACCAATAGCATTTATTTATTTTATATATAAAAATATCTCTAATCAGCGATCAGTCATCGTCATCAGTCCTATCATCATAGTCAGTTGCTTGGTTATAGAGCTACAAAAGTTTTGTTAACATTGATTTTCCTTTAATAAGAAAACTCTCAAATCTTGTAAATTAGTAAGCCAGCAGAACTTAAAATTTATTAGTCAAAATGACTGCGTCGACTAACTGGAAAACTGTTTTACACAGCTATCTGATATGCTAATTAATTTCTTCTTTATTTAATAATAATAAACACAAGCAAGAGGGCACAGTGGCGACCCACGACAGCGATCTACTTTGAGCACGCTCTAAAAAGTGTTTGAAAAGCTGAAAGAATTTGATGCTTTTAGCTTTTTGATTTTCTTGTCTGTGACACGCAATACACTTTCTGAAACACTTTCATGCAATAACTTCCATTGCTAGAGCCTAAATGTCAAAAGCTCATCATTGGATTGGTGAGATATCTTATCAAGTCATCAAGTTTTTTTTGGTTAGAGTATTATATGTATCTCTTCTCAACTGCATCTCTACAAATGTACTCTGAATACCATCTTCTTAACTCTCCGACTTGTTACTTTCTTTTGCTGTAGAGAAGTGGGTATGAGGACTTCAGAGCAGTCCTCAGGCGTCATGCAGAACAAAGCTCTGGATATGTCGCAATGATGTGTTAACATGGTTCTGATGCAGAAAGCCGGTCACACAAGTGACCCGCGACAGCGATCGATCGATCGACTTTGAAAACGCTTGAAAAACGCGACTTTGAAAAGAGTTTTTACGTGCGGAATAAACGCTCTTCATTTGTTTTAATGCCACAGCCACGCTTGAGTATTGGTCGCTGCGATACTTGCGGTCGGCGATGCCGGAGATTGAAAACGTTCGTGCATTAATGCACGCGACTTTTTTAATTGAATGAACACCCAATTTTCTATTTCTTAACTTTTTTCTTTAAACACCTCGAGACAACATTGCTAAAATTACTCCGTCACTCATTGCGACAGCATAAAATAAACTGATCAAAACTTATAGACCAAGAGCTTGCAACGTATTTCGAGTTGTCATTTCAACAGTCGTGAAATTTGGGTACTAAATCTTATATACCTGCTAAACACTAAAAGTCAATTCTGACAGCCCCCTGCGGCCGGGTTATACTACCCCAAAATTATTAAGAGGGTGAGAAATAAGATTCTCTCTCTAACCCGCAGGCCGCTATATAACTGTCTCGCTCGCACTAACATGTAAACCTACATATACCTACTTTATTTATTGTGTCAAAATTTCAAGATTTTTAAAATAACAAAAATGTCATTTTTTTAAATCAACATTTACAGCGTTCTGGCAACATTTAGAAGGGAAGGAAATGTTCTGGCAATACTTTTTATAAATGAAGAATACTATCGAAAGTAACCTCCTGAAATTTCATGCCTGTTACTTTAAATCAATTGAATCTTATTTCTCACCCTCTTAGTAATTTTGTGGTAGCATAACCCGGCCTCAGGAGCCATGGTAGCTCAGTGGGTATGGCACTTGACTACCAATCTTAAGGTCCTGGGTTCGAATCCCAGGAATAATACATTGGAATTTTAAAAATATCTAAGGCTTCCAGGTCGACTCAGCCTGTGAAAATGAGTACCTGGGAAATCATTTCCTGGGGTAATAATAGGCGGTTGGTGCGTAAAGCTAGCCACTTTACCACCCTTGAGTACCGAACGGCTCAAGAATAGTAGCCTACCCTGCTATACCCCAATGGGCCTTCATGGCCTGTGAAAGGGGACTATTATTATTATTATTATTATAACCCGGCCGCAGGAGGCTGCCAGAAACGACTTTTAGTGTTCAGCAGGTATATAAGATTTAGTACCCAAATTTCCACGACTGTTGAAATGACAACTCGAAATACGTTGCTGGCTCTCCGTCTATTATTATATGTACTATTGGATCGAGTTAAAATGGCCAAGACATAATATTTTACATTTGTGTGACTATGTGAGTCTAGTCGCAGCGATCGCGTCACAGCCGTCAACAACCAAGACGCAGGAATGACCGTATCCAGTGTTAGACTGCACCGCCGGGCAACCGCGCAAATACCCGGTAGACCCCACTGGAGGCAGAAAAGTAGGTGCGAAAAACAATTCGAAAAATAAATTGCAACTACAGAGCAGAACATGTTTTATTAAATTTTATTTATTTAATTTTGATATTTTTTTATAAACTTACTTATGTCTATTCTGCTAACTCATATATAAATTGATGTATTTTGTTAACATAAAATCAATAAATTTGGGAGACGTGGCTACCCTGTCTGCGGCGTCAGAGATCGGGGATTTACCGACAACGGTTTTGCAAACATGTCTTGATGCGGGAGAAACGACACATCGCAAGTTGTTGTCAGGTCATTTACTCAATCAAGAACGTCAGATGAGCGCTATATAATTATATCTATTTTTTATATTTAGTCAGTAGAGATACAAATTAAATTATAAATTAAACTTTATTTTAAGGTAAGTTACTAAGTAACTATTAAATTTTTTATATCATTAGGGTTACTTTACGAAAATAAAACTGTCTGGTTCAGCCTGGTAAAGTATGCTTAGCATTTTTCCGCACAGTGAGTCCATATAAATTGGTCCAATAAAAATTAAATGGTTGCTCGGCTGAAATTTGTATGGTATAATACTATGATAAAATACTATTATTAAGGGTCAAAATTCCAGATTTTTATCTTGTGCTCCACCATATTCTCATAGAGATATTACAACTTAAACTTTGGAATATTTGAGAATTTTTATTTCCTAAATATTTTTACAAAGAAGAATACAGACTCAGTCTTGAAACTTGGTGAATGAAAACGACTAGTTTCTACCTGTTACTGAAAATAATTGTTACTTGTAGACGCACTTCCTTCTTTTGGAAAATTACCATAAAAATGAAGATTTGTTTGAGATAAACCTAAACGTTTGACCTGTATCTTCAATATTAAGGATTAAAATTAGTTTAAAATGTTACTAGACCTATCTTGTAGCCCTTTTGTAGTAAGTTTCTTAAAAAACTGTTTTTACGACAGTAAGATAGAACAAATAGAAAATGAGATATCTGCGTTTCCGTAAACCGTTAAAAACGCAGAAAAAAAATAGCTGCAAAATAAAAAAAAAACGATAAAATTAAAATAACGATCATTTCAACCTATCCACCATAAAGTTATAATAAAGTTATTGCCTTAAGTCAAAATCAATTTTTTAAACTTTTTAGAGCACCCAGTGCTGGCGGACCACTGGATATGGACTGATGCTCAATAAATTCTTGAATTTTTGAAACAAAGAATTATTTGGCAGCCCCCCTCTGCTGTTTGCCCGGTAGGCTCTATTGGCGCCAGTCCTATACCTTGTTCTACATGTCTTCGGTCTGGTCGCGACGATCTTGTCGCAGTGGCCAAATGGAAAACTTGGCCGTGGCCTTAAGCTTTGATTCCGCTGAAAACACTCGCAGCAGTCGGAAGTTAAAATGACTTTAAACGCGTCAGTTTAAACATACATCTAAACTCTAACCAACGGTGAAACGTTCTGCATTGACTCGAAATAGTTGAATTTAAATTACATTGTGGAACTTCAGTCAAATAAATCAAAGCGGATGAATGTGACGATTCTCCGGTCAAATGTTTATATCAGCCAGAACAACTATCAAAAGCATTAAAATAAATAACCCAGGCTCTACTATTCTCAGCTCTGTGTATAGAAGAGTATTGTAAATTATGGTATAATAAATTAATGATCAATGATTCATAATTGATTTTGAGGGCATTGGTGTAGTGCACTCCTGATGACCTGGAGAAGGCAAATATAGAATCGAACTAACATTGATTCTAACCAAATTCTTATTCTTTAGTTAGTAATAAGTAATAGCTGTTCATCAAAAAATTATTCCAAATAAACTACTTTTGCTATAGATAAGTCGTGTTTAATTGAAGAAGAATCTTCAAAAAAAAAAGCTTCCTTCAAACGTTAGGATCATATCTTCCTGAGCTTTCTATGGATATTTTAGTATAATCAACGGGAATAGCTGGTAATCATTTTGAAATACGCCAAATAAATAAATAATAATAAAACCTGAAAATAAAATCCTACATATTGAAACTTTTTAGAGCACCCAGTGCTGGTGGACCACTGGATATGGACTGATCCTCAATAAATTCTTGAATTTTTAAAACAAAGAATTATATATATAAAGTATATGGATTATGATTTCGACAAGATTCCGGCATTATACTTGGATCATCACAGTCATCGCTGTGCTGATCTGTGTCTGATTTTTATCTAGAAAGAGGCTTTGGCATTAAGTCGCTTTAACTTAGCAACTTCAGGAAATTCAGCCTCATGAAAGAGATCCCATTAACATTGTATACTAGGTTATTATGAATGCGCCTACTTTATACTGGTAGGTTAATGTTAGATGAGTTAGTCATCGTCGTACAAATTAGTCACAGCCCAGACTCCGGAAGATCACTTCTTCTATATACCAAATTTCGATTTCCGCCGAACTTATTACAATTATTAACCATTTTCTCATTTACCTACTTCCAGTTTTGCATAGGAATTTTATTTCTCCATTGCGAGGTTAATTTGATAGTGATTTTAAAAAAATGCAAATTTTCCAGATCATGTCATTGGGCTTATTGGGCATCATAAACATTGCAAAATTAATTCGTACCGTTTTGACTTTGTATTGTTCGCGGTTTGATGTACAAATTTTGTACATCTATTCACGGGAATACGAAAATATCTGCGGTTATTCCCGTATTCCTGAATTAATTTCCGGCATTTCCGGATGTATTCCCGTATTTCCTAACCAAAACTTAATAAAATAGTATCAGAGTTCGTTGTAACCCACTTCCAAATTTCATGTATTTTCGTAATATCCCTAGTATTCCTCTAGTATTGCCGTGTATGCCCGTATATTCCGCAAATATTCCCGAGTATTCCTGACTATTTCTCAGATATTGCCGCGTATTCCTGATTATTCTCTGTATATTCCCAAGTAATTCCGATATATTTCTGAAAATTTGTTTGAAATTTGAAAAACCCCTATTCCAATAGTGAGACGCCCCTCGGAAAACACACATGAGTACTGCCGATTCTCTGTGGTTACTCTTTAGATAAATAATTTAGTAAGATTTCTGTACATAATACCAAATACTTTAATATTATTAATACCGGAAACGCCATATACTTTAACATATGAAAATAGGGGACATTTTTGTGGCTCCATCTTCGCAGATGGGTGTGCTACTAACAAATGGTTTTTCGGCGAGAAACCTTTATCTAATTAAAAAATAGCACTATTTCTGTTAAGCAGTGGTTTATTACTGTTTTGATAAAATATATAAACTTTTACAATTTATCTAAACTATTCAATTTTTTATTACAATGGCGATTTTTTAATTACCTTCTAAATATTTTAGAAATGTCAGGTTTATTTGCACACCGCAAGAGGCGCTATTAAATTTTGTCTCCGATTTTTCAAAATAAGTTTCTGGTATTAATAATATTAAAGTATTTGATAATACTTATGTATTAGCCTAGGGGCATCGGAGTATAAGAGTATAACTATGTGCATGCCGGATCCAACTTAAGAATTGATAATTACTTTTTTGCTACGAACCTTAATGGCAATGATGCTACTTATATTATGCTATCACATGATGTGATCACAAATGAAATTATTTTTAGGTGTTCGGAAACATTTGATTACAATTCTGCGCGGCCTTTTCGAAAGAGAAGGGATCAAAAAAGACTTGTTATATACATTAAATACAGTGTAGAACATATTCTGTATAAGATTTTTAAGACATATTAGCAACAGGTTTCTTAACGGTTTTTTTCAGATGCTTATCTATGGAGGGTCGTTTGGTCCTGTAGCACCCTACTTTCGTTTTATTCCTAGCCAGAACTACATACAATTAAATCCTAATTTATGTGTTGTCAATTTTCGACTACTACATTCATTTATATTAAAAAGTCGTTTTCGTTGGTGTTCATTAACGTTTTTTCCACATATCTCTTACATGCTTCAACTTTACGCCATTCTAACAGTTGGCATTATTGCAGCTATGGTTCTGTTATTTGTTTATTGCCAATGTAACAATATAAGAACTGCAATTTCTAAGAATTGTAACATTTGCCTACTTGCCTACTGACCTAATAATTCTTGCTAACTTAAAAGGTTGTAGTTGAAGATAGAGATAGAGCTAAATCCAACTAGAGACAGTCAAGGATTAAGACGCACAAGACGAACACTTCAACCAAATGAGCAATATCACAAGGAGGGAAAGTTCTTACTGCCGACTCCTTGTTATCTATCAATAAGACATCGACAAAAGGCCCAAAGCTGAATTCCAATGAAATATCGTTATTTTGGATTAGTTAAGTTAGTTTTTCGGTGACGATTGTTAGTACTGTTAACGTGCATCAAGTTCAAGAATTGCAAGTAACGTTAGATTAACAAAAACTATAAGCGACAAAATTTGAGGTTTCGCGTCAAGCGTCGATTAGATCTTGTATTCTGATAATTGATTTGCGATATTAACCTACTTTTACTTATACGTTTGCTTCAAAATGCCCTATCACTACACTAACAGAGAAGATTATTATCCTGAAGAAACAACTTCTTTTAAAATATAATTATGCTATGGTGTTTTTATCACAGGAAGTTTGAGATTAGAGGTCTATACTATCTATAGTTAGAACTTAACCAAATATATTACGATCATAGCTATCTATATCGATCTAATATCTTTATGTACGATCGGACAGCATTAAGCCTTACCCGACGCATCAGGGGAATCTAGACAGGGTTGCTGGATTATTTAACAGTAATGATTAAATAAACCTTTTCTCATAGTCATACATAAGTACGATCTCCTTAGATATAATTCTCATTTATATAGCAGTATTAAAAAATGGCAGACGAAAAAGATACATAATCTAAATACTATGAACGGTTTGAATTCATGTAACATTATTTACAATGATATGAATGCATCGCTAAATGGGCTTAAAGAACTGATACAATCTATAGAATACTCATCCACACTACCTAGTCTTTCTGTCTTCTGTCAGTAGTCTACTATAGTAGAAGGTATTTTTGATCAGAAGGAAGCAATCATTCTTGGATATTATCCAAAACTTTTGATTGACTTGATGAAAAGTGAAAACTGATGACTTGAAAAAAAATATAGTTATCTAATTTTCTGAAATTTCCAATTTATTCAAAAAGTTTAGTAAAGTGTTTTGAAAGCTCATTCTATTATGAGAAAAGAAAACAGAAAAAGGAAAAGTAATTCGATATTTACTTACCATCTCTTTGACTATGCCTTGATAAATCTTGCGCTAAATCCAAATCAATACTTCCTTCAGAATCTGTATCCCTTGCCGAAATAATCTGTTGCTGATGGATTTGTTGATTGTGATTTTGATGGTGTATATAATGTTGTGTACTAGTACACCATGGCGTTGGAGGTTTTCTTGGCACGGTATCACTAATAAGCGCTTCTATGGAGAAGGGTTTTGGCACTGGTTTTATTAAAGAGTCACTTGATGGCACTTGGTGTTTTATTAGGGCTTCACTTGATGGCATTTCCATTGTTTTTTTTAGATTTTTATGAAAAGTTTTCTACTAGAAATTATCCTATTCTACTTAAGTTTTTAATTTAAAACAATTGAGGAATCCATGCTGTGTAGGTATAAAAGAATAAGATAATGAAGGCAACAAGTGAGTTCGGTACTGCTTGGAATTAATGATTTCAATTGTTTTTATATTATTATCGATTATTATTATTTTATTAAGGTAACCAAGCGCAAGCACCCTCTTATTATATTTTGTCAGCAAAGTATGTACACGTACGCAAACTTTTAATTTGTATTTAACAAAAGTTTATTTAAAAAACACTTCAGATTTCAATTGTTATTGAATTCATTCACTTGGTTATGCACGTACTACGTTTTAACTTCACGAAGCGCATCGTTAATTTTTATTAATTGCTTTTTCTCTCTCCCAAATTTTAATTATGGTTTCAAACAACAACAATAAAATATGTCACTGTGTACGCATAAAAAGTCAGTTACACACTGATGATGGTACGTACCTACTACCAAGAGTGGTGAGATAGCTGACGTATTTAGTCAAGCCCTCGTATAAAAGCAAAAAGGGAATACAGAGGCGTGATTTTGGAATGGAATGGACGCCCCCTAAGAGATCGTTGGTTCTAGTTCGACCAACCAGAGTTGAGCTATCAATTTTCAAACTTGATCCTGTTCCTAATATTAATTAGGAATGCAGCAAACCGTTCGGTTTAAATAACACAATAAATTTGAGATGCGGAATTAATGTAATTGTTAAGGGTATATAAGGGGTGCTTATTTCATTTTATTTTATTCTTTGGGTGGGATGAAGAATCAATCGATTGTTTTGGTTTTTGGCATAGCCTACCTATCTCGCACAAGTGAATTTTTGGCAAGTTCTTTTATTTCACTTGTTTTATCTCAAATATAAACGTACCTACAATAAAAAAATATTTTAAAAAAAATTAAAGCACAATAATCGTGAAATGAACTTTTTCATTTCTTTTTGTAAAAACTTGCTAATTATAGCAAACAACACGAAATTTAATTTCTTCTTAATTATCAAGTTGCCGTTGCGCGTTTAAATGCGAAAAGGAAGGGGGATGGATGGACGTTTGAGATTTAGTATACGTCATATTTAAGGGGATATTAAAGTGAATAAGTTCAGGGTATGCAGCTCTAGTTAATTGCGGACACAATGGATGTTGACGAGTACACAGAAAATCGCTTAGCCTCAAATACTTGGCATCCAAGGCCACCCCAGATGTGCTTTATGCAAAAACTAAAAACCATAAACTCCGTTTACATAACAAAAGACTTTAAACTCATTTAATTTATGATTGCATTCATTTATTAATAGGCACTTTATAATTTTTTTAGGTTTTTCTAGTTTGATATGGCTTAAAATGTTTTTCGTATTTTCTGTTGTCATTTCGGAAAGGCAATTAAAAAATATGGTTATAGTTTTTGACAATGCAAAGAGATGAGGAATTCTACATGAAGAGTGTTCAAGACGTGGCACTCCATGATTTAAAAATTGGAAGAAGTGTACAATAAAGTAGTAGTTATTTATATATCAAGGGTGAAAAGAGAGTTCAGCGAATTGTAATGGAAGAAAAGAAGAAGATATACTTTCACATACTAACAAACTACACAAGTGAATACACATAACATTTAATATATTAAAGTTTATTCAATATTTGGAGATTGTCTTTATAGGATCCCTGAAAGCTATAGTCAACTTTATAATTCACATTCATACACAATAGAAAATTTAGTGTAGAATTTGAATTGAAATTAGATTTAGAGACTTAGATTTTTAGATTAGATTTAGACATTTAGAGTAAAATATCTAATCACTGCATGGGAAAATATGGCTTCGATTTAGAATATATTTTTATAAAACTTTTGTAATTTTTATACAATTTCTACTTAGATTGAAATTTTAGGAAGTACTAAAATTAAGAGTGAAAGTATAGTGTAGTGTTTTTATTCTGGCGTTGGGGGTTAATAATAAAATAAATGATTTATTTAATTATTTTATTTACTCAATGCAAACATTACATAAAACATGCAAAGATAAAAAGTATACATATTTAAAGCATAAGAATGTATTTAAAAAACATATACGAGCCCAGGCGCATAATAGTTCGTACGCTTTTATTTTTGTTAAAAGACACCCCGAAACCTTTATTTTTTCTTAAACATTTTTTCTTGGTCCACAGTATGTCTGTTTCTTGTTGATACAGTGAAGTACTGCCCCTGCACCTACTCCATGCCAACTTTCATGATGTTATATTAGGTGGTTCCCTAGCACCACTCCTTCATAGTTCAAAGATACTCTTTTGTTATTCGAATGCGAAGAGAAGCAAAACTATAATTATTGTAGCTGTTGTACATTAGAATTATTTATTTATTTAAATATAAATTCATACTATATTAAATTGGCGAAACCATTTCCTCAGTGCTAGTTATTTATGGTAATACGTATACCAGACAGACTGAAGGAATTTGGTCGTAATATCAATTAGATCTTTAACTGTTAGATAATTATATAACTATTGCTTTTACTTTCTTAATTGCTCAATATCTTTATATGTGTAATTTACTTCGAACTTACATAATCTAGCAACATGTATGTGTTTTAATTTGAAAAAATCAACTTGCATTCTAACTTGCTTTGTCTTGTCTAAGTAGAATAAAATTTAATATTTCCGATGACACACCACACTATGCTGATGACAAATCTATATTGGCACCAATTCGTTTTATTTACTCTGGATAGAGTAACGTGAACACTAACAAAACAATTTTCCACTTTAGATAACTTTTTATTGTATTTTGCTCTTAAAGAAAATTAAAATTAGAGTGAATCTTTTATACTTTTAGAATACTATTAATTATTATTAATATTTAATAATATTAATACAAAATGCGAAATTGGTAAATTCTTAAATTGATGGGCATTTATGTAATTGCAGACCTAAATAAACTTCTGGAATTAATACAATTTATGAATAATTTTTTTTATTGAATTAAAAAACTGAATTAAATTTACTGAAATTTTATAACTGATCTGAATGATAATGATCATAAGTAATACTTTTAGAAAATCCAAAATTTGCTGATTTAATAGAATTCACATATATGCTAACAATTTTAATTAATTGATAATGTCTATTAAATACATTCAATCGGATGTTTTAAAATGTGTAATTGAATTATTACAGGTTTAGTGCAGTTTGAAAAAACACAAAATTAACAATCAATAGCATTCATAAACATAAACGCTAAAGAATTCACGAATCTATAAAATGTGGAAACAATTTTATCGAATTCATTAAATATGTCATAATAACAACAAATTTTTATAAAAAAGATTAAATTAATCCGGTGAATATATTTACTAATTGTTAGAATTAATGGAAATTATAGCAATTATAGAATTAAGCCTTGAAATCGTAGGCAATAAGTACTAGAAAAATTTATGGAGTTTTTACACTTTTATCAAATTTTCTAAAAATCTATAGTTTGTTTGGTTTTGGGCGAGGAATCAGGATGGCGGAGCATCCTTCGTACCTCATGGCACCGATTGCTATGATCATTTGGCCGACCCTACTAGAATTTAGCCGAATCTGGGGGAATTCCACCCCCAGTAGGGATTTTTAACGTGCCAAACATCGCATTGACACGGGACCTACAGTTTTACTTTCTATCCGAGAAGAAGGCATGTTTTAAATTTTTCTCCGCTATGAAAAATTACCAGCTCGGCCGGGGATCGAACCTGCGATCTTATGAAGCAAACATGCAAACCACTAATCCACCGAGACTGGCTAAAATCTATAGTAGAATAGAATTTATATGAATCAAGCAATCTAACAAAATCATATTGTTCTAAACGAATCAAAATATATTGAACAGCGTTATATCGAGTGTTTTTTAAATTTGACGTCGAAGGCGGCTATGGGTAGTTGATTGTGAACGGATCTTGATCGTATTAATAAATGTCATTGTCAAAACGTTCAAATGCAACCTCTGTCCAATAATTCACAATCGACTATTCACAGCCTACGTTGACGTCAAATTTAAAAAAATACTCGATATCTACGTACCTATAGGTTCTCTCTGTGTAGCTACTGTAAGTATCTACCAAGGTACTTAAAAACAAGTAGAGGAGCTCAAACCCATGTTATAGTTCGTCTGCTTTTATTTTTGTTAAAGATCATCCCGCGATTTTCACAGAAGGGAAAGGCAGAAGAGAAATTAATATTATAATCAACAAGCAGGCCAGGTCGGCCTAGTCGGTCAGTCTGCGGCTGCGGACGGAATCGTCCTGTCTATTTGGCGGATGCTATACTTACACGTATATAATAGATGCTCATCTAAGCTATGACTAGATGAGTAACACTATATTGTGTTAAGTAGGTACTTACTTAATGCTCTATATTCCTTCTTTTTGCTCTTATTGATTTTATGTTCAAGTTTATTTGTTTTTCAAGGGTGATTAGCGGTTTGTATTTAATTTATGAAAAATAAGATTAACTAATTTATTTTTACTGGGTAATATGTGTAAAGTGTGGCAAATACCTTCGCGGGATTAATAAAACTAAAAAAAGGTGCCAAAAATGATAACTAGAGACGTGCATTTTAGTTGACCTGAAAAACCCTTAATTAACTTACCTTTCATAAGCGCCGTCTCTACACGTTTATAGGATATATAGTTTACAGATACGAAAGCTGTTATATAAAAATTGCTACGCCACTGACATTTTTTTTAATTCGTCTTGTTTATTTTACATAGATCCCATTTCACTGTGTATTTTTGCGGCATGGCTAGTCCAAACCCACCATTTTCAAGCGCCTTCTTGTGTTACATTGTATTATTGCAGATTAAATAGATTCGCTTCCTTGACATAGTGGTTTTATGGTTACTTAAAATGCACGTCTCTAATGATAACTAAATAAAATAAAGTGTGCAGTACAATATATTTAAAAAACATGCATCACTATATTTAATGACGCTTTAAACGGTGTCACCTAACGACTTATGTCCCTGGAGCTCTAATTTAGCAGTTTACGCTCTAAAAACAGGTCCATAAATCGACCAAAATGACCCGAATGGAGATAAACTAATTTATGTATTTCGGGCTTAATTAGTGTTTTAGAGCCCTTTATCTTTATCGTCTTAGCTCCTGAGGCGAAGCCGTGGCGCTAACTGACTGTGAGCTCCGAAACAATCAATTAAACCCTTAATAAATAATACACTATTAAGTATAATTAAATGGCGCCTTGATTTTTTAAGTTTAGACTTTAGAGGATCAAACATTTATCTTTTTTATGGTCAAATAAATATCATATGTTGTAAATAATTGTTTCTCATTATTACATGACTAACAATCATCCAACCATATAACAGTATCAAATTTATAATCAAAGTTTAGTTCAATTAAGGAAGTTGAATCCTTTACTGTAATAGTAACTTCAAATAATTAGGAAAAAATCTTAATTAAAATCATTTATAAAATTATATAATTTTACATTGAAATTTTGAATTGGTGTCACCCCTAGAATGATGTCACACAGGGCGGACAGCGCCCCTGCCCCTTAACTACGCCACTGATTGTAGATATTTATTACTATCCGATCATATTTATAAAACTAGCGCATTTCACATGGCAAAGAGAATTACGTAGGATTTGGTTCAAACTTTGGATACTTATAGACCTTAACCTCCTGAACAATGTTTAAATTGGAAAGGCACGGAAAGAGATAAAATTGGACTCTTATGGGAACACTTACTAAATCTATGAGTCACCGACCAACCTTCTGATAAAAATCACAATGGTTCGATCTTCATATTTGTTGTGACACGACTTCAAAGTAGCTATTTACGTGGTACAATTTCAACGCCGTGAAATAACATACGAGGGCTATTTTTTCAAGTTCCGGTGAGCTGACGAAAACAAACAAGGGCAATAAGAAAAGTTTTAATATACACAAAAGTTACTCAGATATCTGTGCTATTTTTCAATGTAGTCGCCATCGGCATCAAAGGCATAACGGGGCATCAGTCTTTACCCTCCTCATACATTATTGATGCCTGGGTTCTCGGCAAATCTTGCACACTAGTCTTCAGCTCCTCTTTAGTGTTGAACCACTGCTTTTCCCTTCCTGATCAACAAATGGAAGTCAGTTGGTGCTAAGTCCGCGCTGAAAGGCGGGTGGTCGAATAGTTCCTTTGTCTGCGTTGCAGTTTGAGGATCATGGAAAAGAATCCCAAGCAGCATTTCTAGTCGTCGCTACGTACCAGCAACTACCGGTGGAACTATTAAGTTTTAGCCACTAGTCACAAGCACGTAATTGCTACGGTTTTGTTACGTGCCTGGAACCAAAATGGGAACAATTTTTGGGTAGCAGGTACGTGGCGGAGTAGTAATTGCTACTTTCGTGGAACTTCTTTTCTCTTTGACACATCATGTCGCGTGGTTGCTCTCTCTTGCTCTTGCAACTTAACAAATATTCTATCATTTTCTATACTACAGGGTCATCAACAAAAACCACAAGCCACGTGACTACTAATTTTAAAAGTGGCGCCAAATTTATTTTTTTGGCGTTGCCAGTACTGCAAAACGAACACTTCCATCTTACTTTCTAACCTCACTAACCATTGGCGTTCGTTGTTGTTGTTCCTCATGGTCGTGTTTATTAACTTTTAGAAAATTATTATTATTGAATAGTTTTGTATTATAGTCCTGTATAGTGTAAATATTAGGGTTGTGAATCTTGTGTATTGTTTAGTTCAATTAGTTTTAAGTTTTCTTTCGAAATATAGACTTGTAATTGTAATGGTACACCACTGGAAAACTCAGTTTTAGTACTACTTGTCAGGCTTACCAATAGTGTCAGATGTGTTGCATATATAACAGTAGATGTATGGTCACGTGGCTTGTGAACAATCTTGATGACCCTGTATATAATGCTGGATCGTGTCACAAAATGAATTACCAGTTTATTTGTAATACGTACTTAATACAAAGAGCGATGAAATGTTTGATTATTTTGTCATTCCAGTACACCAAAATTATAAACCATTGCAACTTTTCTGTTAAATATGATGATGATAGATCGAAAAATAACAACGCGCCTTCTTTAAAAATATTTTTTAGTAAAAAAATGTCTTTAATAAAACATGATAAATATACACGAAATACTTATAAGTTGATACACATAATAGAAACTATTTTTATATTATTCCTGTTATGTTCTTTTATGTGTTTAAATAAGAGATACTCAATTATTGTCGTTAATTAACTTTATTAATATTGAGTGAGCAGGGCGAATTACATACACAATGCATAGACTGTAGAAGACGTGTATCCTCCAAGCCGCCTCGAGTGTTACTGACGCTGAGTGACGCTAGCCCAGGGAACGGGCCAGGATTGGTTAGTTACATCACTACAAATAAATGTTGCCAACTTCAAGCTACATACATAACAATCCCTAAGGCACAATTTGGCACCAATTTGTTATTTTTATTGAAGGTTATATAGTAAAACATCTATTAACAATCATAACAAATTGCAAATTGATTAATGATTATTGATTAATCCAACATTTTACAAGTAAATATGGAGATGGAGTAGTTTACGAAAAATTACTTTAATGTGATTCTCCTGGGTAGCAAAAACGTAACTGTTACATTCAATACTACTGTAAGGTTTTAAAAACTTTAAAGTAGCTTCGGGCAAGTTACTGCTACAATCATAATACCACTTTGAAGTTGCAACGACTTTAAAGTAAGTATACTAAGTGGCAATACCGTTCCACATACTTTAATAGTTACTCAGAAGTAATGAAACTACATAGTTCCAATAAATAGTAGAAACAACTACACAATTACTAAAATATTCCGAATTGAAGAAATTAAACCTATAAAGTCATAAATTTAGTTGCAGTTACGTAACAACTACTCAATCAAAGTCCCGATCTCAGTTACTGCTACTTAAATGCTGCTTGGGATAATGCCTGATGACAACATGCCTCTTCTTGTATTGTTGTAACCATGCTGCAACAACTCTCACATTAATACTACGACACGTACTGGCCGAACCGGATGGGCAGTGCTAATATCGTAGCAGACAGATTACAAAACACTACTGTGCAAGCGCCGCGTATCCACGGCATTGCTACTTAAGTATTGCCAACCTAATGGAACTGTTTTTTGAGCTAGGAACTACCTAAGTATAGTGACTAAAATACTAAGTAAGTCTCCTCATTACGCCCACGGCAAATGAAACAATTTTCAAATTTCAAATTCAAATTTCAATATAGGTTTACATGTGAAATATACCTGGTTTTTGAGCTCTATACAATATTTGAGATTCGACAAATATACTTTGTCGCACTAGTAATAATAATAATTTCGTAGACACATAGACACAGCTGATGTATAGTGCAGTTAACTGTATGGAGGATGGGCGGCTGGAACACCGAAATACCTCAAGGATATTGATAACTCTGGTACTCTTCCCCTGTATGGGCAGGAACTCCACTCGTTTATCTGTTTAGTACTAATAGTTCTGCTGAATAATATTAATACTAGATAGCAAAAGATATACTATCACAATAATATGCATAATAACGTTAGCACAATTTACCAAATCGGAATATATGCATTATGGTGATTCACAAAAGTCACTGTTAAATTTGTACGGTTCACCCCTTCATAACATTCTATACTGAATAATGTGTAATGTTTAGAGGTAGAGCTACCAGGGATTTTTTAAATTATTGGAGTAAAATATTATGTATTTATAAATTATGTATTATGTAGTTTTAAATGTGAATATTAGAACATACCAATTAAATTAACTATATTATTTATTTATAAATATTTAATTAATGAATTGATACCCAAAAAACAACATTTCACAAAAATTCGAGTTCTCGCCATTACCGAATGCGTGTACAGGAGTGAGTGATATAAGAAAGTTTGATTCTATTTACTCTCGTTCCATTTTACTCTCTCGTTGACCGCTACATGATTTCGTACCAGACGATGCTTTATAACACCAGAGTACACATCTCTTCTGCACGACGATTAGTTCTTCAGCAAGAAATGTAAAAAATTATTATTCAGGCTTGCGCTTTCAAACGTTCATAAACGCCATTTGTTATGATGTTAAATATTTTAAATAAATTAAAAATCAATTTCACAAATAGAAGGTAAAATACCGGGAGAGTTCAATATTGTAATAAATCACTTCAGAAATTAAATAGAATTAAATTAAATAAGAGGAATAAAGATTTTATTTGTAAAGAAATTATTTCTAGTGTTGTAATCATTATTTGTGTATGCACATGTTTTTGGTAAGCCGATTTTCTTGAGCTGTTTTAAGTTTTGGTCATTGAAAGCAAAAAGAAGATAGCTAGTACGCAAATTCGTATATTGCTAGTAAATCAGATGATATGAGTAAGAAATATGAATAGTATGGTGGGACGACTGGTCTTGGTATAATCGTTTTGATTTCATGATGACCTTTTGAAGTTTTTTACTTTTCCTATCAGTTATTTTATTGATCTCAAGGCAACCGCTTAAGAAACATGCTGTCACGCATAATCTATTAAGTGCTGATTTTCATTTTTCAAAATTGATCATGAGTGGTGAATTGCTTGGAGTAAAAAAAGCGACGAGACATCTTACTTGAAAATCTAAGGAAAGTCTTATTTATTGTTATTTATTATTTATGGTCTAATTATATTGAAGTCTTGTTTACTATTTATTCTAGAATTTTCAGTTTTTATCTCATTTGATTTAATTTTACTTTTGAATTAATTTATTACTGTTTTTGAATTTTGAATCCTCTCTCTTTTATTTCTATAATTGGTTTTTAACTTATTTGAAATATTTCACAATAGTATATTGAAACACGAGTTTTGTAAAACTCTTATTTCGACACGAGTCCAGTTTGCAGCACGACTGCCGTAGGCAGGAGTGCCTGTAAAGGACGAGTGCTCGGAAGTTTTACAAAACGAATTTTTCATGTTATTTTTCCTAATTTGCAAATAAAATAGCTTTTTAATACAAATAAAATCAATTTTGCTAATTTAGGGAATTTTGGTGAACGGTTGGTGACACTTTTATTTCAAAGCCTCCATTTAAAACAAAATTTTAAATTTGAATCAAGTAGACTCACTATAAATGTCATTTTTTGCAAGTTAAATTCGTTGAAGTGCAAAATTAGTTAGAAGATGAATTCAGAAATTTCTTGCACCCCACCAGAAATACGGCAAATTGCAGAAAATAGTATGCTAAATTTATTGCCCGTGAAATCTCATGGCAAATATAAAAAACAATTTCAACATTTTCAAAAATGGTGTGCCGAGAATGGGATAAATGGGATATCAGAAAATGTTCTGTTAGCATACTTCAATATGCAACGAGACAAATATAAACCATCTACGTTATGGAGCAGGTATTCAATGCTGCGAACATGCCTGAATGTCCATAAAAATGTGGATATTTCCACTTATAAAAAACTTCAAGCCCTATTAAAACGCTCTTCACAGGGATATGTCCCTAAAAAATCAAAAATTCTTGAGGAGAATGATATAAAAAGATTCATAGCGGAAGCCGATAATAGAAAATACCTGGCTATGAAGGTAGGTTTCAAATTTTGCTTTTCAAGTGTCACTATAGGTTTACATTGTAGGTTATCCTTATAATGGGCTACAACGGCGCCTGCAGGCGAGATGAACTTACAAATATGTCCCTGAATGATCTAGATTTTAAATCAGATTCCATTCTCGTAAATATACCTAAAACAAAAAACTATGTTCCTAGGATGTTTGCCATAACAGACAAAAACTGGATCAAATTGATTAAAAAGTATAACAGTCTCCGTCCTAAGACTGTAAACATGACCGCTTCTTTTTAACCTACCGCAACGGTTTATGTATTAATAGTCCCATTGGTATTAATACCATGGGAAAGATTCCGAAAGAAATTGCTACCTTTCTTCAGCTCCCAGATCCTCACCTATTCACAGGCCATTGCTTTCGGAGATCGAGTGCTACGCATGTAGCAAACAGTGGCGGTGATCTTTTGACGATTAAACGCTTTGGAGGATGGAAAAGCTCAGCAGTCGCTGAGGGTTATGTTGATTCATCTTTAAGCAACAAAATTGAAGTTTCAAAAATGTTTGTCCAGGAAACAAACGTTGAACTCCCTGGCTGTTCCACGATCACTAATTCAAATGACTCTGAAACAGTATTACAGAGAACAGAGAGCACTCCAGCACAAAACGGCCAAGTCACTGTTGGGGGGAATAATACCCATGAAGAGAATGTTTCCTCAACTCACGGTATAATTATCAACTCCACTGATAGTTCTACTGTCAACATAAATGTTTATAATAATTGTACTTTTGCAAATAGTAATTAAAACTTAAATTCAATGATTCCAACGATTTCTCTGTTGTCTGGCTTGCAGCCATAACCTGTAACCACAAACTCATACTGACATCTGACATCCTGTACAATTTATGTCAGTATGTTACCAACCGAAAAAAAGTCCCTAGATTTCGGGTTTGGGAATGGTTCATTTCCACACCCAAAATGGATGCGGAAATAGCTTTGTTAACACAGCAAATTAGGAAAAATAATTATAAATTGCGTTTATAATTGTACAAAAGTATGAAAACAACATTTATTTGCACTTGCAATGAAAACAAGGATCGTCTATTTTCAATTGCTCGGCATTGTACGTCTAGAAAACAAAATATATAAAGTTTTCGAAATTAATTGAGATAGTAAAGTAGGTAGTTATAAAGTGAAGGGATTATTAGATTATCAATTATAGATTAAATTGATCAAAAAAGAAGAAATCTACAAAGTAACACTTAAATTAGCGACGAAAGGGAGATAAAGATTGAATATCTGAATAATATCATCGCAGGTTCCTACTTCCTCATAGTATTAAAGAAAAGCTTAAACATACTAGTAAACATCATATTGACAAGAGGATTAAAATTGTATTCCATATGAAGAAGATTCTTCTTCACACAGCCACAGCATTGAATTCCTCTTTCGAATCGGCAATTTCGTAATTGGCATTGTGTGTATTGATTTTCAATAAACTTTCAATTCTTCGAATTAAAATCAGTTTTAATAAATTCAGAACTGTGTAAATTGATTTAAATTCCAAGAAAAATTAAACTAATTAAAATGTTTTCCTTAATATCTATAATAAGCAATTAACAAATAAATTATATGGTTTAATAAAAAAGCTGATAAGATAAACATTTAAATTAAATATCATCTGGTGGTAATTACACTTTTGTAATTAAATTACTTGAGAATTAAAAAAGAATTAACATTCTTTTGATAAAGTATATCATTTTTTGGTGTTAAAGCAGGCAATTGAAATTATTTATATTACTTTCAGAAAAAAAAAACTGTTGCAACATCAGCTATTCGTAAAACTTGATGAACACAGGATTAGATTGCCTTCTTGGCAATCTAATACTGTGTATTTACAACAACCCCTAATAATAATAAAGTATTTTGTAAGTAATGTTCTGAATCAAACATTTTTTATATTTTCTCTCTTTATGTTTTCATCTAACAATAAGTATGTGTATACTATATACCTACTGTTTATATTTTGTACAATATTTGCAAAGACAAAATGTGCATCAAACAGTAATTGATTTTTTAGGCGTTCTGTACTAAATCAAATACGGAACGCCGATAACACTGGCCTGTGTGTAGGTATGTCGTATGTCTGCCTGTCAGGTCCGTGAAGCTAGCACAACCATTATAGCACAATCAAATAAAACCTTCGTAAATATTTAGTACTCATTAATTACTAATTAATTACTAAAAAGAAAAATTTATTACTGTTGCCTTTTAAAAAAAACCGGGGTTGTTCCAGCCTCACAGTGAAGCTAGCACAACCACACTAAGAAATACAGCACAACCAAATAAAAACAATGTCGATATTTATTACTCATTGATTACTAACTAATGGCACAAAATACATATTTCTTACTGCTGCGAAAAAAAGATTAAAACATCTAAAAATGTATCTAACGTGGAATTTTCCATTTTGAATAAACGAAAACGGGACTACAATTTATTACTCCAGCACAACCGACAAATTATGGTTTATGTCAACAAATATGAATAGTCAGAACCAGATTCTAGAATATTTGGACATAATTACCGTGTCCAAATCCGTTAAAACATATACAATACACCTTAATACGGGAATTCCCAATCTGAATGAAGTAGGACGAGACTACAATTTATTACTCCAGCACAACCGACAAATTATCGTTTATATCAACAAATATGAATAGTCAGAACCAGATTCTAGCATATTTCGACATAATTACCGTGTCCAAATTCGTTAAAACATATACAATACACCTTACTACGGGAATCTCCAATCTAAATGAAGTAGGACGAGACTACAATTTATTACTCCAGCACAACCGACAAATTATCGTTTATATCAACAAATATGAATAGTCAGAACCAGATTCTAGCATATTTCGACATAATTACCGTGTCCAAATTCGTTAAAACATAATATACAATACACCTTAATACGGGAATTTCCAATCTGAATGAAGTAGGACGACACTACAATTTATTACTCCAGCACAACCGACAAATTATCGTTTATATCATAAAATATGATTAGTCAGAACCAGATTCTAACATATTTCGACATAATTATCGTGTCCAAATTCGTTAAAACATATACAATACACCTTAATATGGGAATTTCCAATCTGAATCAAGTAGGACGAGACTACAGTTTATTACCACAGCACAACCGACAAATTTCCGTTTATATCAACAAATATGATTAGTCAGAACCAGATTCTAGCATATCTCGACATAATTACTGTGTCCAAATTCGTTAAAACATATACAATACACCTTAATACGGGAATTTCCAATCTGAATGAAGTAGGACGACACTACAATTTATTACTCCAGCACAACCGACAAATTATCGCTTATATTAACAAATCTGATTAGTCAGAACCAGATTCTAACATACTTCAACATAATTACTGTGTCCAAATTAGTTAAAACACATACAATACTCCTTAATACGGGAATCACCAATCTGAATCAAGTAGGACGAGACTACAATTTATTACTGCATCACAACTTACAAACTATGGTTTATGTCAACAAATATGATTAGTCAGAACCAGATTCTAGCATATTTCGACATAATTACCGTGTCCAAATTCGTTAAAACATATACAATACACCTTAATACGGAAATTTCCAATCTGAATCAAGTAGGACGAGGCTACAATTTGTTACTCCAGCACAACCTACAAATTATCGTTTATATCAACAAATGCTGGAGTAATAAATTGTAGTCTCGTACTACTTCATTCAGATTGGAAATTCCTCTATTAAGGTGTATTGTATGTGTTTTAACGAATTTGGACACGGTAATTATGTCGAAATATGCTAGAATCTGGTTCTGACTAATCATATTTGTTGATATAAACGATAATTTGTCGGTTGTGCTGGAGTAATAAATTGTAATCTCGTCCTACTTGATTCAGATTGGAAATTCCCGTATTAAGGTGTATTGTATGTGTTTTAACGAATTTGAACACGGTCATTATGTCGAAATATGCTAGAATCTGGTTCTGACTAATCATACTTGTTGATATAAACGAGAATTTGTCGGTTGTGCTGGAGTAATAAATTGTAATCTCGTCCTACTTGATTCAGATTGGAAATTCCCGTATTAAGGTGTATTGTATGTGTTTTAACGAATTTGAACACGGTCATTATGTCGAAATATGCTAGAATCTGGTTCTGACTAATCATACTTGTTGATATAAACGATAATTTGTCGGTTGTGCTGGAGTAATAAATTGTAAGCTCGGCCTATTTGATTCAGATCGGAAATTCCCGTATTAAGGTGTATTGTATGTGTTTTAACGAATTTGAACACGGTAATTATGTCGAAATATGCTAGAATCTGGTTCTGACTAATCATACTTGTTGATATAAACGAGAATTTGTCGGTTGTGCTGGAGTAATAAATTGTAATCTCGTCCTACTTGATTCAGATTGGAAATTCCCGTATTAAGGTGTATTGTATGTGTTTTAACGAATTTGAACACGGTCATTATGTCGAAATATGCTAGAATCTGGTTCTGACTAATCATACTTGTTGATATAAACGATAATTTGTCGGTTGTGCTGGAGTAATAAATTGTAAGCTCGGCCTATTTGATTCAGATCGGAAATTCCCGTATTAAGGTGTATTGTATGTGTTTTAACGAATTTGAACACGGTAATTATGTGAAAATATGCTAGAATCTGGTTCTGGCTAATCATATTTGTTGATATAAACGATAATTTGCCGTTTGTGCTGGAGTAATAAATTGTAGTCCCGTTCTCTTTTATTCAAAATGGAAAATTCCACGTTAGATACATTTTTAGATGTTTTAATCTTTTTTTTTGCAGCAGTAATAAATATGTATTTTGTGCCATTAGTTAGTAATCAATGAGTAATAAATATTGACATTGTTTTTATTTGGTTGTGCTGTATTTTTTAGTGTCGTTGTGCTAGGTTCACTGTGAGGCTGGAACATTCCGGGTTTTTTTTAAAGGCAACAGTAATAAATTTTTCTTTTTAGTAATGAATTAGTAACTAATGAGTACTAAATATTTACGAAGGTTTTATTTGATTGTGCTATAATAGTTGTGCTAGCTTCACGGACCTCTGCCTGTCCACTTTCCGCCCTTTCGCATTAAAAGCTTTTGACTGGGAAACAAAGTGATCAGATGACAGGGATAATTGACTTTGGAGGGTTCCACTCTGGGTTCACAGTTGACTTTTAGCTTGACCTTCGGCACAGATTCTGTGAGAATTCAGATTTTAGCATGTACATTGATAGTGATTAAATATATAAGAATAAATAATCCACCTTGCTGAGCTCGAAGTCATGCTCTGATTTGAATTTTGTTATGACATGACTGACCAGTACAGAACACCTCCGCTTCTTCAGAGAGTGACTGGCTTTCCTATAATTGTTTGCTATATGTATTAACTCTTCAAACTGATATAACCATATCATTTGTTTGGCATAGTTGATCGCGGGCTTACTCGAATGAGTAGATTTAAAGAAATCCTGGAAGTCGTTTCTGAAAAATATCCATTGCCAATTCTTGTTATTTTCGAGATATAGATATAAAGTTTTAAGATTCTATATTCTATGATTCTTAACAATTGATAACGGATAAAACCGCCTGAAATAATAACAGCATTACATTAACCATTAGCATACGAAATTCGGAAATATAGTAATTAAGTACAACAATTCTGTCTTGCAAAAGGCAAAAGGCATATATTACAGAAATGAGAAGACAGTTTAGTCTGCCATGTAACATCCTTTCTCCCAAATAATATTTTTCCACTATACCTGTTAAAGTAGTTGATTTTACCTTGTCATGAAAAAGCAGATTATAACACATAATAATAATATTTGTACAGATACTAAAGTTTGTAACAGATAAATTCATGGAATGAAACGTGATCTTGATATGTAAGTGAACAAAGTTGTCAAGAAAAAGGGTTTTTCACAATTTTTTAATTCCGTCTCCGATTTCCTCCAAAAGTTTTTTATGTGCTCAAATGAAACACGAGAAAATACGCTCATAAAACATAAAATGATTGCTATCTTCAGTCAGTGTAGTGATATGCATAATTTGTTGTATAATCATTTCTTTGGATCAAAGTTCTATCCTTCCTTTCTATTACATTGCGTTTTAAAAAATCATTAGCAGTCAAATCAGGCGAGGTTTTCTATTAACAATAATGAGTTAGTAGAGGGTCAATGACTACAGATATAGATGTAGTGTATACTGCCGCAGCCTTATTACGGTCGATCAGTTGCAGTCCTTCTGGACTTCTATGTATTCTCTTTTCAGGAATACTTTAGAAAATTTACTTTCGTGCTTGTTTATAGTTTGTAGTATGTTGTTCCACGAAGTCCAGCAGAAATAGCGAGTAAAACTGCAAGAGAATATAAACAAGCTAACGTTGCAGAAGCCCCACGACAAAATACTCAACACAGTTTGCGTTTTACAACCAAATTATATCCAGAAAGCAGCATTTGATAGTGATTTCTACAACTAAATGTATAGTCAAATGAGCATACACGTTAGTTACTTTAAGTTTAAGTCTTGTAGATTAATTGCAGCAGACAGACTCTGTCACCAGTGTCGGGATACCTGAAAGTGGTACAAAGGTTCTGGTATGAGGTAACATTACAAAATTCACATGGCGATTTACAGTAGGTCACATAGAGGACACTGGTGTCTGACAAGTGTTGCTATCAAATTGAGTTACTGCATGGCGGTACGCACTGTGCCTGAGAATTGAAGTGGTACCTAGATTCCATTAGCAGTAGTTGCTTGAATCAATCTTCTGGAGTTCCATACATAGCAAGAAGAAAACGTATTCCATTAGTGAAAATGGTGCCTAGAGAACAGTTGATCTTTGTAAAAATTTCAGCACAATGAATTAAATCAGTATTGTTTTGAAATAATTTGAAAACTTTAGTTTTATCTCTTCTAAAAACATCTGGCGTAGTATCGCAACCAGTTATTATTGCTTGAAAGATGTGTAAGAATGCAGGATAAGATGTGAGCTTGACATTTTGGATATGAGATCAAACTTTGTGAAGAATTCATTTTTGTTTCTACTTGGGTTTTCCAGGTTTTAATTAAATTATTATATCAGCAGGGGCTCAGTCAGGGGGGAAGTCAATATTACTAGTAAATCGACAAAGCAGTGCTTTTCTTCAGAAATATGAAAGTTACAGTCTATGTGTTGCTATTTCTCGAAAACGTCATTGAACCTTTTTGTGAGAACTTGCATAAGCTACGAATTTGGCGAGAAGTATCTTTACCGTAAAACTAACCATTAACGAGATATTATTAGAAGGCCGCTTTTTCTGACCGTTGACCTCGCGTAAAATCTTTAACGGCAGACCGATCGATGGGAGATGAGATTGAAATATTATTTAGAACTATAATATGAAGGTTCACACAAAATATTAGCTCCATCGAAATTATTACGAACTTGGTATGTTTTTGTGTTTATTCTGATAGTTCAGAACTTAGCTCATTGACAATCACGATTATTACTTAAAATCATAGTTTAAAAATATTTTGAAACTGACATGTCGGTAATACGGGAAATCATATAATGTGATATAATGAACTTAAGGATAATCGACTTGATGATTACACTGTTCGCCGTTCGGGAACAAAATACACTATATAACTATGACCTCGTTTACTCCAAAACTGACCCTGTAAGTGCAGTATTTTTGAAAGAAACTCAATTCTTTATGGCAAAACGATCCTATTAAACAGAAAATACTGTGTTATTATAGTAGAAAAAGTTTTGTGAGTCTCCTTCTCTTCTGAGGTAACCACAAGCGTAATGATCTAATGAAAAAAACTGAATAAGAAAAACTGGCCTGGATTAGTTAATGTATAACCACTGGCATTCGAGTAAATACAATTAGCTAAAGTATAAATAAAGCTAATTAATTAGTGGGAAACTAAACTTATTAACTAACAACTAACCTATACTGCCGTGCTTAGCAAGAAAGCAGTATCTCCACGACAGCAACTTAAGAAATATACCATATTTTTTTATTAGCATTCATTACAATTGCACATAGTATATTTTTAGATAGCAGTTTGTGCAGATACTGCTTTCTTGCTAAGCACGGCAGTATAGCAAACACCACCTAACAAACTCTCTCGTTAGTAGGTTTGTCATTACTCAACCCTATTAAATAAATTTATTTCTTTGATTCATGTATCAATTACTCAGATTTAGTCAATTATTAGTGAAATCGGATCACATTCTCATATAATAGTCCTTACAGAGAAATAATAAATTTTTTAGAAATCGGGGGGGGGGGGCAAAAGCATTATACTCTTTAACCAACAATACAAATTTTTTGAGACTTTCTTTGTTAAAAAAGAAGTAAACACTACTTTTAAGTAGTTGTTAACTTCCATAATTTGCTGGTCTTTTGAGTTGGTGGGCGATAGTGAAAAGTATCACAGGGTGGAGAGAAAAAAACCTTTAAACTTCAGTACAGTGTTATTTAATATTATTATTAAGGATGTGTTAACAAAAAATCCTTACAATTGTTATATTTATTATTAATTTCTCGTAAAATCTGAAAGAAACTGAAAGAGAATGACTGGAGGCGAGTTATTGGCAATTATTATTCTAAACATACTCAAGAAGGAAAACTCTTTACTGCAAATAATTTCATTGAAATGGGAATGGGAACGAAAAATTAGAAAATTAGAAAGGTTCAAGGGTAGTGGTAAAAAGCTAGAAAAATAAACGAAAACAAGAAAAAGAAACTTGAAACAGAAGCTGTTGGGAAGGTAGGAAAATCTTGATCAAAAGGAAGATCCTCGCCATATATAGTGCCTTCGGGAAAAAAGATTGGTTTCCTTTATCAAGAAACTTCGTGGTGATGGTCAATACATCTTCAATACATCTGCTCAAACAAAAAGTTTACGAAGAAGGCTGGGAAGCCAAAACCACTCAGAAATTAGATCCGAGAATCAGAAATAAACTGCGCCACTTTAAAAACATACATTTTGCTAAACTAATGGCTTGAGTTTTAACTAAAGTGAGGTTAGCGGCAGACTTTAGTGCTGATTATGTAATCTCATACTAGTATTATATGTTATGTATGTAGAATAGTTATGATTTATGGTTTTCTGTAAGTTAAATAATAAAGTTTGTCTGTATACTTAGATAACACACTACAATACGTGTATAAGTTAATGGCAATAAGTGTACAAGTTAAAATTATGATCGTTTAATTTGAAAGCAATAAATTGCAGCTAAACAGTTATTAGTAATTGCTCATGCACATTTTAAAATCAATATCTTTCATGATAAAAGTGAACTAATCTTTATTAGATCTGAACATGTTTACTTACATTAGAAATAATATTCTTTTATTTACAGAAATAAAAGAGACAGCTAAAGAGACTAGGAAAACACAATTATGAGTAGTTTAAAGATCCATTAGTGTTACAAGCATCTAATGATATCAAGTCAAAAGTTACTATAAATGAAAACAGTCTGCAATAAGACTAATTCTATGCTACTGCGAGAGCAGCAGCACTTGCATCCAAATATAACACTTGCAGGAACTATTAAAAACCATCCCTGTTAGATTAGTCATACTAATTTAGTAGATTTAGGGTCAAAAAGTTGTATAAAAACCAGCATCCTTCGAAGCTTACAACTAGCCAGTACATCTCCGGAACTCGCTCAAGAACCATACTGACGAATCCTATCTACTTTACACTGTACCCTACGGACCACCATTAATGTGACAATCACATGATATTTGACAAGCAATAGAAAGTATGAACCCCCATTAAAAAAGATGTTAAATGGGTGGCATATCCTCAAGGAGAAAAATATTCAATTAAAGATTTTTTTTAATAAAGCCAACGAAAATGTTTTAATTTAATAAATATACACTCTAGACCGCACTAGGCAGAAAAAGCATAAATTTTAAAGTTGATTTTTCGTTCAATCTTGGTAAATTTTCATTGTTCAGCCAACGATGTTGTATCGTTACTTATTTATACAAATTAAAATAAATTAGAAGCCAAATTAAGGCAAGTTTTGATCTAAAACAGACAAGATGCATGGTAGTGATGATATATGCAAATATTTGCTACTTTGTCTGCATTATTAATGTAAAGAAATTATGTTTCAAGTTAACGAGATAGTAAAATTGTTAAATCTTCTTCTTTAGTTAAATTATATAGCTTGTGGCTAAAATGTTTCATTATGTTTTGTCAAGCAGTTCCTTGGGCACAATTTTGAAACAACTGTGAATGTTGGGATTGTTTCTTGTAGGAGATACCTTTGAAATAAAATGCAAATTTCTGCGTTTTGCCAGCAACCCGAAATAATGTAGTTTAGCTATTAGTTTCATGGTTTTCTTATGTAAAAATATCTAAATAATGTTAATTAGGATGTAAGGTTGGATTTTGGCAAGATAGGAAGTTGTAACTAGGCTAATTTATGTAACTAAGCTAATTTTAGTTCATTTTTTTTTATTCGAATTTATCTCATATACAGGGTTAGTTAAAAGTAAGCAGACGGCGATTTATTGTCGTTAATATTCATTTTAGGAAATAATGCTAAATACAAAATTTTTTTAGGAAATTTTTATCTACATTTGAGAACACTTAATTTTTTTCTTCGATTGTTTTTGAGTTACGTCTTTCCGATTTTTTTTTAAATGGGAACCTGCATATTTTACGTTACCATTCGATAGAACATTTTTTCTCTTTACAATAGGATTAAACTTTTTTAAACTTGTAGTGGTCAGACCTCTAGTCAACCAAAATTATCAAAGTAGCTGTAGCAAGTCATTTAGTCACAAAACAATTTTCATAATAATCAATTTACCTAGGTCTATTATTACATACAGGTTCAGGCAAAATATGTAATTGATTTGAAATTAACAACTATATGGTTAAATATATAATGTTTAGGGATGTTTATTATAGTTTCTTTAAAGTTGGTAATTTGATTTGTGTTGTTAGGAATGTTTATGTCAGTTTTTATAAAGTTGGTAGTTTTGGTTTTTTTGGTAGTTAGGGAACGATGCGTTTTTGTTTTTGTTTTTGGATATAGGATGATTATGAAATAAAAAACAAAAAGAGGTAGCCATTTTAGTCAGTTGCTTTTAAAGTAATTCTAATACATGCAAGTCCATTTTTGTCTGTTTAATCTATGTTGATTCTAGTTGTGTGATGTGATTTTTATATTATTTAATTAATCTGAAACCCAAATCTCTCGTTTGCATCTATATATAAAATCAAAATCTATATGGTAACTAAATCTAAAAGATTTAGTTTGATACTTCTTAATAATTGATAAATTTACCCTTTTTATGGGGAAATATGACTAGAAAATAATGTTTTATAACGTTTATAGTATCATTATGTCGTAGTATAATAGTTTATAGTATCTGTAAGTCGCCTGCAGCCGCACTTAGGGCCTATGTAATAATAATAATAATCGCCCCCTCCCTCCCGCACAAACTTATAGCTTCTGGGGCCTGGTTTCCAGGCTATGGGTTGTAGCAATTATTATATTATATATTATTATTATTACAACTAATTATTGATATTTTAGGTTAATTTTTATAACCTAACAAAACGTTTTACTTTGTGACTAAAAAACTGAAGGGATAATCTTTTGGTCCGGAACAAGAGGTTATTTTACCCTAAGGTTAGACTTATTATTTTTTAAAAGTGTATTAATCTGCACGGTGGTAATAAAACCCATGATAGGCCGTGTGAGACAAAATCTGGTCTAGTATTTAAGAGTGGAAGGCTCCACGGTGGCTTAAGCCCATTTGATAGGACGTGTCGTATAACCCTCAAATTGTTTTATTTTTGCATGTTTATATTATATTTAAGAGAGGAAAGCTTCACGGTGGCTTAAGCCCATTTGATAGGCCGTGTCGTAGAACCCTCCAACTGTTTTATTTTGCACGTTTATATTATTAGGCCAGTAAAATTAGACCCATTTTGGACCGTTGGTGGAAATAAATGTTGGAAAGCGGGAGATCGTCTCGATCGCTTCGTTTGAGGTCAAATATAAGTATCCTAGGTTTGCACGGTCCCTCGACTCCAGCTTACCTGAGGGCATCAAATGAACCTCGAAATCTTCGAACCTTTTTTAGTTTTTCGCTTATAACTCCAAAGCGGTGCTTTCCAACGAAAACCTCACTATTACAAAAATTAAAGAGCATTAAATTCTGCGTAGGATGAGTATCCAAGACTTTAAATTCGGTCCAGTGGTATGGTCGGAATCGACGACCGAGAAACGACAATTTTACAAATTTTCGATTTTTCGTCAGACCGGACGCCCAGAAGCTTTCCATATAAAAAAACCCGTTGGATTCATTCTGATTGTTAATATAAGTCGAGAATTACCTAAGCTTTGATATTGTAGAGGTTGCCGGATTAGACTAATGCCCATTTCTTTGTCATCCCCCTTCAAAGCAATTGGGATCAATCCATATGAAGTGCTGCAGTACTGATCGCTCGATCATTTCGAAAAAAAAAACTTTTTTTTGTGTTATCACATCTAAGTATTAGTAGATCAAGACCGCTGTTATTTTATTTTTATTCCATTTGATTGAAATATGGCAGCCATATTTGTTTCGTGGTGCACGACGTTGCTTGCAGTTTTTGGATGTAAATGTAACTCTTGATATCTGAAGAACGGTTGATCCTAGAGATCTGCGGTAAAAATGATTGTATTGCTCACATGTCGGACTACATTTTTTAATCATAAACATAATATTGATATGACGTATCATAACGAGAACTTCAAAGCCCATAAATACAAAAATAGTAAAATTTCAGATTTAAAATATTTTATACATAGACTACCTCTAACTGTGTACGTTTAAATAGAAAATCCGCCCTAAGACTTCATTTTTATCTGGATATATGAAATATGCCCCCATAAAACCGGAAATCTTTGTAAAAACTTTAATCTTCGGGATTAAATCACATCCATAAGTAAGTGTCCTACAAGAATTATGCTTATGATTAAAAAATGTAGTCCGACATGTGAGCAATACCATCATTTTTACCGCAGGTCTCTAGGATCAACCGTTCTTGAGATATCAAGAGTTACGTTTACATCAAGAACTGCAAGCAACGTCGTGCATTACGAAACAAATATGGCTGCCATATTTCAATCAAATAGAATAAAAATAAAATGACAGTGGTTTTGATCTACCAATACTTAGGGGTGTTAACACACAAAAAATTATTTTTTTCTCGAAATGATCGAGCGACCAGTACTGCACTACTTCATATGTATTGATCCTAATTGCTATGATGGGAATGATGAAAAATACCCATTGATTTAATCCGGCAACCTGTATAATATCAAAGGTTAGATATTTCTCGACTTATATTAACAATCAGAATGAGTCCAACGGGTTTTTTAATACGGAAGGCCTCTGGGCGTCCGGTCTGACGCAAAAACGAATATTTGTAAAATTGTTGTTTCTCGACCGTCGATTTCGACCATACCACTGGACCGATTTTGCAGTGTTGCATACTCATCCGCCGCAGAATTTAATGCTCTTTAATTCTTGTAATACTAATACTATAATAAAGTTTTCGTTGGAAAGCACCGCTTTGGAGTTATAAGCGAAAAACTAAAAAAAGTCCGAAGATTTCGTGGTTCTTTTGATGCCCTCAGGTAAGCTCGAGTCGAGGGACCGTGCAAACCTAGGATACTTATATTTGACCTCAAACGAAGCGATCGAAACGATCTCCCGCTTTCCAACATTTATTTCCATCAACGGATTCTATTTTACTGGCATATATTTATATGTGCTATGTAATTATTTTTCAGTGCTTATAACACACTCTCGCTTGTCTAGGTATCTAGATACAAGCTTTCCCTGTTGTTAACAGTAAAACTATGTCTTCCAAAAGACGTGTTCTGATATTTCCATGTGTATGGTTTGGTCATAACATATATGTTACTATGTCAAATATGATATAATTTTGGGAGTGTAGGCGTTTTGTGTTTCTTTAAAAATTCACCTACCGGTAGGTGAATTCTTTTTAAATAATTTTTCACCTACCGCTTTATCGATTTGTTATATTAACTATCTATATGAAACTTAAAGGAATTGTGTACTGTCTGATATAAAAAAACATTTTTTTTTCTCAAAGATATGTAAATATATTTATTTCATACTGTCCGGTAAAAGGGTATTTACCGGACTCATTTGAGTCCGGTAAATGAATTATTACGTTACAAGGCCGGTAAAAAATTTTACCGGACTGAAAATCCAATTTGAGTCCGGAAAAAAATTTTGCCGGACTGAAAATCTAATTTGAGTCCGGTAAAAAATTTTACCGGACTGAAAATTTTAAATGCATTTTTTTAAAAAATGAACAATGTGAGGCAGTATGAAATAAAACGCCTTACGTCATACGTCCGGTAAACCATTACAGTAGCTCGTTTCAACATTCGAAACGTTTTCAACTCGCTACTGTAAACTTGGGTTTACCGGAATTATAACGTAATATACTATTATCTACGACCACCATAGAAAGTTACATATTCCGCACAATCTAGTAACCGTGAAAACGACTAATTGCAAACAATCTCCAAACTCAACGGTAAAGTATGTGAGGAAAGAGTTCTCAATAATCCGTAGTTCTATTAAAATGCCATAGATGTCACCACTTGCAATATTTATAATATTATTAATTATTTGAAATATAAAATGTTATAAATTTTAGATAAAGGTTAATTTATTTTGTTTAATTAATATTTTACATTAAATTATATTTCGAATGGAAATCCATCTAGAAAAAAAAATTAAGGTCAGACCCGGGGAATTGAACCCGGATCGCTCGGTTAGTAGCTACAGAATAACCTAATTGAGCTATCGGACGCCTTTCAATGATGTTTTTTTCTCATTATATAAAGTTACAATGATTGTTATTCAATTAAAACGTAAAATTAATTAATGTTTTACATTATTATATAATTCTTAATGTAATTTTATTTATTATTATTGCTAAATTACAATAAAAACATTGAAAACATTTATAATTTGCTACATAATGCGAGAATATTTGACATTTTGCGCAGAGGTTAATAACCTTGACAATTGAATTGTGATTTTTGTACATATAAATTATTTTTTAAAACGAGTACATAATTATTTAGCTGAAAGTACTAAATAGTAGATTGACTGAAATTATACAAATTGTAAACGTATTATTACTATTGTCTTTACAAATTTAATGTTTACTTTTGTCGTTTTTAAAATTCTAGATGTAGCATGAGTGAATCCGATGAAGGAAAATTGGGGTGTACACTCGTACACCTCCAAACATCGTGAAAGCGGCTCACATTACATCTCTTAATTTATTGCCAAATATTTCACGTAAAAAATATGAATGCGAGTATAAATTCTAGGTTAAAAAACTTTCTTAGCTGTTGGTGATTTATTACTTTTTTTGTTGTCGTAGATAAAGTATAGTGTGTAACGCGTGCAAAAACACCAATTTCTCACTCGTGTGATAGCGGCATTCGACTACGTCTCATGCCGCAAAATCTTCACACTCCTGAGAAATTGGCACTTTTCTGCACATGTAACACAATATACTATTATGCACAGATGCATTATAATTAGACTATTATTGCAAGACTCATCTAAACATAAAAGTCTTTTTATGGCCCAAGGGTCTCTTTATGGTCAGGCGGGCAATAACGAAACGTCAATTAAATGTCAGAAGCTTTTTGTAGAACCGGATTGGTTCTTAATATAATTTGTAAACTTACCACCAATGAAAATAAACTGAAATTAAATATTTTGGAATAGTAACTATAGTAACGAACTTCGTTTAATCACATAAGTATACGCACAGCTGCTTGATGTACCTACGTACTCATTTAATTATATTTTTACACAATAATAGATTTGACATTAAAAACTTAATCTGTGCATAAAATAGTGTATGTATAGCGGGCATAACTTGCTTTTAGGGCCCTACAACCTTTTCCTAGCCCTCGGCTGACGCCTCGAGCTAGAAATAACGCTTCTGGCCATAAAAGCTTCATTATGCCCTTAATACATAAATATCTATTTGTATACTGTACTTATTACAAAAATAATATATTATGGAAATATTTTATAGTATAACCAAAATAAACGACTATTATAAGGTGACCAGACGTCCTGCTTTTGGCGGGACAGTCTCGCTTTTGTTTCACCTGTTCCTGTGCCCACAAAATCTTCAAAATGTCCCGCTTTCCATGGATAATCATGATTTGACGAACATAGACAGCAAAACAGTTACATTACGTTTATTGGTTAAAACAATAAACGTAAATGTAAACTTTCTAATTAATTTTCTTCTAACTTCTAAATTGCAGTAAACTATATTTAATATTGGTATCCAACGAATTTATATTTCTTTTCAAAAACTAGATATCATTTATCTTAATTTAATTTGACCGTGCCAATTTTATAAATAAATATCGTACACTTTATTTGGGTTTAAATACAAACGCTGAGTTAACATTAATTACAAGAAATAACCGTAATTGCATCTATATAATGCCAATCACACTTATCAAACAAAATTAAAATTTGTAAAATAGGGGAAGCCCACTCAACTAACAACATCTGTTCTTGGCAATGACGAAAACATGAAAAAAATGTATTTTTTACGTATTAATTTTAACGCGCCAAAAATATACCGAGAGGCACGTAACTATTACATTCCATTAAGCATCACTTTGGAATATTAACTGTGGCATGCAAGAAGAATTGGATGCACTAATTTTCATATGAATTTCTATTCCAGCGCTACTTGGGCAAAAGCATCTGCTACCGATAAGCATAAACTATATGTAAATGTTGCTGCCTCTTTTTTTAAGTTACAAGATTTTTTCGTAAAAGTAATTTCGGAAAAGGAAAGCAGTTAGCGTTAGCTGAAAGACTGTTTGAATTTTATACTATTAATAAAAATCAAAGTTTTCGGTCAATGGATTACACATCTAAAAATCATTCAAAAATTGTTCGAAAAGCATGCTTAATAAATTATTTATGAGGGAGGGCTTCCCTAATGTACCGCCTTATCGATTCTGAAGAAATCTGGCCACCTTAGACCACCTTATTAGCATTTACAATTAACACATAACCATTTTTCTGAATAAAGCCTGATCAATAACAACACATGTTAAAAGAAACAAAGTAAGCAACTGTTACATTTTGCTGATTTTGTCTGGCAAACTTTACTGCATTCTAGTTTTGAAATGAGCATGCATAATTTGATTAATTTAAAAACATGTCAAAATGACCCATGTATGTAGTTAAGTTACAAAAATGTATTCGTGATTAGGTTTTGTTGTTGAATTAGGTTAAGTTTTGGTAGGTGAAAAATGATTGAAGACATTTTGAAGATTTTGTGGCCACCGGTGAAACAGGTGAAACAAAAGCGAGACTGTCCCGCCAAAAGCAGGACGTCTGGTCACCTTATAATATAATATTTCCGTAATATATTATTTTTGTAATAAGTACAGTATACAAAATATATTTACATATCTTTGAGAAAAAAAATCTGTTTTTGTTTTTTTATATCAGACAGTACAATTCCTTTAAACTTTATATAACAAATCGATAAAGCGCTAGGTGAAAAATTATTTAAAAAGAATTCACCTACCGGTAGGTGAATTTTTAAAGAAACACAAAGCACCTACCGGTAGGAACAATTTTTTTCAGAAATTCGTTACCTACCGGTAGGAACATAATACACTCCCTATAATTTTTGTTCAGCAGTTCTTGTGTATTAATTTTAATCTGGCACGTTTATCTTTTCTAGTTTATCTGTAAATATTTTTGATTGACTCTAGTTCACTCATTTTTGATGTTTTATGTTCTTGAGAGATTTGCGTTTTGACTATGTATAAATGCCTATTATAATCACACAACCGTATCAACTTAATAAATTGTTTTATTGATCTGTATTGTTCATTGTAATTTAAAACACATTGTAGCCAAACTAAATAATCATTTGATCATCTATTGAACTTGAAGCGTGTACGTATTTAAGCTGGGCTAGCAATAATTTCAAGGAGGTTTTTAGAGAACTAGCCATGTATTTGTATCAGTTTAAATACGTCCATCCTCGATCAAGATTAAGAATAAATTAATAAACTACTACAATGATATTTATTTGATATTTTATTTGTGTTATTTTACTTGTGTTTAGCTCTCTTTCTCCGTCCTTATGAAGTAAGTCTATCGTTATCAACCTTGGTCACATGTTATAAAAAATAATCACAACGTAGGATCCAGTTTGTTAAATATCCAGTTTGTTCTTTTTGTTATATTTATCATTATAAAGTTTGTCATTTGTAAGGTTTATAATACTGTGTTAATTTCCGTTTTATTAAATATTTGAATTTTACGCGGCTAGAGTAAATTGGGCCGTGATCGTCTAGTGCAGGGGTTCCCAAAGTGCAGCCCGCGGGCCAAATGCGGCCCTCAAATCCTAGAAATGCGCCCCCCGATGTCAGATCATCCGCGATTTAGAATTCATAAAGATAATTTAAAAAATAAATAAATTTTCAATTTTCAGGCCCCGCAAGGTAGGGGGCCCCGCAGAGGCCTCCTGCCAAGGACCGCACTGTACACGCGACAAATAAAAATTATTGGCGTAGGAATTCACTTTCTCACAAAAAAGTAAAACAAGCAACAGATCATATAGTGTACAGGCTGGTAAAAAAAGTGTACAAAAGTAGGTATTGGGCCACCTGGGCCAGACAGAAATTGACATGCCATGTGGCATGCCAATGGCATGGCTCCTCCCCCTGCTCTCTGATTGGCTATCCCCTCTCCTCTAGCTCCTCCCCTTGCTTCTGATTGGTCGACGCCATCTTGGATGACACGCCTACTATTCTGTGATTGGCTGAAGGCGGCCATTTTGAAAACGCCTACTATTCTCTGATTGGATGACGGCCATTTTGGAACTTCGGGCGCCATTTTACCACGCCCTATGAATCCATGACTGGAAACTGTATTACCGGCAACATGCATGCTTCTAAGAGATGGCGCTATGAAGGAATACCGACAAACTATGTACTTTTACTACTAGGCGGCGCGTCATGAAGAAATCTGTATTATCGATCATCATTTTATATTAATAAATTTCACCGTTTTCTCAAATAATTATCGTCGTCGTCGTCGTCATTAATAAGATAATAATTACACATAGTAATAATTAATTCAGCATTAAAAATTTGAAATTCAGGAGGGCGCGTCATGAAGAAATCTGTATTATCCTACGCATTGATGCTATTAGAGGTCGCATTAAAGAGCCTTTTCTCTCACTCTCTTGCTCTTTCCTATTAGAGGACGCATTAAAGAGCCCTCTCTCTCTCTCTCCTATTAGAGGACGCATTAAAGAGCCCTCTCTCTCTCTTTCTCCTATTAGAGGACGCATTAAAGAGCCCTCTCTCTCTCTCCTATTAGAGGACGCATTAAAGAGCCCTCTCTCCTATTATAGTAATAATTATTTAAGATAACTGATCCAGCATTAAAAATTTGAAATTAAGCGCTGTATTATCCTACGTATTGATGCTATTAGAGGTCGTATTAAAGAGCCTTTTCTCTCACTATCTTGCTCTTTCCTATTAGAGGACGCATTAAAGAGCCCTCTCTCTCTCTCTCCTATTAGAGGACGCATTAAAGAGCCCTCTCTCCTATTATAGTAATAATTATTTAAGATAACTGATCCAGCATTAAAAATTTGAAATTCAGCTTTAAACGCAAATCGCAGACTTGCTCGATATAAACGAATCGCCAGTTTTCTATCTATCTCTACCATTATATAAATTTCTAATATAATATTTACATCGAGAGATTGATCATATAGTTGATATATTAATTAGCTACATTTTTCTCTTCTCTCACAACAACCGCGATCAATGAAACATTTCCAGTGCGTATTTCTTGGTATCCCATTACAACCCTAATATAATTTTATATACAGTGGTATTTTATAATTTGTCATTTTGAAGTCGACATTTTAGATTTCCCACTCTTCTTGAATTTTTAGCTCTGGGGGGATTGGATCGATCATCTTTTATCCCTTTCACTAGACGGAAGCTCTCTCTCTCTCTCTCTCTCTCTCTCTCTCTCTCTCTCTCTCTCTCTCTCCTTCTCGCTGCGTACCTTGCTATCTCTCTCTCAACGAAGCAATCTGTATTAGCGCCTAACAATTTACGGATATTTGCTAATAGATGTAGTGATAGTATGAATACCTCGTAGACACGCCCATTCGTGATCTGATTGATCGATAGCTTTTATCCATACCCAGATGGTCGGTCTGTCATCTTGAAGCACGCTCTGATTGGTTCGGCCATCTTTCTCCCTACCATAGGCAATCATCTTAAAACCCCTACCCCTAGCGTTTAATGTCTTGCGTACCTAGCTAGCTATCTCTCGCTACCTACAAGTTCTGCCGCCTTTCTCTCTCTCTCTCTCTCTGTCACTCACTCATGCACACACCCCCTGTACTCTTTCTAACTTTTCTAGAAGAAGAAGAAGAAGAAATAATAATGTCAGATAGGAATTATGTTTCTACTTTTCGTGTACCCTCTCTCACGGATAACGATCTACCCTTTTATATAGTCGCCCTTCTCCCTTTGCTAGTAAAAATGAGACATCACCAGCCCTAGAATTTTATATTTCGCGGATGACTACAAGACCGCTGTATTCTAATGAAACTTTCTACCCCAAAGAGATCATGAAATTTAAAGAAACCGACAGTCTTTGACACAACCGCGAGGTTTGCAAGCTCGTCTAACCGTCGTATCTATGTCAGTAGCTGCCCTTCGTGAAGGGGTTTCGGATCTCAATGTTAAGAAAATTACGTTAAAATAAATACACACAGACTATTGAATCACGTTCAGGAATCGGAATGGTTTCTAACACTAACATGTATCAACGGACAAATTAACTACATAAAAAGAGAAAAACCTAATTCTAATGCAGAAAATGTATAGACTTACCCTCCTCTGGCGTATCACATTTTAATTAAAAAACGGAAAAACAATAAATATTTACCACTTTTAACCACCTCACCTCACCAGGAAGAAGAAGAAGCTTGAATATTCAGTATAAACAGACACTTTTTTAAATTTAAAACAGTTATTATTAATCTTTCAAGCCTCTGTTATATACCACACACACTGTTATATACCACTTTTAACCACCTCACCTCACCAGGAAGAAGAAGAAGCTTGAATATTCAGTATAAACTGACACTTTTTTAAATTTAAAAACAGTTATTATTAATCTTTCAAGCCTCTGTTATATACCACACACGCATACAGCGTATAGAAATGGACTGACGTGAAAATCTTATTTCAAATATTTAGCTCCCTACGAGACAAAAGGAAACATTTCATTGGTCGTTTAAAAATATAATATGCCTTAGGCTATATACATTCCTTTAGACATTTCAAGGGGTGAAAACAAGATTCTAACCGACCCTCTGCCGAGACTTGAAATCGAGATAATTATCAGATTAAAATGCATCACTATACCCCAAAAAGGTCTAGCTGACTACCTGAGACATTATGGCAGGCAGGTAACTGACACTTTTTTAAATTTAAAAACAGTTATTATTAATCTTTCAAGCCTCTGTTATATACCACACACGCATACAGCGTATAGAAATGGACTGACGTGAAAATCTTATTTCAAATATTTAGCTCCCTACGAGACAAAAGGAAACATTTCATTGGTCGTTTAAAATATAATATGCCTTAGGCTATATACATTCCTTTAGACATTTCAAGGGGTGAAAACAAGATTCTAACCGACCCTTTGCAGAGACTTGAAATCGAGATAATTATCAGATTAAAATGCATCACTATACCCCAAAAAGGTCTAGCTGACTACCTGAGACATGATGGCAGGCAGGTACTAACCCTTGAACATTTTTAAACCCTTGTACAGTAAAAACAAAAGAGTATAGTCGACGACGGTTAGGTTTTAACTTATTTCCTAACGAATTTATAAAAAAAAACAGAGAATGAATTTTTTACTTTAATCGATAATCAAACTAGGGAAATTAAAAATATAAAACTATTCCTGCTAAATCGGATATTTAACGAATTTCTTGTAAAAAGTAGGTTGTGATATTTTCCTCAAGCTGTATTATCTTTTAAAATTAAAAAACCAGGCATTATTAACACACGGCTATATTCTATAACATTCCGTTCTAAAACAGAACTTATTTTCAAGTATATGAATCTCGACGACGACTACAAAAGGGAAACAAACTCCCTGAGGGTGTGTCTTGCATTCTTTTTAAAAAAGGTCCACTCTGACCTGTAACGCGGCCTACCTGCTTCGAGATTTTTGTCGAGTTTATAAATAAATGTACAAAGTTCATCCTCAATAATAAAAATCTATTTGGTTTAGTTTATTAGATTCCTTTGAGAATGCATTCAATTTCAAATAAATAAAACAATTTAATTTTCTTTTCATAGAGTTTATTTTCATTGAATAAATTTTTTTATTTATAAACAAATTTATTTATGTTGGTTTGTTCAAACGAGTGACCGTAGTTATCCTATTTCTAAAATACGAAAGACGCATAATAATTAAAAGAGATATATTTGAAATATTTATTAAACTAGGGACCACATTTAATCAATTCAGAAGTCTTATAAAATCTATACCTGACTTCGTTGATACAAAATTCAAGGACGTACTTCTTATTAAGTATTTAGTTTATATGACAATCCGACCCTACTTACATGTATAGGTAATTAGTTAAAATTAATTACATATAATAATTTACGCCAACATTAAAAATTTTTAAGTTTTTTTTCTATCTCATTTACGAACTCTGATGCACGAAACTTTATAAGTGACATTAAATTCTGTTACGTTTTGTAATGTATTTATTATTGATTAACTATTGCATTTTGAGATGAAAATTTCAGATACGTACAAAGGGGAAATAGCAAAATTATATCATATCCATCTTGGTAATAATAAAACTTAATCATGAAATAAGTCTCGTCATCATAACAATAATTAGTTTGCGTTCATTTCCTCAGTAAAACTAGAGATTATAAGTGTAGCAAATAAATGCAAAAAAAAAAGCTTACCGTTGTCGCGCTATAGTAGTAGCATTAGTATTTTTACAGGAGATAAAAGGGGTAGGATTTATAACGAGAAACTTACCTAAAGTGTTACACCGTTGTAAATATGCACTATGCGCACTTTTAAAAACTCTATACGTTAAACACACGCACGCAGTAAATATTATCAACACCAAAAACAAATAGTATAATTTAAAAACAATAAACCACCACGACCTGAACAAAATATCCTATGTAAAGAACTTATTTTCAAGTATATGAATCTCGACGACGACGACGACAAAGGGAAACAAACGCCCTGAGGGTGTGTCTTGCATTCTTTTTAAAAAAGGTCCACTCTGATCTGTGACGAGGCTTACCTGCTTCGAGATTTTTGTCGAGTTTATAAATAAATGTACAAAGTTCATCCTCAATAATAAAAATCTATTTGGTTTAGTTTATTAGATTCCTTTGAGAATGCATTCAATTTCAAATAAATAAAACAATTTAATTTTCTTTTCATAGAGTTTATTTTCATTGAATAAATTAGATTGTTGTTAAAAAAGTGTAATACTGATTAAAAGGTTTTATTAATTTGCATTTAAACTGATCTTTTCTTTAACTTTATCAAAGCAAATAATTTATAATATTTAATAGCCTGCATTGCATTCAGAGGTTACTGTTTATTTTGCCTGATTAAAAGGCTTTATTAATGTGCATTGAAACTGATCTTTCTTTAACTTTGTCAAAAGCAAATAATTTATAATATTTAATAACCTGCATTGCATTCAGAGGTTACTGTTTATTTTGCGTCAATTTTTACCATCACGTAGCATCAAAGCTTTTTATTTTTAATTAAGGGTTAAGAGAGAGAGACAGTTCGTGAATGGTAAAAGATTTTATCTGTCCATTTGTCGCTATATGATTTCTTACCTGTTACTGTTATATTTCAAACAATTTTAGCTTAGTTTGTTGTTTATAATAATAATCTGTCAAAGGGATTTAGTAACAATTTTAAACTCTATATTTGTTTAAATTAGCTTTGTAACGAGGCCTACCTGCTTCGAGATTTTTGTCGAGTTTATAAATAAATGTACAAAGTTCATCCTCAATAATAAAAATCTATTTGGTTTAGTTTATTAGATTCCTTTGAGAATGCATTCAATTTCAAATAAATAAAACAATTTAATTTTCTTTTCATAGAGTTTATTTTCATTGAATAAATTAAATTGTTGTTAAAAAAAAAGTGTAATACTGATTAAAAGGTTTTATTAATTTGCATTTAAACTGATCTTGTCTTTAACTTTATCAAAGCAAATAATTTATAATATTTAATAGCCTGCATTGCATACAGAGGTTACTGTTTATTTTGCCCGATTAAAAGGCATTATTAATGTGCATTGAAACTGATCTTTCTCTAACTTTGTCAAAAGCAAATAATTTATAATATTTAATAACCTGCATTGCATTCAGAGGTTACTGTTTATTTTGCGTCAATTTTTACCATCACGTAGCATCAAAGCTTTTTATTTTTAATTAAGGGTTAAGAGAGAGACAGTTCGTGAATGGTAAAAGATTTATCTGTCCATTTGTCGCTATATGATTTCTTACCTGTTACTGTTATATTTCAAACAATTTTAGCCTAGTTTGTTGTTTATAATAATAATCTGTCAAAGGGATTTAGTAACAATTTTAAACTCTATATTTGTTTTAAATTAGCTTGGTATTAAAAGTTTAAGAATGGCTACGAGAATCAGGCACTGGTTCTAAACTATGTATCCCTGAATGCTTGTAACTGTCATCTGATGACGTCATGCTCTCCATAGCTCTACCGAAGAGATCTATTGATAAAGTTAGTAGATTAGAGAAACAGACGCATAAACATTATTATTATTATTATTACTCATAACCTGGGTTTCTCAGCTATTTATCGAAGCATTGACCCGTGCCAAGGGTGAATTCCTGCTTAAGGACGGCTAGCCAAGGTTAATTAGTGATGATAAAGGAAGATTGACAGGGTGATCAGCTCTACTTTGTAACCTAGGATGTTCGCCATCGGAAAGATTCGGCTTTATTCGTGTACTCTCTCGCTGATAACGATCTACCTTTTATATATATATATAGTCACCCTTCTCCCTTCAACCTTAGCCATGCTAGTCTCTTCACCCTGCACCCTTAGTCATACTAGTCGCTTCACCCTTCGCCCTTAGTTGTGCTAGTAAATGAAACATCATGTGTTCTAACCCAACCTATCTTGGATCACGCCTACTACGCTGTGATTTGTTGGCAGCCATCTTTGATTACTGGGAATCTCATACTGATGGTATTTGGAGTATAAAAAAAAAAGAAATTTGTATGTGGCGCTATTATGTCTACCCTGAATGTCTGCAAATTCTCGTGTACGAGAATCATACACTGGTTCTAAACTATGTATCCCTGAATGCTTGTAACTGTCATCTGATGACGCCATGCTCTCCATAGCTCTACCGAAGAGATCTATTGATAAAGTTAGTAGATTAGAGAAACAGACGCATAAACATTATTATTATTATTATTACTCATAACCTGGGTTTCTCAGCTATTTATCGAAGCATTGACCCGTGCCAAGGGTGAATTCCTGCTTAAGGACGGCTAGCCAAGGTTAATTAGTGATGATAAAGGAAGATTGACAGGGTGATCAGCTCTACTTTGTAACCTAGGATGTTCGCCATCGGAAAGATTCGGCTTTATTCGTGTACTCTCTCGCTGATAACGATCTACCTTTTATATATATATATAGTCACCCTTCTCCCTTCAACCTTAGCCATGCTAGTCTCTTCACCCTGCACCCTTAGTCATACTAGTCGCTTCACCCTTCGCCCTTAGTTGTGCTAGTAAATGAAACATCATGTGTTCTAACCCAACCTATCTTGGATCACGCCTACTACGCTGTGATTTGTTGGCAGCCATCTTTGATTACTGGGAATCTCATACTGATGGTATTTGGAGTATAAAAAAAAAGAAATTTGTATGTGGCGCTATTATGTCTACCCTGAATGTCTGCAAATTCTCGTGTACGAGAATCATACACTGGTTCTAAACTATGTATCCCTGAATGCTTGTAACTGTCATCTGATGACGTCATGCTCTCCATAGCTCTACCGAAGAGATCTATTGATAAAGTTAGTAGATTAGAGAAACAGACGCATAAACATTATTATTATTATTATTACTCATAACCTGGGTTTCTCAGCTATTTATCGAAGCATTGACCCGTGCGAAGGGTGAATTCCTGCTTAAGGACGGCTAGCCAGGGTTAATTAGTGATGATAAAGTAAGATTGACAAGGGTGATGATAGACGTAGTGCTAGGTTAATTAAGAGTGACCTGAAGAACATGTTATATAAATAGGAGTTCATGATCAATTATTAGTCGATATGAACCAACGACGCAAGTGTGACGTATGTTGTATGAGTGTTTTACGCTCAGGGTTTGCTCGCCATTTGAAGATACACCAGGGGTATAAAGTTCGGTGTTCTATTTGTTTAAAGTATTTTACATGCCTTGATAACTATAAAAGTCATTTAAGAATTAAAGCAAGTGTAGTAAATATTCATGTTTATATGGTTAGTTTGATAATTTAGATTGTACGGACATCGGTTCCGGGTTACATACACTTAGGATAGAACCTACGATTCATCCTCAAGCATACATATTGCCCCGAGCGCTTACGATTATAACCGAGAACAACCGATTGCGCAGGTCGATCAGTATAAATAGGCGGGGTAGTGTTCCTGTTCCTTCATTAGTCGAAATGAATCAGCACGTGAACGACGTATGTAAGAAGAAGAAGAAGAATGACTCTGGTCAAAGGGGTTGCAACATACAGTGTCCGGTTTGCTTCAAGTCTTTCGCGAGGCCATTCACCTGCAAGAGACACGTAAAAACCACGCACGAATCAGGCAGAATCCAGTGTTCTAGTTGTGTCAAAACTTTTTTAAACTCTGATGTCTACAAGATACACAAGAGAGCCGTCCATGAAATAAACAGAATCCAATGCTCTAGCTGTTTCAAAACTTTTTCACGTCGTGACCACTTGAAAAGGCATATTAAAAGCGTCCACGAATCAATCAAAGTCCGGTGTTCTAACTGCTTCAAATGTTTTTCAAGCACAGACAGCTTAAAAAGGCATGCGGAAAACGTACACCATAGCGCATCTGTTGTGAAGACAGGAACAGGGGCAAATACTGACATCGTTGGGTCAGAAGATGCAACTACGCAGCCGGCTGATTATCGTGCCAACTATGAAAGTAACGAAGAATTAGGAAAGGTTACAGGGCCAACGAGTCATCCCGCGGACTTTATACGTATTAGTATTTCTGCGAGGGCATATAACGACGACTCAGAGAGCTGTAGAACTACAATAGTCATAGAAAACAACATATGATCTATATACTTGTATTATGCAATAAATGTTTGTAAAATATCTTTATATGTTTTATTTTTATCACACCCAGATTTCTTATCCGACAGGGCTAACTAGGCCACTTTTGTTTCATATAGGTAAGAAAGTCAAGTCAAGTTACGTTCAACGAAGCCAATCTCGACGAGTTTTCAAGGTCACTCGAGTTTATCCGAACATTCTCGAACCATTATTACACAATTCTAAACATAGACAACCAATATTATTATAAGCAATCGATATTAACAGCTGTCTAATACCTGTTTAACACCAGTTAGACCCTTGGAATGTTCTAGAATGATTAGAATTGTGTAATAATTGTTCGAGAATGTTCGGCTAAACTCGGGGTGACCTTGAAACAATCATGCGAGGACGAGATTACCGATTATTATAAAGCAATAATAATAATAAATCCTACCTTTTTGTTCGATTAAAATGCATTATAGAAATTAATTAAAAACAAAATTAAATCCGAATTACATTGCTAAAATTAGGGTGAAAATGCTAAAAATGTACTGAAACAGTGCGAGAGAGGGTACACGAAAAGTAGAAACATAATTCCTATCTGACATTATTATTTCTTCTTCTTCTTCTTCTTCTAGAAAAGTTAGAAAGAGTACAGGGGGTGTGTGCATGAGTGAGTGAGAGAGAGAGAGAGAGAGAGAAAGGCGGCAGAACTTGTAGGTAGCGAGAGATAGCTAGCTAGGTACGCAAGACATTAAACGCTAGGGGTAGGGGTTTCAAGATGATTGCCTATGGTAGGAAGAAAGATGGCCGAACCAATCAGAGCGTGCTTCAAGATGACAGACCGACCATCTGGGTATGGATAAAAGCTATCGATCAATCAGATCACGAATGGGCGTGTCTACGAGGTATTCATACTATCACTACATCTATTAGCAAATATCCGTAAATTGTTAGGCGATAATACAGATTGCTTCGTTGAGAGAGAGATAGCAAGGTACGCAGCGAGAAGGAGAGAGAGAGAGAGAGAGAGAGAGAGAGAGAGAGAGAGAGAGAGAGAGAGCTTCCGTCTAGTGAAAGGGATAAAAGATGATCGATCCAATCCCCCCAGAGCTAAAAATTCAAGAAGAGTGGGAAATCTAAAATGTCGACTTCAAAATGACAAATTATAAAATACCACTGTATATAAAATTATATTAGGGTTGTAATGGGATACCAAGAAATACGCACTGGAAATGTTTCATTGATCGCGGTTGTTGTGAGAGAAGAGAAAAATGTAGCTAATTAATATATCAACTATATGATCAATCTCTCGATGTAAATATTATATTAGAAATTTATATAATGGTAGAGATAGATAGAAAACTGGCGATTCGTTTATATCGAGCAAGTCTGCGATTTGCGTTTAAAGCTGAATTTCAAATTTTTAATGCTGGATCAGTTATCTTAAATAATTATTACTATAATAGGAGAGAGGGCTCTTTAATGCGTCCTCTAATAGGAGAGAGAGAGAGGGCTCTTTAATGCGTCCTCTAATAGGAAAGAGCAAGATAGTGAGAGAAAAGGCTCTTTAATACGACCTCTAATAGCATCAATACGTAGGATAATACAGCGCTTAATTTCAAATTTTTAATGCTGGATCAGTTATCTTAAATAATTATTACTATAATAGGAGAGAGGGCTCTTTAATGCGTCCTCTAATAGGAGAGAGAGAGAGGGCTCTTTAATGCGTCCTCTAATAGGAAAGAGCAAGATAGTGAGAGAAAAGGCTCTTTAATACGACCTCTAATAGCATCAATACGTAGGATAATACAGCGCTTAATTTCAAATTTTTAATGCTGGATCAGTTATCTTAAATAATTATTACTATAATAGGAGAGAGGGCTCTTTAATGCGTCCTCTAATAGGAGAGAGAGAGAGGGCTCTTTAATGCGTCCTCTAATAGGAAAGAGCAAGATAGTGAGAGAAAAGGCTCTTTAATACGACCTCTAATAGCATCAATACGTAGGATAATACAGCGCTTAATTTCAAATTTTTAATGCTGGATCAGTTATCTTAAATAATTATTACTATAATAGGAGAGAGGGCTCTTTAATGCGTCCTCTAATAGAAGAGAGAGAGAGAGAGAGAGAGGGCTCTTTAATGCGTCCTCTAATAGGAGAAAGAGAGAGAGAGGGCTCTTTAATGCGTCCTCTAATAGGAGAGAGAGAGAGAGGGCTCTTTAATGCGTCCTCTAATAGGAAAGAGCAAGAGAGTGAGAGAAAAGGCTCTTTAATGCGACCTCTAATAGCATCAATGCGTAGGATAATACAGATTTCTTCATGACGCGCCCTCCTGAATTTTAAATTTTTAATGCTGAATTAATTATTACTATGTGTAATTATTATCTTATTAATGACGACGACGACGACGATAATTATTTGAGAAAACGGTGAAATTTATTAATATAAAATGATGATCGATAATACAGATTTCTTCATGACGCGCCGCCTAGTAGTAAAAGTACATAGTTTGTCGGTATTCCTTCATAGCGTCATCTCTTAGAAGCATGCATGTTGCCGGTAATACAGTTTCCAGTCATGGATTCATAGGGCGTGGTAAAATGGCGCCCGAAGTTCCAAAATGGCCGTCATCCAATCAGAGAATAGTAGGCGTTTTCAAAATGGCCGCCTTCAGCCAATCACAGAATAGTAGGCGTGTTATCCAAGATGGCGTCGACCAATCAGAAGCAAGGGGAGGAGCTAGAGGAGAGGGGATAGCCAATCAGAGAGCAGGGGGAGGAGCCATGCCATTGGCATGCCACATGGCATGTCAATTTCTGTCTGGCCCAGGTGACCCAATACCTACTTACAAAGAAACTAGCGGTAGTCAGAGCGATATTGTAACGGAGTATACTGTTTCACCGCAGACCTGCGAGGAATGTATCATCTCTGTCTGTCCGAATGCTGGTCTTCTCGCACAATCAGCGCGGTCATCCACTACTATGATAACTAATTTCTTTCATGAATGGTTTCTGATAGACATTCGGTGAACAGTGGAGGATTTACGCACAAGCGATGGAAGCGCTCAGAGGCCCCTTGCCCAAGATCGCAGTGGACATGCGACAAATAAAAATTATTGGCATGGGAACTAACTTTGTCGAGAATAGTGAAACATGTGAGAACAACAGCTCGTATCGTGTACAGGCGAAAGCACAGGTAAAAAAGGTGTACGGTCGACGCAATAGAGTTTCGTGCGAAAAGGCAACCATTCAGAGTGATAGGTAAAATTTTGTAACGGAATATACAGTTTTGCAGCAGACCTGCAAGGAATATATCATCTCTGTCGCTTCGAATGGCTTGCCTTCAATGCCTTCTAACAAACTATGCGCGGTCGTCCGACTTACATTCGGGGAAGGGGAACTGTACCATGCTTTCGAATGGGTGAAATTCCTTAATGTCAACATTTACCAATGTTGAAACAATTTAAAGGAAAATCTTAACATTACTGATATGTAATGTAACTGGAGATCGATCTCCGTTCTTAAACGTGTAAAAAATTATTTAAAAAATAATCTTGGACAGTCATTTAAAAAATTTATCAGTAATGTTTATTGAAAATGACATTACGCAAAATTTATGTTTTGACTGTTTTGAAAATATTATTGATAAATTTTGATGCTTCTAAAACCAGAAAAGTTCCATTAGAAATGAACTGATTTTAAGGAATAAGATGTTTTTCTAAAATATAGTAGAACTTTTATGGACTCATCTGTCACAATGACATATGTCAAAACTGACTTTTAAGGACTCATCTGTCATTTTTATTCGCATTGTTTCACATGTATTTGACATATGTCCAACACAGCCACGTTGACTTAGTTGCTTACTCTACTGTTATTAAAAGCACATTTTGTATTTTAAATTCTTAATTTCACGATTTCAGAAAAAACGTAATGTACACCTCAGCACTAAAGTTGATTTTTTATCACTCGTTATGTTTGTTTAACAATCTCCATATTCGTGATAAAAAAGTACAACTTTAGTGCTTATTTGGTATACTAATAACTAATTTATCTACCAACCACTATAGAAAATTACACATTTCACACAGTCTAGTAACTATGAAAATGACTCATTGTTCATAATCTTTAAACTGTACGGAAATGACCGTGGGAAATGATTTCGCATTTTCAGTGGTTCTATTAAAATGCCATAGATGTCAGCACATGCAATATTTCTAATTATTTGAAATATACAAAGTTATAACTTATATAAAGATTAATTTATTTTTAAGAGTTAAAAATTGTTAATGGACTATTGTATATAACTATTATACTCATACTTTTATAGTGATATGTGTATAAATCACAGACGGCATCCTAAGACAGCTGTTTCGAGCTTTTGGCTCTCCTCAATTAGGGGCAGCTCGTATGTGAATTCTACACACATCACCTGAGCGTATATACTAGTTTGGAAATAACACTAACCATCAAATAACTGTGGTGCCTCCTGTAGGTATCAAACCGCACTAAACGACGTAATTTGATTATCCAATACAGGAATATACAAAATAAAATCCGGTCGAGCGTCCGACCGTATAATTAATATAAATACAACACAAAATGAACACAAACGTGTTTTAATAAAGTGAGTTTTTAATAAATTTAAAAGTTAAAAATTGTTAATGGATGACTATTACACTCACAATTTTATAGTGATATGTGTATCAATCACAGGCGGCACTTTAAGACAGCTGTTTCGAGCTTTTGGTTCTCCTCAGTTAAGGAGCTCGTCTGTGATTTATACACATATCACTATAAAATTGTAAGTAAAATAGTCGTTCATCAACAAAACTTACTTTATTAAAACACGTTTGTGTTCATTTTGTATTTTATTTATGTTAATTTATTTTGTTTAATTAATGTTTTACTTTAAATTATATTTTGAATGCAAATCCATATAGAAAGATTATCACCCCAACTGGAAATCGGACCCTGGGTCTTCCACTTTCTGAGCGACATCTCTACCTCTGAACTACTGTGTCGACTACCAGCATATAAAGTTATTATTACCATATAAAGTTATTACAAAAATTGTTATTCAATTAACGTAAAATTGATTTAACGATATAGCCTTCTGACGGCTTTAATCCATACATTTAGAATAACCGGTCTATTACATGGAAATCTAAAAATGTTTTGGGAATTTATTACTTCAAATTACATTCAAATGAAGCATTAGGTATTCAATGTATTTGTAGATTGAGGTTATGATTTACTTACATTAACAAAAAAACAGCGGCGGAACAACACGACGTCCAAAATACATGTGTCTATGACATTCAAAAAATTGAAGACATCAACAAAACTACTATTATTAATTTAAATAATTGTTCAAATTTCAGTATTAATTTTAAATAATAAATGATTATTACACTGAGTTATACGCATTTCTTAATTTTTACAACTGACACCTGTTTTCCACAAAAAACGTGGCATTATCTACTTTTGACATCCAGCACCTCAATCTCAAATCATATTCTAGATTAAATATATGGTCGTAGATAAAGTATAGTGTGTAACACGTACAAAAACGTCAATTTCACACTTCTGTGAGTGCGGCATGAGACAAAGTTGAATTATTTAAAAAATCTTGGGGAGGAAATTTCCTCCACCCACCCACCGTGAATTCGCACCTGATATTAATTATATGTACTTAATTTTTGATAAAAAATAAAAGGTATATAAATTGTAGTAATTGATTTATACTATGGGGCCCCAAAAATTTGTAACGCTTCAGGCCCCTTAAGTGTTAAATCCGCCACTGCTCAGCTGATTAAATCTTGATGTTGTTCCATATGTCTCTTAGTGGAGTTAAATTGAAAATTAAATGAAAAACTCATAGTCTTCTCCACCTTTATTAGTAATAAAGGAGACTAATAAAAACTAATAATAAACACTTGTAATAAAGACTCAGTTTTTCATTTAATTCTCAGCTGATTAGCTGATTAGTATTAATAAGTCCAAATTAAGATCAAATTTAACTGATGAATATTGACAAGCGGTGTTAAGAATATATTCAACCGACTTAGAACCAAGGCTCAATGATATTATTAAAAGAAAACTGCACAAGTCACACACTTCTGATTGAGGAATTTATTAATTTTTTTTAATTTTAAATTATTTAGTTATTTTTGTTTAATTATTTTTATAGTGTGTTAACAAACATTTTGTAAAAGTAATTATAGTCTAAAAAAATTAGTATAAATCTTTCTGTTGTGTCTTTTTATCGATTTGAACGTATGTTTTCATAAAACTTTTTTTGGCCCTCCAAATATTTTGTAATTTACAATTTGGCCCACCTAGGCGAAACTTTGGGAACCCCTGGTCTAGTGGCTAGGGACCCCGGCTCGTTACAAACTTTATTTCAATTTTTTACAGAAAATGCCGGTCAAGTATTTACGAATAGTAGGTACATCTAAAAATTAAACTTGCCATTGCTAGTATTAACCAGCAACAAATTGCATTTTAAATTATTTAGTTATTTTTGTTTAATTATTTTTATAGTGTGTTAACAAACATTTTGTAAAAGTAATTATAGTCTAAAAAAATTAGTATAAATCTTTCTGTTGTGTCTTTTTATCGATTTGAACGTATGTTTTCATAAAACTTTTTTTGGCCCTCCAAATATTTTGTAATTTACAATTTGGCCCACCTAGGCGAAACTTTGGGAACCCCTGGTCTAGTGGCTAGGGACCCCGGCTCGTTACAAACTTTATTTCAATTTTTTACAGAAAATGCCGGTCAAGTATTTACGAATAGTAGGTACATCTAAAAATTAAACTTGCCATTGCTAGTATTAACCAGCAACAAATTGCATACAATAATTGTATACAATAACTGTATGCAATTTATTGCTGTTAAAATTAGCAATTCCGAGTTTAATCTTAGATATACATACTATTCGTAAATACTTGAACCGGTGTTTCCTTGAAAAATTATTATTAAAATAAAAAAATTAAATTTTTCTTAAAACTATTGTAAAGAGAAAAAAGTATTCTATCAAATACTAGCGTAAAATTAACAGGTTTCCATTTAAAAAGATTTTGCGGAAAGGTGTAACTCAAAAACAATTGAAGAAAAAAAATTTCAGGCATCCTCAAATGTAGATAAAAATTTCCTAAAAAAATTTTTGTATTGAACATTATTTCCTAAAATGAATATTAGCGACAATAAATCGCCGTCTCCATACTTTTAACTAACCCTGTATATCATAGTTATTTTTTTATCTCAATACAAGCGTAATATATCATTGAAAAGGGAATTTTTTGGTGATCTATTTATTAAATTTGTTTAAACAATAATTAATAGTAATATACAATTATGTGGTTATCTAATATTTAGTTCTAAATGTTCTGTTGTTTGTAACCAAAAAAATAACCAGAGTCTTTTTTGTTTTGAAAAGGATATAAAAAGAGCGACCAATTTAGTGACAAACTCTCTGCTATTTTGGATCTTTCAAGCAGTGCACTTATATTCAGAGCAAAATTTTAAAATCTAAAGGTTATGTTGTGAGTTCTGAAAATGTAAACGTAGCCAAACGTCAAAATGTTACGGTTATGTTTTGTTAAAATGTCAAAGTGTTTAATAATCATCGAAGATCTTTGAATTTGACTATTTGTTTTAATAATAATTACTTTCAATTGAAATAATAATCAGTGTTATGAATTTATTTGTGGAATATTATTCATTTATAACAAGAAAATTTATATGGATAATAGAAATATTAACCTTCATTATAATTTGGATGTTGGAAGGAAATTTATAAATTTAATCATTAAATGGACTTACCATAATATCTCAAGCAAGCAGCTGGATTTTAATATTTTTTGATAATACCATTTATTTGGACATTATTTGAAATAGAGGTAAATGTTTGTCTTTCAACCGCTTTAGTTAGAAACCATATGGAAAAAAGAGGATTACTGCGTTGTTACTATATCAGTTGGAGTACGTTTGGCGCCAAATTTCGATTTAATTAAAAAAATTTTAAGGTATTTATTTAATTACAATTTAGTAATTAAGATTATGAGGATGCCAAAAATATTACTCCTCGGATAAAAGGCATTAAACTTACTTAGGATTTATTTTTCATTTATTCAGGGTATCCAAAATTTATTCTTTTTAATATTTTAATTCTTTTCTGTGGTCATTTTTAAATAAATTTTTGTCATTTTAATTTAAAGAAAATTTTGGTTTATATTTTTTTGTGCACTTTAATTAGCTTTATGAAAAGGTTAACAGTTAATTAGCCGGAGCATTTCTTTATGGTAAAGGCAGGTGGTTTATATTTTGTATATACCATCACTGTGCTTTTACTGAAGTTTGTTGCTATATGATTTATTTGTACTCTCAATTTAAATCAATTTAACAATTTATCAATATCAATCAATCATCATCATTAACTAGGTTGCCCCAAACCCCGGCACAATTATAGCAATATGTAGTGCTTATCTTCAGGTAAATTTAATAAATATAAAAAATAAAGTATATAATGTATGTATTTAAATAACAAACTAAAATGTCCGGTAAATTAAAACGGTTTATCATAATGAAAGCTTTAAAATTTGCTTTAATACAAAATTCTATTAAAAAGCTACAAACTACTTTTATTTAACAATTAGGAAAGAAAAAGTCATAAATAAATAAATAATCTGTTTGTGAAGCAATTAGGTGTTTGAACAAGGAATGAGTGGGCAATTAATGAAATAATTAGAGGTTTACATTAGAATGAAAATTGATGACAATGTCGTGCGTTTACAACCAGTTGTTACGGCATTAAATTATTAATCATAATTATTGTGTATATTTTTAACAAATTAGGGTTTTAGTTTCCAAGGTACGAGTTACATGCAGTATAATTACAGATCTATCTATTTTATTTTCGTTGATTATTCTTCCATCGAAAACTAAATTAATAAACGATTAAGTGTTTAATATTTCCACGCTTTTGTCGGACTTTACGATTCGATTTTATAAGACCTGTAATTACTATAAGAAGAGTAAAAAAAACAAATTATAAATTAATTATAACGATGAATGTAGTTAATTACATTTTTGGTTATAAATTTTACAATAATACGGAATCGTTTAAATGATGTTTAAATTGTTATTGTTGTTTATTTAATTTCGTTCTGGAACGAATACTGAAAAACCATTATTGTATTTACACGGCGAATTTCCAAAGAAGGTTAACAGTATAATTAAATTGTCTTTTATTCTTCTCTGCTTTTCTGAACGTACTGTATCAGGCATAATTATAATCTTGAAACATATGTAATCAAAATCTTTACTTTATTAGTTATTTTTAATAACATGGTTTCCTTATTATAGGCACCTGCAACGGTATCTTATCGTTATTGATTTAATTCGACTCTTTTGTTAATTTCATTAATTGTAACATAATTTGAAATTTCTTTATTTAAAATCCATTCCAAGTTTAGTGGTCATTTTTTGTTAGAAAAATGCATATACAGATCCTGAAATGTTAAGTTACGTAAATACGGCGAGCTACTTTTCGGACGGTCACTTCGCTCGCTTCATAGTAGTTCTTCCATTTATAGTGTTGGTTGTTGGAAGGGATCGGATGAACACTATATTATTATAGATAAATTCGTTGAAGAATAAAAGACTTGGTTTTCTTGAATCTGAGGGGGATTACACTCGTCTCCTGCGTCGACTCGTGTAGTTTTCGTTGCGAAAGCTACTCATATCTGAAACGACAAATTTTGTCGGAAAAAATCAGACCACTTGTGATATTATTTATGAAGAAACCACTAGTGGTTTTTTCTTAGTGAAAAAATTTATGTCAAAATGAAATGTCAAATTTAATTAAATTATTATTAACTACACACGCTAAATAAAAATTTGCTCGATGGATTGTCAAGCCGCATACAACTCGTGGTATAATTTTTTCTTGCAAAATTTATCATTTAAGACATTCGTAGCTTTTGCTTTTGGAAAATTTTAGTTTTCGTTGCAAAAGCTACTCATATCTGAAATGACAAAAATTGTCGGAAAAGATTAGACCACTTGTTATATTATATATGACAATCCAACTCGAAAACTTTTAACCAATCAAATTACAGAATTTTTCAAATTGGGACCAATGAAATTAGTTTTATAGTGAAAAAACCACTAGTGGTTTTTTCACTAAGAAAAAACCACTTGTCAAAATGAAATGTCAAATTTAATTAAATTAATATTAATTACACACGCTAAATAAAAATTTGCTCGATGGATTGTCAAGCCGAATACAACTCGTGGTCTAATTATAAATTACACTCGTCTCCTGCGTCGACTCGTGTAGTTTTCGTTGCGAAAGCTACTCATGTCTGAAATGACAAATTTTGTCGGAAAAAATTAGACCACTTGTGATATTATATATGAAAAAAAAAATTTTTTTTCCAAAACAAGTTAGGTAAGCAAGTTTTTTTTAACATTCCTAGAGTATTAATTTAAAACCAAAGTTATCACATTATTATATTATTAATGAAACAAACAGCACACGTTTTCTGGGTACTCTTTCTTGGACCTCAAATAGCTTTTACTTTGTCTTCAGATAGGTAATTTTTAGGCAGCAATACTTTTGGCTTTAATGGCGTTAACAAGCATTGAAGATTATTTATGAATTTATTTTTGTCGCGGCCTTTTAATGCTTTGGCTTGAGAATGTTTTGCCTTATTGCAATAAAACAAGAATAATAAAGGTATATCTGCATTAATTTAATAAAACAAAGTTCAACATACAAAACATACTGAAATCTCTATTTTGGCGAAGAAGCCAGATAGAACCTTATTATTCCAAAGCGACGATTTGATGAAGAATACTTTTTAACTTAAATTATTCACACTGACTTTATTATAACGATTTAATATTTGTTATTTTTGAATTTATTGCAATGAATGAATAAGCAACATTCGAAAACCTTACTGCAAATCGCCAAGCATCTTTTTTAAAAATGAATTATAGGTACCAAAAATAACTGATGGTAAATACATAGAATACATTTATACAATTTTCACCACAATTTGATTTAAGTCGAGCAGATATTCTAGAAAGATATAATAAAAATTTTGTATTAGATTAATGTTTTTTACTAATATTTTTCGAACATTAAAGAGCGTTTTCGATAAACTCTATCTAAATATTTTGCCTAAGATCTTCTTAAGCAATTATTCAAAACTACTTAAAGACCAATAACAATCAAATTGTAATGAACAAAAATTAAAAACCTCAAATTCAATAATTAAATTCAGTATTAATCATAAATGTATTAAATAAATTCAGTAATGGGTGTACTTCTTACTTACGATGGTTTTCGCCGAAGAGCAAACAAGCTCCATATACCTATTTTGCCCCAAAAGCACTCCCCTAAATATGCTACTGGTTCCGTCTAGTGCGTCTCTGTCATCTGTCTATTGCCAAGACGCATTTAAATAACATGTTGTGCTAACATTTATTTAAACTCACGTTAATAATCAAAAATGCCCATAGACCAAAGCCCAAAGTCAAACTTGACCTCAATGTGGACGTCTCCACAGTCGATTATATATATAGCTCCGTTGTGACTTTTCCAGCTAGTCCCAGTATTTCAGTGGAAAAGCGTGACAGATCACATTTAGAATGTAAACTAGGTACCTAGTCAGTATTTACGAGTAGGTCAGTATTTATATGACCTACATAAATTTCCAATCGATTCTCTATCGATAGAGCACATATTAGTACCAAATAACACTCAATAGCACTAAATAGTACGATAGAATCAGCATTTATCGATTTTTTAAAACATAACCTAATTTAAAAAATTTTAAAACATAACCTAATTTAAAAAATTTTCGTGCATTATCCTCGGCAAATTACGCGTCGAATGAGCCCAAGCCCATCTTTCCAGCCCTTATAGAACGCGAGAATGGGGCTCGGACACACATACAAATCAACTTTAGTAGTATTGGATAATTTAAAATAAGAGTGTCGAAACAAGATTCGCCAATTACGTCTTATATACCGAGTGTTTTCTGAAACAGGTTCCCGCTGCCAAATCTTTGTCTTTTCAGATATCAGTTCACCGTAATTAACCTAAATTTTCTGGTTTTAAATACCCTGTACATATTTAGTGATTATGATTTAAGGTTAAATTTCGAGTCCAAATGCTCCAAATTGTCACTTTTTGAGAGGCCGAGTTATTTCGTTTTGTAATTGTATTTCTGTATCTGTTGTGCTATGCATCAACAAACAAACTACAGTTTTGTTCAACAGATTAATTAGTTACAGAAATTAGTTTTTACGATCTAAGTCATTTTTTCTACTGGCAAGAGGTTGACCCGCTGTGTAATTAAAAAACTAGACTCTTTATTAGATTACTAGTACTAGATAATACTGCTAGATTACCTACTAGATTACTAGATAGATAGAGTAGGAACTAATGAAACTTAATTAACAAATATATTTTATAGATTACTAAGCATCTAGACTTCACTTAAATGATTAGTCTAGTTATCTATGGAAACATAAGCACCTACGAAAGAAGAGAAGATGACTTTGAATGGCTATAACTACGTTTAACATTTAACCTCGACTCGAAATCACTAAACATATACAGAGTGTCCCATTTAAAAATCTAAAGTTGAGGTCACTTCCAGTGAAACCAGAAATGATAGAAAGTTGTTTCTTATGTGAAGAAATACAAATGGACATCTTATACGTACTATCCAAATGTGTAGTTTGTTACTGAAAATACAAAGATTTAACAGGGGGGAACCACATTCAAAGTACACTGGATATGTTAAAAAGTTTCTTAGATATGATAATCATCGATACTTAGATATGACTTAGATATAACATATGTTTAATCGTCCACAACGTCCCAGAACAAAGGACACTATTTGGACACTGGTTATTTTTACCTACGTTCTGAAGGAAACTGCGCTACCCTGCATTACGCGGTACATCGACTTCAGGTCATTAACTCTCGACTCATGGGCTCATTTTAAAGCTTGAAGCCTCTACTTTCGAATGTCACGTGTCTCCTATATGAAAAAAATTATATTTGACCCCTAAAACAGGGTAAACACGTATCCAGTTCCAAAAAAAATTTTAAAAGTTGAAAAAATTAGAAAAAGATACATTTTTTAAAATTCTTTTTAACGGCATCGCATTCTTCGTCGAAGAATACATAAATTTTGTCCACTGCGTTTCTTCCTAGAGGGCTTCAATTTTGAGCAAAATTGAGAACAACAATTTGCCGTTTTTGAAAGTTTATCATTTTTTTCATCAAAGCTGGCGTCAGATAGAAAAAAAATGATAAGAGTAAAAAATGCGTATTTTTACTCGACGAATACGAAAAAAAAAATTGGTCTGTAATTCATTCATGTAATGAATGAATTCATCAAAATTGGCGCAACTTAGAAAGGCCAGCGGGGGCTTATTTTAAAGCTTGATATCTCTACTTTCGAATGTCACATGTCTCCTATATGAAAACATTTATATTTGACTCCTAAAACAGGCTAAACACGTATCCAGTTCAAAAAAAATTAAAAGTTGAAAAAATTAGAAAAGGATATATTTTTTTAAATTCTTTTTAATGGCATCGCATTCTTCGTCGAAGAATACATAAATTTTGTCCACTGCTCTTTTTTCCTAAAGGGCTTCAATTTTGAGCAAGATTGAGAACAACAATTTGCCATTTTTGAAATTTTATCATTTTTTTCATCGAAGCTGGCGTCAGATAGAAAAAAATGATAAAAGTAAAAAAATGCGTATTTTTACTCAACGAATACGAAAAAAATTGATGTGTAATTCATTAGTGTAATGAATGAATTCATCAAAATTGGTGCAACTTAGAAAGGCCAGCAGGGGCTTATTTTAAAGCTTGAAATCTCTACTTTCGAATGTCACACGTCTCCTACATGAAAAAATTTATATTAAACCCCTAAAACAGGATAAACATGTATCCAGTCCCAAAAAAATTTTAAAAGTTGAAAAAATTAGAAAAAGATATATTTTTTTAAATTCTTTTTAACGGCGTCGCATTCTTCGTCAAAGAATACATAAATTTTGTCCACTGCGTTTTTTTCCTTCAATTTCGAGCAAAACTGAGAACAACAATTTGCCATTTTTGAAAGTTTATTATTTTTTCATCGAAAATGGCGTCAGATAGAAAAAAAGTGATAAGAGTAAAAAATGCGTATTTTTACTCGACGAATATGAAAAAAAATTGGTCTGTAATTCATTCATGTAATTTTTTCGTATTCATTGAATAAAAATAAGCATTTTTACTCTATCATTTTTTTTTCTATCTGACACCATTTCTGATGAAAAAAATGATAAACTTTCAAAAATGGCAAATTGTTCTCAATTATGCTCGAAATTGAAGCACTCTAGGAAAAAAGTATTCTTCGATGAAGAATGCGATTCCGTTAAAAAAAAACTTAAAAAATATATCTTTTTCTAATTTTCTCAACTTTTAAAATTTTAAAGTTTTCGGGGTCAAATACAATTTTTTTCATATAGGAGACGTGACATTCGAAAGTAGGGGTTCCAAACTTTAAAATAAGCCTCCGCTGGCCTTTCTAAGTTGCACCAATTTATGGCCCTAGCCGGTAGTTGAGTTCAGAAAGAATGACCCATATATAAAATACTACTATTACACATTAAATACACACTACATATGATTTTCATTGGACCAATAGAGTAATTCTTATTAGACATTAAGGTTATATTGCGAAGACGTATCTAACCTAATGTGACCCTAACTTAACCTAAACTCAACTACTTAGCATATGTGCCAACTAGATAGACCATTCGACCAATGAGGCTCTACTTGTATAATACAGTGTAAATTTACTTTTTGAATACAATATACAACGTGGAACAAAAGTATGGAAACCGTTAAGTATCTCTAGAATGGAACCGGAACTATTAATAAAGGGCTAACCCTTCTTTTGTTACTTGTTAAAAGTTCCGATTTAATGTTACCTATGAAGTTAAAAATGTTAAAATATTGTAACCTTTTTTTAAAATAATGTAACGTTCTTTTTCAAATAATAACACAAGTGCTGTTTAAATCGTCTATTCACAAACAAATATTTATTTCTATACACTAATGAATACACTATAAATTAACGCTATGATTATAAACCATTAAAAACTATTATTTACAAACTATGGATTTCTAATACAACATTTATATTCACTATTTATTTTGTAATACACAGTTAATGACTTGCTGTTGACTGCCCCTTTTTATCCGCAAAGTCGCTTTTATACCACCATACAAATCTTCCAGAAATCGCTCGAACATACCGGTATATTGCTAGAATACACTAGAAGGTTGAGTGCATTGCGCTGCCGCTCCGGAATGTTCCACGACCCATTGACGGCCGGACCAGACGACGCGTTGCACTCGTTACACTGCCCCCCTCTTCAAGTCTGTTCTGTCCCAGAACAGGTTTTATGCTCTGGTTCCTGTAAAATGGGTCATGACGATATCGACAGTCTTCACCTCGACTACACGTTCCATTACGGTAGAAATAACAGTCTACACTCTTCGTTGGCCTTAATGCGGGCTGTAGGTCAAAACTGCAGTCGAAGATCTTGACGTCAGTACCTCTAAAGACAACTTCCAGCATGTTTCTAACGATTCTCCAATCTAGCTGGTCCCGCCCACAGCCGAGTTTGGGAACTGCCAATTTGTTAATTCCCCTGGTAAACAACTCAATCCTCAAATTCCATAGTGCCCTCCACAAGTCGGCGTAACTCGGTTTCTGGTAGTAAAACTGCTTGGTTACCAAGTAGTAAATGGATCGGTCATGATCAGACAAGCGTAAGGATTTACCAACAGAGGGATTTTGTTCTCGAAGTTCATTCAGCCGTCCAAATTTATTTCTAAACACTACTGCGATCCCCCTGGACATACGGAGATCCGCGGAGACACAGTGGGCAATGGAATAATTACCAGGGACCCGGAAGAGATCTTGTTGCATCTCAGTCGTGACTCCGAATCGCGCTTTTCTAGTTCCAGAGAACGCAGCCATAAATTCTCTAAAGGTTCGCTAATCATCTTCACGCCTTACGGTATTGATAGCCACCTCAGCCTCATCTTTCCGATCCGGGACTGCGTCATTATTTCCCTCATAGTGCGCCAGACGATTGGAGTGTACCACCTTTGGTTTCCCCCTTGGCAATTTCTGGATGCGATAAATCAAGTCATTTATTCGTTTCTTCACCTGGTATGGACCCTCCCAATTTCGCTGTAACTTTGGAGAATAGCCACGACGCCTTTGCGGGTTGTATAACCAGACAAGCTCTCCAGGTTGAAACCCTCCTTCTTGGGCTCTCACATCGTACGTAGCCTTCATCCGGTCACTCGCGATTCGACTATTATTTCGGGTTCGGTCGTGAATATCCTCCAACTTCTTCTTTAAGTTGATGACATAATCATTCCCGGCCACCTCCTGCTCTATAGGTGGAGACCCAAATTCCAGATCACACGGTAACCGTAACTCGCGTCCAAACATTACAGACGCTGGTGACTGACCGGTTGTTTCGTGGACCGATGCACGATAAGCCATCAGGAACAGATGCAGGTATTGGTCCCAGTCTCGTTGATGATCGGAGACGACCTTGGCCAAATATTTGCCCATTGTCCGATTCATGCGTTCTACCATTCCATCGGACTGCGGATGTAACGGTGTGGTCCGAGTCTTGCGAATGCCCAACAATCGACAGACTTCTCCAAAGAGTACAGACTCGAAATTGCGGCCTTGATCCGAATGCAGCTCCATGGGCACTCCGAAGAGACTGAAAAACTCTTTGACTAGTACGTCAGCAACAGTCGCAGCTTCCTGGTTTGGTAGGGCATATGCTTCTGGCCATTTGGTAAAATAGTCCATTGCCACTAATATGTATTTATTCCCATCGTCGGTTTCGGGAAATGGTCCGGCAATATCTATGGCTATTCTTTCCAGAGGACTACCCACATTGTACTGCCTCATAGGTGCTCTTCGTTTCCCCAAGGGTCCGTTACCAGTGGCACATAGTTCACATTTCCGGCACCACTCCTTCACGTCTTCTTTACAGTTGACCCAATAAAAACGCTCCCTAACTTTCTCCAAAGTCTTTTTCACACCGAAGTGTCCTCCTGAGGCACCGTCATGGAGATGTCGCAATACTGTAGCCACTCGGCTTCTTGGAACCACGAACTGAGACCTAATGGTGGTGCCATCTTCACTCTCCAGTACTCGCTTCAGGAGATCGTCTTCCACCTTCAAGGACTCCCATTGGGCCCAATATGCTTTGAGCGTTCTGTTGAAAGGGCTGACGGCCTCCCAGGCAGGCCTTTCTCCCACACGCTTCCATTCCAGTACCATTTTTAGTTCGGGATCAGCCTCCTGCTGTCGTTGCAATTCCTCCGGCAACCAATTGTCGTTGACGATGGTAGTCCTTAATACTTGGCAAACCCTCTCTTCCAAACGAGAGCAATGACGACAATCCGTTGGACAGGGTCTTCTTGAAAGAGCATCGGCATTTCGATGACTAGTGCCCGCTCGATGTTCGGTGTCAAAGTCGTATCCTTGTAATCGTTCGATCCACCTTGCGACCTGGCCTTCAGGATTACGGAATTGTAGAAGCCATTTCAACGCTGCATGGTCCGTCCTCAATAAAAACTTCCGTCCGTACAAGTATTTGTAAAAGTGCTCAACGGACTTCACGACGGCCAATAGTTCTTTTCTGGTCACACAATAATTCCTTTCGGCTTTAGACAAAACCTTACTAAAATAGCCGATGACCTTTTCTTGTCCATCCTGTATCTGAGAAAGTACACCCCCAATGGCCAGATTACTTGCATCTGTGTCAAGTATGAATTTCCCTTCTGTCCGTGGATAGCTCAATATTGGTGCGGTTGTCAGGGCACGCTTCAGCTGTTGGAAAGCTGTTTCACACTCTCCGCTCCAAACATACTCGCGTCCATCTTCAGTTAGCCCTGTCAGAGGCTTCGCTATATTGGCAAACCCAGGAACGAAACGCCTATAGTAGGTACATAACCCAAGAAAACTACGAACTTGGTGTTTATCTTTCGGTGTTGGCCACTCTTGAACTGCACGAATCTTATCGGGGTCGGCTGCCACTCCATTTTGTGATACGACGTGCCCGAGATATTTCACTTCCTTTCTGAATATGTGGCACTTTTTCGGACTCAGTTTCAGATTGGCTCCACGTAGTCTTCGGAACACTTCCTCTAGATTTTTCAAATGTTCGTTGAATGATTTTCCGACTACAATCACATCATCTAGGTATACCAGGCAGGTCTTCCACGACAACCCTCTCAGGATGGTCTCCATTAGACGCTCAAAGGTGGCCGGAGCGTTACATAGACCAAAAGGCATAACTGTAAACTGCCATAGTCCGGAACCAATAGTGAACGCGGTCTTCTCCCGGTCTTCAGGTTCCATTTCAACTTGCCAATAACCGCTCTTCAAGTCCAAAGTCGAAAACCATCGTGAACCAGACAGGGTATCTAACGTGTCGTCGATGCGTGGTAAGGGATAGCTGTCTTTCTTGGTCACGTCATTAAGCTGCCGATAATCCACACAAAATCTCGTTGACCCGTCCTTACTGACCAGGACCACCGGTGGTGCCCATGGACTGCTGGATGGCTCGATGACCCCTTGTTCTTCCATATCAGTAATAATCTTTTCGGCTTCTGCTCGCCTTGCTAGAGGTAGACGCCTCGGCTGCTGACGGACAGGCATAGAGTTGCCTGTATTGATTTTATGTTTTACTATATTTGTTCGTCCCTTCTGGCTATCGTCAAGAGCGAAGATATCTTGGTATCGGTGAACCAAACCCTGTACCTCTTTCACTTCCGTTCTGTTAAGGTCTTCGCACGAACTAGTAACCATACCCACTAATTTTCCACCATGGTCTTTGGGCACTGGTTTTGGAACATCAGCCATACACCTGGCTACTCGAAATACTGGCACACACTGTCCCACAAGGGTACTCTTCTTCAATGTCACCGGATCCACATTAACATTCATAATTCTCACCGGTACTCTCTTTCCAACCTTGATCAGCGCTTTTCCCACCAGTATGCCACTATGGATCTTCTTATCACAAACAGGCTCCATCATTCGCACACATCCTACCCGAAGATCTCCATCCAAACCCGCCTCGACAACCATCTCGCTTTGACCCGGCAATATCACATCTTCAGTCAGCAAAACCCTTACAACCGGATCTTCTCGTGGGTGCAAAGGAAGTTCTTCGTTACCGACCTTCAAAACACCCTCTTTCAAATCCAACGTAAAACCAAATTTTCTCAGGAGGTCCATTCCCAAGATGAAGTCATCAGTGATATCGGCTACCAGCACCTCATGATCACGTTCTTCACTTCCAATGCCAATCTTTATCTTCACCACTCCGCGTGTTGATATCACTTCACCTGTTGCTGTACGGAGTTGAGTAGTTGTGGGTAACAATTTAATACTTGATCGTAGAACATCAGGGCGTACGATGGATTTTGTCGCCCCCGTATCAATAAGTAGTGGAACAGTTCGGTTAGCAATCTTCCCATCTACGAACAAACTGCTGGTACTGTTCTTCGATGTTACGGCATGGATGGTGATCTCCGGGGCATCTCCACTCAAGGTCAACGTTCGCCCCCTCTCGTCGACCCCCTTTAGTTTTCCGACGGCTGAGCTTGTTTGGGTTTATGGCAGCGGCGTCGTATGTGCCCTTGTTCACCGCAGTTCCAGCAACGGGGTCCTCGAACTTCTTGAGGATTCTTTTTACGGTTCTCTTCCTTCTGAAGAACTCTCATTAATAATTCTTCTAGGCGATCTTTAGAACCTTCATCTTCTTCCAACACGGTCCGAACACGTCCGTGACCTTGGGACGCTTGTTTTGCAGCTTCAAATTCTAAGGCGTGAGCAAGCGCATCATCGGTTGTTCTTGGTCGTGCCAGCCTCAATGATTGTTGTGTTTCTCCGTCTCTTAACCCATCAATGAAGGTCTGCACAGCCAATTGTCCCAGAAATGAATCGGGTGCCGTAGGGTACGCCAATCGGACAAGCCGCGCAACATCGGCTTCAAACTCCTGCAGGCTTTCTCCATTCTTCTGGATACGATTCTTCACTTGCGCGTGATACACTTGTTGAAGATGCGCGTCTCCATATCTCATTTCCAATCTAGACACTAACAATTGGTAATCATTTTCCTGTCCTGCTGGGATTGTTTGCAGGACGTTCAACGCATCTCCACGCAAAGCCACAGTTAAAGAAACGGCCTTTTCCTTGCCTGTCCATCCGTTGGCCCCAGAAGCCGCCTCAAACTGTTTGTAGTAAGTGGACCAAGGTATCTTTCCATCGAACGTGGGTGGTTTTACTTTTATCCCTACGACAGGACCCTTTTCTTCTTTAAACTGTTTCTTTACTTCATTAAACGGCCTCTCAGAAGTTGAGGGAAACCGTAGTTGCCTCATTCTATCTTCCAGCATTTCGGCCATATCGTCTTTCTTAGTTGTTGGTGGTAATTGCATTTGGGCTATTTTCTCTTCTACCATCTTTATTACCCTATCTTGTTCCGCCAATCTACCTTCCAATAGTCCTAACGCACTGGCATTCTCCAAAAATTCTTCGAAAACTTTATCTTCCAACGCTTTGACATTTTCCAACAATTCTCCTTTAAGCCTTCTAGAACTTTCTTCAGACTTTTCTAGTAATTCTTCTTTAAGCGTTCTAGAGTTTTCCAGTAAATCTTCTTTAAGCATTTTAACATTTTCTTCCAGTGCTTTAGTATTTTCAAGTAATTCTTGTTTAAACATTCTAGAATTCTCTTCGGACTTTTGCAGTAATTCTTCTTTTAAAATTTTAGAATTCTCTTCGGACTTTTGCAGTAATTCTTTTTTTAAAATTCTAGAATTCTCTTCCGACTTTCTAGAATTTTCTTCCGACTTTCTAGAACTCTCTTCGTGCTTTTCCAATAGTTCTTCTTTTAGCATTCTAACATTATCTTCGGACTTTCTAGAACTTTCCAGTAACTCTTCTTTCATTTTACTTAACAACAAACTAGTATCAATTGCGGGTCCAGGTATTTCGAAGCGGTAATTTTCAGGATCTTCCTTCTGTTCTAAAAGCCATTCTCTTAGCCGATTTATCAAAACTTCTTTCTTTCCATTACTATCCAAGTCCCTCTCGTCCAATTCCCGTTTTAAATCTATTACCTTCAGATCTTTCAACAATTTCATCGCCATCTTAATTGTTTGTTGAAATTATTTTTAACACTAAAAATTTAATCTCACAGCACTTTATTTAATTATTACGCGATTTTATTTATTTTAAAAAAAACCTCACACCTGTAACACCAATGTAACGTTCTTTTTCAAATAATAACACAAGTGCTGTTTAAATCGTCTATTCACAAACAAATATTTATTTCTATACACTAATGAATACACTATAAATTAACGCTATGATTATAAACCATTAAAAACTATTATTTACAAACTATGGATTTCTAATACAACATTTATATTCACTATTTATTTTGTAATACACAGTTAATGACTTGCTGTTGACTGCCCCTTTTTATCCGCAAAGTCGCTTTTATACCACCATACAAATCTTCCAGAAATCGCTCGAACATACCGGTATATTGCTAGAATACACTAGAAGGTTGAGTGCATTGCGCTGCCGCTCCGGAATGTTCCACGACCCATTGACGGCCGGACCAGACGACGCGTTGCACTCGTTACAATAATAACAAAAATGCTGTTTAATCGCCTATTAACAAGAGAAACATTATTTACATACACTAATTTAATCTTAACTGATTATTTAACACTATAATTATAAACTGTTAATGAACTTAAATGTTAGATATTTAGAAACTTATTTAAGGACTATTTATTTATTATTACAACATTTATTAAACATTTATTTATTCACTAATATTTGACTACTAATTACACAAAGCACGTTTATTAAATTCTCCGGTTGAACACTAATTGATTCTCTTCTATCCGCGACGACGATTTATATCTCCCATATAAACGTTCTAGAAAACGTTGGAACATACTCGTGTATTGTACCTCGTCTAGCCGCCCGCAAATGTGTCATATATCTCGAATCTTCTAGCATGTTCTTTGCGACGTATAAGGAGTTTTCCCATTCGATTCAATATCTCGAAAACGGCAGAACTTAGGTATAGAGAATGCTACACAAATTATGTGAAGAATTACTAAGGAAATTAAGAAAACTAGAAATATACCGGGCGTCCTATTTAAAATACAAAAGTTGTTACAGCTTCCAAAAAAACTAACATCTTGGCAATACTATCAACATCAGTTTTGAATCTAGCATATTATCTAAATGTATGTGTACATGTATCTATATTGCAATAGCGATTTGAAGCTTTTGAAATGTTAAACCAATCCATCTGATACTTCCTTTCATCATAAGCTATCGATTGATACCTCACACTTCTCCGAACTCAATGAACGAACGAACCCACACAGTACTTGATGTATTTTCGGGCTGTTGGCGGTCTACGGAATTACCAGTATACAATGACGATGACGATCGACAAGCCTCGGTGAACTGATCGTGGTGTGTACGATATTCGAAGCTAGCTTAATAACTTAAAAGTGCTGACGATCGGGTGCACCTGCTGTATATTCTTATGCTGTGGTGTGACCCTGGTGCCTTTGAAACGGATAGGCTTAACTGAGACAGAATATTTCCGGCCTATATTCTAAAAGGAGAGAAAACCATAGCAAAAATCCAACAGCCAGTCATTTACATAGCAAGTGGTAATAAACAAATAAAAATACCTGTATTCAAATTACTTTTTCTGGTGCGATATTTTTATTGGGTAATGTTAAAATGCGTTACTGCAATCGCGATGAAAAAGAGAAAAATTAATAATAATAAACAACATATTTCCAATAAAAAGGGTTAAATTTCATGAATGCTGCCTTTTTCTGTTGTATACTTGTTATACGCTAATCGCATATTAGTGCATGGCTGCTCGTTTTTTGCCGCTTTTGTAGCCACATAATCGTTCTCGAGAGCATATAGCACTTTGATTGACAGCGCAACAATAGCTTGACAGAATGACAGGCCAACAATGCTCGTGCTAATGTCGCCATCAGACCGGCAGTTATTACGTTAACAGAAGCATCTTTGATGCCCACGCTGGATGCTACATTAGAGTCAGACTCATTATGATTTTGTGTTAATTCAATTTTTTCTATTATTATGCTAATCTGCTGCTACTCCCTAATTTTTGTGTGCTTTTAATAAATCGACGGTAGGGATTTGCTTTTTTTCCTGACACGCGCAACGGATCGATTCTTTCCTATATTTTGATTAAATTTTTAAATTTAATTTTTGTTCGAAGTAATAGTCGAACTTGATTTAGTTTAATCATTTTTTAATATTAACTTTTCGTCAATCAGCGACAATCAAATTAAACTGCAACAAATTGTAATTAGTGGCGACATAACGAAAGGCCTGCACCGCCCCCCGTTATAAATAACCCTAACATTATCGTCTTAATGGGTGTTCACTGTCCCTTTACCCCCTATCTGAGACGCTTTAATAAATGACACATGCATCAGAGATACTTCATGAGATACAGATACCAAGCAATATATGAGAAGCGAATAAAAAGTTTCATTCAGACTGTCCGTATGCGCTTCTAACGGAATGCACAAGATTTGGGCGCTTTCTTTTTAGAAATAATTTGAAATTAAAAAATTAACAAACATAATAGTTCAATAAATCGATAAGAAAAAAAATGATACTTGTACATAAATGTGTAAAATGTGTAAAACAGAACACTATGAAGATAAGTGTTGAAAATAGCTTTGTTACATAGTGGCTATGATTGCCATTATAGGTTGTAATAGTAATAATCGCCCCTCCCTCCTACACAAGCCATAGCTTCTGGGGCCTGCTTCGCCATGTAATGGGTAGTAGCAATTATTATTATATAAAATCCAACGGGTGTCTGCCTGTTTTCCAGAGGTTTCTTTATAACAAGCGTTCAAAAAAACCTGTGGTCAAGTTGGCTGGTGTTTGCATTTGTCAGCGTTACCGTATGTCGTGACTAGAGCCACAGCTGGAGCTCTAATGTCTAATGTCAAATAGCAAACGTCATTTTACCTATTTTCATTTATTAATTAGTTCGTAGCTTTCTGACATTCATAAATAGGGTTATGTTCCAATTGTAACATATAAGCTGCGCCCTATGTTTGAAATTTTTCCATAGGCCACTTGACCACAGTTTTTTTCGAACACCCGTTACTTCCCGGTGACCCATAAAATTGAAATCTGTCGTGGAGTTTCCGGGGAACCCGCGAATGGTACAAAATAACTCTAAACCTTGGAAATTCTAAAAGTGGGTGATGTTATGGCCCTAAAAACGCCCTATTCCAATGGGCCAAAAAATTAAGTTTGCTCAATTGCGTTGAAAATCGATAGTTGGAGAATTTTAATATTGCTAAACACGTGCCTGTCTGATGCAGAAGTTTTTCGTTTTTCGGTGACATAGAAGGTTGAAGTTTGGCATGGAGTTTCTTGGGTACCCGCAAATTATTCAGAAAAACCCTAAACCTAGAAAAAATGAAAGGAGGCGAGCTTATGGCCCAACAAATGCTTCATACGATTCCAATGGTCCAACGAATAAAGTTTGTTGAATTGCGGTGAAAATCGATATTCAGGGGTTCTTGATATTGCTAATCGTGTCCCTGTTGGTGTTTTCTCGAAGTTTCCATTGGCTGGACCTAAACCAGTACCTGAATAGTGCTTAAAAGTTTGATACAGCAAAATTACAAATATATAGAATAAGTCAGCGTGGTATCTGTTTGTTCCGAAGGGTTTTCGATCTTTCCGATGACGCAGAAGATCTGTATCTGAAAATATCCCGGGAAATTTGAGTGAGACGGAAGCTGTGGCTCTAAAATGACCCACACTATGAACCAAAAATAAATGTTAATTTCGCTGATATTCGATATTCGGAGGGGTTTTTAACAATGACAAACAGACCCTGTTGTGATATCGATTAAGATTCGGTGTCGGGGGGTTCTTAGTCAATTACAAAAAAAAATGACCAACTGTTGGCATGAGAGGTTTCAAGAAATTAGCTAGTTTTAACTTCGCCTAGCCAAGATAGTTTCAAATAGTAAATAGTATTGTATAACCTTGAAAAATTGATTTTGAAATTATCAAAACATGGCAAAAAGTCAACAGCTGCAAGTTAACAAATCAATTGCCAATTCTTGAAGTGCTTCAGGTTACGTCACATCAGATTTAACCATCTGGAACTCGCGAGTTTAATTTATTAATTCGCAGTTGAGTGACGATTAAATGTGGACAAATTGAAAGGTATTCAAATTCAGAAATTTGGTGGAAGTAATTTTCGAACTAATTGTGGAAATATCAACTTAAGATAATTTTCAAAGTTGAGAATGAGCTAGATACAGTAAACGAAAAAAAATGTCCAGATGAAGAAGATGTAACCGGATAAAATTGTAATAATTATTTGATTTATGATATATATTATTTATTGCACATAGTCTTCATTTGCAGCTCTTTGGTAGACTTATTATTTGGTGCTAGTAGAAGCATATACAGGGTGTAAGGGGTTACTATGCGTTAATTCTAAAGGGTGGTAGAAGATATCAAAAGAAACAAAAAGTATTATAGGTACAACTTTGTTCTAGGACGTAACACTTTTTCAGAAAAAAAAATGCTGTAAACTTTAACATCATTTCGCCCTGTTAATAATACGTATAAGTAACTCCTTCCACCCTGTCCGTTTGTGCATAAAACTTCAGTCTATAATTTTTGCTCGTCAATAAACAATTTTAACAAAACGTTCGTATAAGAGTGGATTTAATAGAAATGTTTGTATTTCGATAACTTATAAGTTGTATTTTGATAAACAAAAATCAGTTAATTTTCGTATTCTTTTTATTTTTTAAATTAGCAAAAATAATAAACAAAGATATGAAGTCAGAGTGGTGAAACTTAGAACTTATATAAAAATTATTGAATTTATAAAGCAATTGAAAAGGAAGAAAAAATATATGTAATATGAGAAAAATATATAAAAAGCTAAAGAAGGCATCGAGAAGCCAAAAACAGCTAAAGCTAAACATAATCACAGAAGAACATAGCATAATGAAAATATGAAGACAACATTTTGCAGAATTGACAGAATTCGAATATAACAAAACAAAATAAGAAGAAATAACAGAAGAAGAGATAGTGGCATACGGTAAATAGAACTAAGACAAAAAGCAGAAATAATAGAAGTTATAAAAAGCTAAAGTTAGGAAAAGCGCCAGGAAGAGACAACATAATCCCCGAAATCATGAGATACAGAAAAAGGGACGAAACAATTATTGGAATTAATAAATGATACTAATAATTAATAATAAAGTACCAAAGGAGCGGAACTCGGGAATTATATTATCTATCTATTAAAAAAAGAAATAAGAGAGACTGCAAAAATTACAGAGCAATTACACTATCCAGTGTCTCAGGAAAAATATTGGTTATAATAATGCAGAAAAGAATAAGAAATGAAGTAGAAACAAGTATAGAAAATACGGAATGCGGTTTTAGAAAGGGGAGAAGTACACAAAGCAGTGGCGTGCGATGAGAATTTAGGCTAGGGAAGCAACCACGATTTTAATTTTAATACACCTAGGTACAGGCGGGATTCACGGGGGCAATAATCCCCCCCCCCAAATTTACAAATAAGTATACATAGAATAGAAACAAATAATGTTTGTTTAATTATTATTTATTAAAATAATTATTTTTCCAAAAATCTCCCCCTCAAAATAATTCTCTGGATCCGCCCCTGCTAGTTACAATAAAAAACAGTGTTATAATTATTAAGCTTAAAAGTTTTTCAAAAAAGAACTTTTACACTTCATACTTATGGAATTTGTTGACTATTATTCTTTGTTTTAAAAAAACTACTACTATGTATTTATACTGCAACTCGATTTTCCGGTCTTAGCAGAATACCGATGCAGGTTTTAATCTTTGTTGTTAAATTTGAAAGTTCTGGTTTTGATCTACTTTCTTAATAATTTGTAATTTCTCTCCAAAACTCTATGCAGAAGAATCTTTATTAATAATTTACAAACTGAACAAAAAAATCGTCCCGATTCGGATGTATCGGAGGTACTCGAACCTTCCACCGAAGCAGCTGAATTTGCAGTCGTGACGATAATGCAATTTTAAATTTGCATACAGAGCAAACTAAATAGAATTATTTGTCTTTAAAAAAACCAACTTATATAAATTGAAATAATAACATTTGAGAAAATACAGTCTCATTCGCAGATTTACATTACTTAAGCAACATTAAATTTAACAACCACTAAATCGATCAAATAACCAAATTATAATAAATAAACATTTGGCCATGAAGCACACTAAAAATAACGGCCAAACAATGCTAACAGCATCGTCTGTATGACCACGCCCGCTGATCCACGCCAAGGTTAGGAGAAGAGAAGTTATAAGCAACGAAATCAGTGCTTATATGCAGTGTATGATGTAACACATTTGAATGGGTATTACCTTTCCGTGCAATTTTAATGAGCCTAATTTAAAATAGTACTTTAAATAATTCTTCTTTTTACTGTACGGAATTGATATTTTAGCTTTAAGTTGATTAAATATTACAAATTTAAATAAGCGATAACCATAATTTTATAAAAATATTTTTGTTAGCATTGGTTTTTATTTTTAATAAATTCTCAAGGGAAGCATTGCTTCCATGGACCCCACGCCACTGACACAAGGTCTACCAAACAAAAACTGAAAAATCAGGTGTGTATTATTGCTTTATAGGTCTAGAAAAAGCTTTTGATCGTGTAAAGAGAGGATATATGAGAAATTCTAAAAAATGGAAAGTGAATAAAAGCACAATAGACGTGGTAAAAGCTATGTACAAAGAGAACACAAAGTAAGAACGAACAACAAAGAGTCAAGAGATTTTACAACAAATCAAAAAACAACAAAGGCAAAAGACCATTAAAATTAGGATTATGGAAAATGAAACAAACTGTTTTATCTATTCAGCGTATTTAGGGGGGTGTTGTTGGGATAAAAGCACTTCCTAAGACTTCATATATTAGTATCTTTTAAGTTTCACTCAGTAAATGAACTGAAAGATTATTAAGAAAAACCATGTCGTATTATTCATAATTTTCCAAACCTGTTTTTACAGTTTTACGTATACAAATGGTGGGAAATACCAGATGTCGGTAATTCATTTTTGAATATAATTGAATAATTGGTACTTTACTTACGGAATAGCGGATAAGTATGTAAAACCCCTTATACAATGTCCACTGTAACACAGACCATGAACAAGCAGCGAGGGAGGAGTATATTTGCTCTTCTCCGGAAACCATGATACGTATAAAGTACACCGATTATTATTGAATTCGTTTAATACATTTATAATTAATACTGAGTTTAATTATTAGATTTGAGATCATTACAATTTGATTGCTCTTGGTCATTGGTAGTTATGAATAATTGTTTGAAAAGATATTGGCCAAAATAGTTCGAGTTTTATTTTTTTAAACAAGATTTATGTTATCATTACAATCCTCACATTATAAAATATTCAAATATGATGGGAACCACTTATAACTTGTCAGAAAATGCTCTTTAACGTTTGAAACAAAATTTTAATAAAGTTTTTTTTTTAAATATCTATGCGGCTTAAATCAAATTTGCGTGGAGATTGTATAACTGTATTCATAGTAGCAGAATCAGAGGAAGCACAACCTAATCTAGAAGTGCTCGACAAATAATTCACAAAGATAAATATGAAGATAAATACAAAAACAAAAAGCCTGATAATATCAAGTCTAGTAAAAGTACATAAAATACGATTACATGGAAAAGAAATAGAACAAGTAAATAACTACAAATATCTAGGATCGATAATAGAGAATAATCAGAAAATAGATAAAGAGATAAAGAAGATAAGAATGGAAACAACAAGAATAGTATATTGTGTTACAAGTGCAAAAAAGTGCCAATTTCTCACGAGTGTGAAGAAGTCGCAATTACACGAGGGTAAAATTGGCGTTTTTGCACGTGTTACATACTTTACTTTATCTACGACCATAAAAAAAGTAATAAAACACCAAAAGCTAAGAAAGATATTTAACCTAGAATTTATATTCGCATTCATATTCATATCATATGCATGTGAGCAACTTCCATTTTCCCATCATCGGATTCACACATGATAAATCTAATTCAAAAACAAGTAAATATTAAGTTTTAAAGATAATTTAATTTCAGTCAGTCAATCTAGTAAAGCTAAAAAATCATACGTATGTACTCAAAACATTCAAAAGTAATTGTTTATAAACAAATCACAATCAATAAACCTTTAAAATTATGGTTTTAAAATGTAAAACAAAATAGGACCAAAACCAATATAATAGTTAAACAAGACGTGCCGCCATCTTTTGCTGTCACCTACATCTGCATAGCGCATCTTTTATCTAACCCCTTTTCCGTGAAACGTAAACATATTCTAGCGTGCTTGTAGGAGGAATAACAAGGAAAGGGAGTTTTAAGTGTAGCCATCGCGCTTGCACTTGCGAATTATATGAATGAAATGTTGCAAATTATAAAAGTTCTCATCGCTTTTATTGTAATTTAGCAACAATGTATATTATTAATAGATATTAACAATTATATATAGTAAAATTAATTAATTTTACGGTAATTCAACAAGAATTTAATAATAACTTCATATAGTAAAAAAACTAAATTATTTTAACGCTGCTAGGTAGGTGAACAGTATGAGGTCTGGCTTAGCACGCAGGCGGTCCAAGGTTCGATTCCCCGCCGAACCGATAATTTTTCTAGATGGATTTTGCATTCAAAATATAATGTAATGTAAAACTTTAGTTTAACAAAATAAATTAACCTTTATCTAAAATTTATAATATTGTAACAAGAGAGAAAAAGAAAGAACCTCTTCTTCACACAACAAATGGAATATTCTACAGCATTCGAGAGAATGACGCATCGCACCAAGCATGTAAATCAGACGCGGTTTATCTAGCGCCTTCTAGAAATACATAGTAGGTTCCAGCGGCTTCTGGTACGATTATATGAGGGTATAAAATCGACTTCGCGGATAAAAGAGAGCAGTCAACAGCGAGTCATTAACTGTGTATCACGAAATAAATAGTAAATGTGAAGATAAATGTTGCATTAGAAATTCATAATAGTTTTAGTGGTTTATAATCATAGCGTTAATTTATAGTGTATTCATTAGTGTTTGTAAATAAATATTAATTATTAATAGACGATTTAAACAGCACTTTTGTTATTATTTTAAAAAGAACATTGCAGTGGTGTACAGGTGTCGGGTTTTAAAATAAATAAAATCGCGTAATAAACAAAGTGCTGTGAGAATAAACTGTTAGTGTTAAAAACAATTAAAACTAATAATTAAAATGGCGATGAAATTGTTAAAAGATCTCAAAGTAATAGATTTAAAACACGAACTTGAAGAACGAGAGTTAGATACAACGGGCTTTAAAAACGTGTTAATAAATCGGCTAAGAGAATGGCTTTTGGAACAGCAAGAAGACCCTGAAAGTTTCCTCTTCGAAATACCTGGACCCGCAATTGATACTAATTTGTTATTAAGTAAAATGGAAGAGAATTCTAGAATGTTAAAAGAGGAATTATTGGAAAAGTCGGAAGAGAATTCTAGAATGTTAAAAGAGGAATTACTGGAAAAGTCCGAAGAGAATGCTAGAAAACTAATGGAAAATACTAAAGTGCTGGAACAAAAAGTTTTTGAAAATGTTAAAATGCTTAAAGAAGATTTACATGAAAATTCTAAAATGCTTAAAGAAGAATTACTTGAAAATACTGAAGCACTGGAAGAAAAAGTTTTGGAAAATTCTAGACAGTCCGAAGAAAATATTAAAATGCTTAAAGAAGATTTACTGGAAAACGCTAGACGCTTAAAGAAGAATTACTAGAAAAATCCGAAGAAAGTTCTAGAAGGAGAATTGTTGGAAAATGTCAAAGCGTTGGAAGATAAAGTTTTCGAAGAATTTTTGGAGAATGCCAGCGCGTTAGGACTATTGGAAGGTAGATTGGCGGAACAAGATAGGGTAATAAAGATGGTAGAAGAGAAAATAGCCCAAATGCAATTACCATCAACAGCTAAGAAAGACGACATAACCGATATGTTGGAAGATAGAATGAATCAACTACGGTTTCCCTCAACTTGTGAGTGGCCGTTTAATGAAGTAAAGAAGCAATTTAAAGAAGAAGAGGGTCCTGCGGTAGGGATAAAAGTAAAACCACCCACGTTCGATGGAAAGATACCTTGGTCCACCTACTACACACAATTTGAGGTGGCCGCCGGGGCCAACGGATGGACACGCAAGGAAAAGGCCGTTTCTTTAACTGTGGCATTGCGTGGAGACGCGTTGAACGTCCTGCAAACAATCCCAGCAGGACAGGAAAATGATTACCAGTTGTTAGTTTCTAGATTGGAGATGAGATATGGAGACGCGCATCTACAACAGGTGTATCACGCGCAAGTGAAGAATCGTATCCAGAAGAATGGAGAAAGCCTGCAGGAGTTTGAAGCCGATGTTGCGCGGCTTGTCCGATTGGCGTACCCTACGGCACCCGATTCATTCCTGGGACAACTCGCTGTGCAGACCTTCATTGATGGGTTAAGAGACGGGGAAACACAACAATCATTGAGGTTGGCACGACCAAGAACAACTGATGATGCGCTCGCTCACGCCTTAGAATTTGAAGCTGCAAAACAAGCGTCCCGAGGTCACGGGCGTGTTCGGACCGTTGTGGAAGAAGATGAAGGTTCTAAAGATCGTCTAGAAGAATTATTAATGAGAGTTCTTCAGAAGGAAGAGAACCGTAAAAAGAATTCTCAAGAAGTTCGAGGACCCCGTTGCTGGAACTGCGGTGAACAAGGGCACATAAGACACCGCTGCCCTAAACCCAAAATAAGGGAAGTACAACCTTCGGAAAAGTTAAAGGAGGTTGGCAAGAGGGGGCGAACGTTGACCATGATTGAAGAAACCCCGGAGATCACCATCCATGCCGTAACATCAAAGAACAGTACCAGCAGTTTGTTCGTAGATGGGAAGATTGTTGATCGAACTGTCTCCCTACTCATTGATACGGGGGCGACAACATCAATTATACGCCCTGACGTTCTACGAACAAGTATGAAGCTGTTACCAACAACTACTCAACTCCGTACAGCAACAGGTGAAGTGATACCAACACGCGGAGTGGTGAAGATGAAGATTGGCATTGGAAGTGAAGAACGTGATCATGAGGTGCTGGTAGCCGATATCACTGATGACTTCATCTTGGGAATGGACCTCCTGAGAAAATTTGGTTTTACGTTGGATTTGAAAGAGGGTGTTTTGAAGGTCGGTAACGAAGAACTTCCGTTGCACCCACGAGAAGATCCGGTTGTAAGGGTTTTGCTGATTGAAGATGTGATATTGCCGGGTCAAAGCGAGATGGTTGTCGAGGCAGGTTTGGATGGAGATCTTCGGGTAGGATGTGTGCGAATGATGGAGCTTGTTTGTGATAAGAAGATCCATAGTGGCATACTGGTGGGAAAAGCGCTGATCAAGGTTGGAAAGACAGTACCGGTGAGGCTTATGAACGTTAATGTGGATCCGGTGACATTGAAGAAGAGTACCCTTGTGGGACAGTGTGTGCCAGTATTCCGAGTAGCCAGGTGTATGGCTGATGTTCCAAAACCATCGCCCAAAGACCATGGTGGAAAATTAGTGGATATGGTTACCAGTTCGTGCGAAGACCTTAACAGAACGGAGGTGAAAGAGGTACAGGGTTTGGTTCACCGATACCAAGATATTTTCGCTCCTGACGATAGCCAGAAGGGACGAACAAATATAGTAAAACATAAAATCAATACAGGCAACTCTATGCCTGTCCGTCAGCAGCCGAGGCGTCTACCTCTAGCAAGGCGAGCAGAAGCCGAAAAGATTATTACCGATATGGAAGAACAAGGGGTCATCGAGCCATCCAACAGTCCATGGGCATCACCGGTGGTCCTGGTCAGTAAGAAGGACGGGTCAACGAGATTTTGTGTGGACTATCGGCAGCTCAATAACGTGACCAAGAAAGACAGCTATCCCTTACCACGCATCGACGACACGTTAGCTACCCTGTCTGGTTCACGATGGTTTTCGACTTTGGACTTGAAGAGTGGTTATTGGCAAGTTGAAATGGAACCTGAAGACCGGGAGAAGACCGCATTCACTATTGGTTCCGGACTATGGCAGTATACAGTTATGCCTTTCGGTCTATGAAACGCTCCGGCCACCTTTGAGCGTCTAATGGAGACCATCCTGAGAGGGCTGTCGTGGAAGACCTGCCTGGTATACCTAGATGATATGATTGTAGTCGGAAAATCATTCAACGAACATTTGAAAAATCTAGAGGAAGTGTTCCGAAGACTACGTGGGGCCAATCTGAAACTGAGTCCGAAAAAGTGCCACATATTCAGAAAGGATGTGAAATATCTCGGGCACGTCGTATCACAAAATGGAGTGGCAGCCGACCCCGATAAGATTCGTGCAGTTCAAGAGTGGCCAACACCGAAAGATAAACACCAAGTTCGTAGTTTTCTTGGGTTATGTACCTACTACAGGCGTTTCGTTCCTGGGTTTGCCAATATAGCGAAACCTCTGACAAGGTTAACTGAAGATGGGCGCGAGTATGTTTGGAGCGGAGAGTGTGAAACAGCTTTCCAACAGTTGAAGCGTGCCCTGACAACAGCACCAATATTGAGCTATCCACGGACAGAAGGGAAATTCATACTTGACACAGATGCAAGTAATCTGGCCATTGGGGGTGTACTTTCTCAGATACAGGATGGACAAGAAAAGGTCATCGGCTATTTTAGTAAGGTTTTGTCGAAAGCCGAAAGGAATTATTGTGTGACCAGAAAAGAACTATTGGCCGTCGTGAAGTCCGTTGAGCACTTCTACAAATACTTGTACGGACGGAAGTTTTTATTGAGGACGGACCATGCAGCGTTGAAATAGCTTCTACAATTCCGTAATCCTGAAGGCCAGGTCGCAAGGTGGATCGAGCGATTACAAGGATACAACTTTGACACAGAACATCGAGCAGGCACTAGTCATCGAAATGCCGATGCTCTTTCAAGAAGACCCTGTCCAACGGATTGCCGTCATTGCTCTCGCTTGGAAGAGAGGGTTTGCCAAGTATTAAGAACTATCATCGTCAACGACAATTGGTTGCCGGAAGAATTGCAACGACAGCAGAAGGCTGATCCCGAACTAAAAATGGTACTGGAATGGAAGCGCGTGGGAAAAAGGCCTGCCTGGGAGGCCGTCAGCCGTTACAACAGAACGCTCAAACCATATTGGGCCCAATGGAAGTCCTTGAAGGTGGAAGTCGATCTCCTGAAGCGAGTACTGGAGAGTGAAGATGGCACCACCATTAGGTCTCAGTTCGTGGTTCCAAGAAGCCGAGTGGCTACAGTGTTGCGACATCTCCATGACGGTGCCTCAGGAGGACACTTCGGTGTGAAAAAAACTTTGGAGAAAGTTAGGGAGCGTTTTTATTGGGTCAACTGTAAAGAAGACGTGAAGGAGTGGTGCCGGAAATGTGAACTATGTGCCACTGGTAACGGACCCTTGGGTAAACGAAGAGCACCTATGAGGCAGTACAATGTGGGTAGTCCTCTGGAAAGAATAGCTATAGATATTGCCGGACCATTTCCCGAAACCGACGATGGGAATAAATACATATTAGTGGCAATGGACTACTTTACCAAATGGCCAGAAGCATATGCCCTACCAAACCAGGAAGCTGCGACTGTTGCTGACGTACTAGTCAAAGAGTTTTTCAGTCGCTTCGGAGTGCCCATGGAGCTGCATTCGGATCAAGGCCCCAACTTTGAGTCTGTACTATTTGGAGAAGTCTGTCGATTGTTGGGCATTCGCAAGACTCGGACCACACCGTTACATCCGCAGTCCGATGGAATGGTAGAACGCATGAATCGGACAATGGGCAAATATTTGGCCAAGGTCGTCTCCGATCATCAACGAGACTGGGACCAATACCTGCATCTGTTCCTGATGGCTTATCGTGCATCGGTCCACGAAACAACCGGTCAGTCACCAGCGTCTGTGATGTTTGGACGCGAGTTACGGTTACCGTGTGATCTGGAATTTGGGTCTCCACCTATAGAGCAGGAGGTAGCCGGGAATGATTATGTCATCAACTTAAAGAAGAAGTTGGAGGATATTCACGACCGAACCCGAAACAATAGTCGAATCGCGAGTGACCGGATGAAGGCTACGTACGATGTGAGAGCCCAAGAAGGAGGGTTTCAACCTGGATAGCTTGTCTGGTTATACAACCCGCAAAGACGTCGTGGCTATTCTCCAAAGTTACAGCGGAATTGGGAGGGCCCATACCAGGTGAAGAAAGGAATAAATGACTTGATTTATCGCATCCAGAAATTGCCAAGAGGGAAACCAAAGGTGGTACACTCCAATCGTCTGGCGCACTATGAGGGAAATAATGACGCAGTCCCGGATCTGGAAGATGAGGCTGAGGTGGCTATCAATACCGTAAGGCCTGGAGATGATCAGCCAACCTTCAGAGAATTTATGGCTGCGTTTTCTGGAACTAGAAAAGCGCGATTCGGAGTCACGACTGAGATGCAACAAGATTTCTTCCGGGTCCCTGGTGATTATTCCATTGCTCACTGTGTCTCCGAGGATCTCCGTATGTCCAGGGGGATCGCAGTAGTGTTTAGAAATAAATTTGGACGGCTGAATGACCTTCGAGAACAAAATCCCTCTGTTGGTAAATCCTTACGCTTGCCTGATCATGACCGACACATTTACTACTTGGTAACCAAGCAGTTTTACTACCAGAAACCGAGTTACGCCGACTTGTGGAGGACATTATGGAATTTGAGGATCGAGTTGCTTACCAGGGGAATTAACAAATTGGCAGTTCCCAAACTCGGCTGTGGGCGGGACCAGCTGGATTGGAGAATCGTTAGAAACATGCTGGAAGTTGTCTTTAGAGGTACGGACGTCAAGATCTTCGTCTGCAGTTTTGACCCACAGCCCGCATTAAGGCCAACGAAGAGTGTAGACTGTTACTTCTACCGTAATGGAACGTGTAGTCGAGGTGAAGACTGTCGATATCGTCATGACCCGTTCTACAGGAACCAGAGCATAAAACCTGTTCTGGGACAGAACAGACTTGAAGAGGGGGGCAGTGTAACAAGAGAGAAAAAGAAAGAACCTCTTCTTCACACAACAAATGGAATATTCTACAGCATTCGAGAGAATGACGCATCGCACCAAGCATGTAAATCAGACGCGGTTTATCTAGCGCCTTCTAGAAATACATAGTAGGTTCCAGCGGCTTCTGGTACGATTATATGAGGGTATAAAATCGACTTCGCGGATAAAAGAGAGCAGTCAACAGCGAGTCATTAACTGTGTATCACGAAATAAATAGTAAATGTGAAGATAAATGTTGCATTAGAAATTCATAATAGTTTTAGTGGTTTATAATCATAGCGTTAATTTATAGTGTATTCATTAGTGTTTGTAAATAAATATTAATTATTAATAGACGATTTAAACAGCACTTTTGTTATTATTTTAAAAAGAACGTTGCAATATTTTATATTTCTTCTTCTTTCTCTAGACCCTTGTACCATTAAGGCGTCGGGTATTTGGATATTATCCATTTTTTCCTGTTGGCTGCTAATTCCTTCATTTGTTCTTGTGTTGTGTCGAGTTTCTCTCCTATCTCTTCTATTATATTGTTTAGAGTTTTCCGGTCTCCCTGCTGTTTTCTTTCCTATTGATTTAGTGCATAGAAATTGTTTGGTTTTCCAGTCTGGATTCATTCTGTTAACGTGTCCGAACCATGCTAATTGTTTTTCTCTATCTTTGTTGAGACTGGCTCTTGCTTCATTTCCTTGTATAGTGCTTCATTTCTCCATCTATCTAGTTTTGTTACTCCTTGAATCTTTCTAGGTACTTCATTTCTATTGTGGATATTTTCCTTTTGTGTTCTGTGAGTGTAGGCAGTACTTCTATCGCATATGTCATTGATGGAATTACTACTGTATTGTATATTTGAAGCTTTGTCTTCTTTCCCATTTCATTTTTCCCTAAGAGCGTCCGGTTAATCGCGTAGTATATATGTGTTGCTTTCTTTATTCTATTGGCTATTTCTGATTCTATCCTTGCGTCGCTACTTATAATCGTCCCCAGGTATTCAAAGTTCGTTACTGATTCTAATTTCTTTCCCTTACATGTGAAAACTTGTGTGTTATTTCCCTGTTTCCTTTGTATTTGCATTGTCTTGGTTTTGTTCTCGTTTATTGTCACATTTTATATTTCAAATAATTAATAATATTACAATATTACAAGTGTTGACATCTATGGCGTTTTAATAGAACTACTGATCGTGAAAAATCATTTCTCACGGTTATTACCGTGCAGTTTGGAGATTGTGTGCAATTAATCGTTTTCACGATTACTAGATTGTGCGGAATGTGTAACTTTCTATGGTGGTCGTAGATAAAAAAATTAAATATATAAATGAAAAATTAAAATAACATTTTTTAGGATGATAGTAAATACCGAAAACGATAGAAATAGAACTAAGTAGTGAAAAAGTAGTAAGACCGTCAATATAGCAGCGAAACATAGACCTTGTCAGAAAAGCCCGAGTAAACTATTATTATCATTACCTACATTAAATGCTATGGCGTTTGATTCTAAAATGTTAAACACTGTGGCATGCAGCTCATAATTATTGCGTCGTTCAACACATTCAGTTAATTTAGAAAAACTATTCACATATGACAGTCTAATTTGTTGCCGGCTTATTTTATTCTTTTGTAATGGCAACTATTTTGACTTTGAAGATGATAGCTTTGAATGGCTCGTTAAATGTTGGCGTTAAAACTAAATTTCAAATTATTAAGTGGTACGTCGGTTTGGCTACAATCCAACATCATTTACTTTCTAAATTAATTGGCCATTTGAAAATATCAGTCGGAAATTTTTTAATTAGCTATTAAGAAGATAAATTAAGATTCGGTTTCGGTAAGCATCAAGAAAACGGTAATAGCAACAGAATGTAATAAAATTAATTTTATGAGAATGGTAATAAAATGAATGAATTGATAATAATTATTATTATAAATACAAGATATTTCAGCACAATCATTATGCGTAACTGTTTTAATATTAAACAATATTATATTACGTGCAAAATAATTTCGTAAAACGAGGCATCATAAAATCTCCACAATCCAGCACTAAACGTTGCAGATATTTTGGGAAGTGTTATTCATAAATAATTTTGTATCATTTGTGGTGAGAACGTTAGAAATGCAGACTTATAAATCAGGATTGTTAGAGAGCACATGTGAAGCGCGCTCGCATCGTCATGGATGAGAAAACGCTCACTTTGAGCGGCTGCTTGTGTCAACTCACGCGAAAAACTGACAAATTTTTATGTGCCCATAAAAATAAAGGGCGTTAAACCATTAACAGATTTTTTATATTTTCGTCTGTAAATGTTGTTTTATTTCACTACTAAGTTTTAATAAATCTACGGAAGTTAATTACGTTTTTTGCTGGTCTAAGGTTCAATTTTAAACCAAAAATAGTAACTCACCAACGAAAACGACTGAGCTTGAAATGAAACTTCTTAAATTTGTAAATCCATAAGCAAATGGTAGATTCCGATATGATAAATAATGATGGTTCATACTAGGTCATATCAATATCAAGAAAATGTTGTAGCTTCCATTTAGTTCATTTTTGGTGGATTGTCGCCATATAGTAGTATACCTCTACACTTCTAACTAGCTTTCATCATGCAATGCAGACCGGCAGTGATTTTTAGATTATTCATCCATTTCGTTGCCGATCGTATATGCAAGTGCATGTTCGTTTTTCTATCTCTCAGCAATATGGCCATCATAATACGTTCTGTTGCCCTTTCTGTTTTTTATAGTCAGCTCTCTAGATTCCTTCTTGTCGTTGTCCAGCTTTCAGCACCATAGCACCGTACGGGTAGTATGCACATGTTGAAAGGTTTTATTTTTAGATACAGTGGTATATTTTTGTTATTTAGTATAGCGCCGTATTTACCAAAAGCTATTCGTGATTGTTTTACACATCTGTTTATTTCTTCCTTGGTTTTCTCTTCCTACGCTAACTTCACAAGTTCACGTAGCTTTCGACTTTTCCAATGATTTTCCATTTAAAACATCACTTTCATTTTCTTTAAGTTCATTTGTTATATAATCCTACTTCCTTTGATTTTAATTTAGTTCGTCAATCATTCTTTCTCTATCTGGTAGTTCTTTTAGATTTTTTGCTGTTACTATGTCATCTGCATATCTTAAATGATTTCGAAGTTCGCTATTTATATTATTTGGCTTCCCTAACCCTTCCATTTTCTTAATCAGAATATCTTCCAGTGCGAGTGTGAACACTTAAACAGTTTAGGCGACAAATTGTTTCCTTGTCTTACTCTCCTTCTCAAGGGCACTTAGTCTGGCATAGGGTCACGTGTGTCGGTGATGCATTGTCCGCTTGAATTTTTCTTTCGTGATATCTATGTCAGGCAGATTTTGACTATGATATTGACTTACTCTTTGACTATTTTTAGCATTTATTCTCTATTTAAGATTGTAGGTACTTTTCTTTTTAAGACTTTTGATTACTTCTTATCTTGATTAGAGTTATTTTTCATCTTTTTGCTAACTTCTTTAACTATTTTAATCACTTGTTCATCAACCTGCCCAATATCTTCCATATTTTGATTTATTATCTTCAGCTGTCTGAACTTTTCTTCTATTATTTGTCTATACACAAGTCCTACATGTTATAGTACCCCTCACTTTATATTCAATTACTTTTTGTATATTCGTTGTCTTTTTTATTTTTGACTAGCTTTGCCCTAACCAATCTGTGACCATTTCCTAGGTTGAAAGTATTCAACACTGTTATGGCTTGGAAATTTGATTCTTATTCCTTAGAATAAAATCAGTTTTGTTCTTTATTGCTCTGTCTGGAGATATCCATGTCTATTTTTCATTAACATTCTTCTTAAAGAACGAATACATTATGTATAATCTTGTTCTCTGAGATTTATATGGTTTTTGAGGTTAGGTTTTATTAATTAGGCAATCGAAACGAATGTAGTCGCTGTGGGCAAATTTCCTATAGGCGCCATAAAAGCTCCATTTGCCAGACTGTTGGATTACCTAATTGGCTTAATCGATTCAAATATGATGGCTGCTGCGAGCAAACATTCCCGTCGACGCGGGACCACAAAAATACCATTTGATAGGTCGTTGGAATGCCTAATTTGGTAGTTTTTAGGTTGTCGGAGGTCAAGGTCCGTTGTCTTTTATAACTCCCTTCAGTTACCTCATAGTAGTATAACTTTAGAAATATGCTTATATGTTGAATTCTATGGTTGAACGTAAACTAGATTTCGACGCGCATGACGTCACTCAGACATAAATATCTCGTATTCAGTGTTGTAAACTGCAAATACTTACGCAGTAATAAGAATTTATATAATTAATATCATTTAATTTAATTTTATATAAAATTGCTGTTTAAAAATATAATTGAAGAGTGGAAATGTGAAAGGTGCTAAGTGCCATGTTTTAGTAAACTGAGTTTTTACTTGTAAAGGGTTCTACGTGCCGTTGCCAAAAACCCATGAAAGGCGCAAAGTGCCAGCTATGTTCTTATGGATTGTATATTTGAAACTAGATGACACAGGTTGTATGTCCTGTAGCAGTTTACTTATGAAAGGTGCTAAGTGCCAGTAGTGGTTAAAGGTATTTTGTGAGGGCTCGTGAAGACTTTCTTTGACTGCGAAGAAGAAGACTGCGTTTTCTTGTTAAATAGTTCGTGTGAATTGTGCAGTTATTCATTATTTAAATTATGGCTGGATCACGTAAACGAGGTTCTTTCGTTGTTGAACAAAAAATAAAGCTCAAATCATCAGGGATGGCTTACAAAACCTATAAGAAGAAAGTGGTTCACGCCAAAAAGAAACCTAACCAAGAAGTACGTACTACACCAATATTATTAAATTTAGTTTGTCATTAATTTTTATAAGTTGCAAGTTGTTGCTTAACGATTTTGTCTATTGCATTTTCAGGTAACTTGTAAGTGCAAATTTTCATGCAAAAATATTACTTATGAAAACAAGTTGAAACTCTTTGAAAACTTTTATTCAACGGAATATGCTGTTCAAGGAACTTATATTATGGGCTTAGTGTATCTCGGAAAGATTAATAGGAGAAGGCATGGTAGCTATGCAGGTACGGATGATAGCCGACGCCAAATTACAGTACGTTACACCATACCAGATGGTACAGGTATATATTGTTGAAGTATGTAAGTCAACGTTCATTGATATATTTGCCATTGATATATTACCGATAAAAGAAAACGTTCAGCTCCTTCCAAATTTCCTGATTTGTTTACGGTCCAAATCAATCTTGTCTTGATCATATCAATTCTATACCACGAGACGTTTCCCATTGTTCGAGAAATAAATCTGAAACGGAATACTTGAGCCCTGATTTAAACATTAATAGGCTACATAAAGCATTTTTAGCGAAATATCCAGACACTTCGATTACCTATAAGTTTTATAGACAGGTATTCTTAAAATATTTTTCACACTTGTCCCTCAAACGCCCCCGATCTCATACTTGCTAAACATGTGACCGATTAAATAGTGAGATTAAAGCATCTATTAAGAAAAGTTCAAAACAAGAACTCGAAATTCATCAGAGGAAGGCAGAGCAAGCTATGAAATTAATGAAGAATGACATACTCCTGTCCCAGCTTCCAACTAGTCAAAAGTGTACTGTGTCGATCAGAAGCGTCCCTACGGTCGGTCAGCCGGGCGTATGCCCGGGGCCCCGAGAGCTAGTAGGGCCCCGCACCGAGCTACCTTATTTTAATCAACAACACAATATATATCTTATGCGTTAATAAAATAGACTGAGAGACCGGCATTTGATAAAAGTTCTTATACACAAAGCTAAAGCCTACTTTTAAAATGAAGCGCACCAAATTCCCAAAGTAAAAAGGATTCTAACATTTCTCGAGACTACGGGTGAACGGAGCAGACTACACGGCGTTCACCCATAAAACTTGCTGTCGTCTACCCCATCCCTGGAACCTGGATAAGGTTGTTGTTGTTGCTGTTGCTGTTGCTGTTGTTGTTGTTGTTGTTGTTGTTGTTGTTGTTGTTGTTGTTGTTGTTGTTGTTGTTGTTGTTGTTGTTGTTGTTTATAGCTCCGACACTAGCCTGGAGAGCTGTAGGCAATGCGAGCTAATTAAGCGTAATCTCAATTCATGCCTCGGCATGTCTAAAAGTCGGGAAGGAACTCCGTAAAGTTCATAAATTAGTCACGTACATTTACCTAGAAATACAATACTACGACCTATTGTATAGTTAAAAGGTAATAAGCTATATGTTGCTGTAGAGAAAGACTAAATGATCCTTTTCGCAGACGGAAGCCTTACTTCTCGAGACTTCAAGATAAACAGTAGAGGTCCGTCATAACATTTTGTTAACGGAAGTAGGTACCTACTAACAATAAAGTTGGTGTATTGTTCTAAATCTTCTCTTCTATTACAGCTACCCCTCATTACGAAGTTTCTAGTTATATTAGTTACACCCTGTATATTTATTTATTTATTCACTTTCTTATTTACTGGGGGTCCCACTCCATATTTGTGCCCGGGGCCTCAAAATCCAAAGGACGGCGCTGGCTGTCGATAGACTTACAGCAAGTGTTGTTTATTCCGACTTTGACTCACTCGGATATGTTTTATGTAAGCCAACTTTCATGCTATAACCTGTGTATTTTTAAGTATTAATATATAGTATTAATGTAAGTTTAGCGGATACAAAGCAGTCTTTCATGTGTTTGTGGCATGAAGGAGTTTCCAAACGAGGGGCCAACGAAACAGCGTCCTGTTTGGTGAGAATTTTGAATTTGGATATTACTGTAAGAAAAGATTTAGTGATATGGAGCGACAACTCTGCGCCGGCCTAAATAAGAACAGAATGTTTCTTACAGCCTGCATCTTTCTCGTCAACTCTGGGTTATTTGAAACTATAACACACAAATTTCTTGTAGTTGGTCACAGTTTCTTACAATGCGATAGAAAATTTGCACAAATAGAAAAAAGGAAGAGAGTCACAAAGTGCATGATATTCGAGGATTTACCAGAGATGATCGTCTCTGCCAAACACGTAAATCATTTTAAAGTCATTGATATGACTAAGTATGGATTCTTCGACTTTGAATATGCGGCTGATAATTTGTTAAATACAAATAAACTTAATATTAGCAAAACCGTACAAATCCGCATTGTCAAAAATCACTTTGGTAAAGTGTTTACCAAAAACCATTATCGCGACATAGAAGCATGGAAGTCGACAACGTATTAAAGAAAGGCGTAACAGTGGAGGAACTGAAGAATTTGAAAATTAAATTGACGGAGCCGACCAATAACATATCAAACAATAAAAGGGAGCATTTAGTCCATGTCCATGATTCCATATTTACTTAAAGAACACAAAGAATTTTATTCTGGACTATCAAAATAAGCAGTGGACCTCTTTTCATAAGTTACGGGGCATGGCACATAACCACTTCCTCGCATTTTTGGCTTTGTTTATAATATTATTATTTTTTGAGTTTCGAAATAATGGTTTTGTATTACATATGTTACATTCCCATAAAATAAAAGTTATGTATGAGTTTTTGCTTTGCTGCAAATTATATTTAAAGAAATAAAAAGTATTTTGTCAATAACTCTGCTTTATGATTTTGGTACTTACCACTTTTCATATTTTCACTCTACAATTTAATTTATAAAAACCAAATCTGAATAAGATCAGTGCTTATTTGAATAAAGAGAATATAAACAATTGTGATGTATTTCCTTCAATTTGTCATGCAAGTTGTCATCTTCAGTAGTTGTGCTTTTTGATAATGCTAATGCTATATGTGTTGTATTAAAAAAACAAAATATTAGAAGCTTCCTATTACTAACACTTTTATTGTAGAAATAAATCGTTTATGAATCAATAAAGCATTTGTCTTTAGTTTTTCATTTGAATTTAGTTTTTTGTTCATTTAAAAGTGGTACAACTTTGGTGGTAATTTTTACATAACTAGGCGAATAAAAGGAGTATTTCTCGACTAATTAGTAATAGGTTTAAATTTACAACATAAATATTAAGTGATACCTATAAACCAAAATATTCTTTTCCTGTAAACGATTAAATTAAAGAAACTTTAATTCTTTTTATTTAAGCAGTGCCTCAAGTAAATTATTTAATAAAAATAAAATTAATATAATTTCATAGAAAATACTTACAGCATACAAGACAGTTTCTCGTTAAAATATACTTTCTAAAACAACCTGATCAAGCTGTAAGACAGAGACGGATGCCAGATACCAAGTCATATAGTTAGTAAGTGAGATAGGATGAGTATGAGTATTGAGTAGCCCTCTAACATATGGCGCGCTCATTGGCTAACGGTTCTAACGGTCACTGACGCAAGCTGTAAAGTTAATGGACCTTGGTTGAAGGCTACGTTTTAGTACTAGGACGCGCCAATAAATATAGATGGCTTTGTACAACATCAAAACGTCTTCGATAGGCGGTAGCTGATGATGTAGTTTTTAGCGGTAGTTTATAATGTGTTGTATTTTAATATCAAAATGTGACAAGCGCCAAACGAAGTGGTCTTCTCCTATATGATGTCACATTTTAATTTTGTCACTTCATTTTTCAATTATTTTGTAATCTGCTAGGGTTCTAGTGTTATATGTTTCTATGCATACCTGTAGAGTTGTCATGTGACAGTCTGGTCCAACCCAGCGATTCTTAGTACCCTCTCTCTTTTTGATTATTTATTTGGCCACTGCCTTGGTCGGAATATTCAGGAAGCTAGGAACTGAGTGCATTTAGTTTAAATTTGGATCCATGAAGTATTCGCAGATTTCAGAGCATATCACTCCAGGCTGGCATAATGCGGATTGGAGTGGTGGTAGATAGGAGTATAAGACACCTAGGAATGTGTAGTTGGGATAAGAGAAATAAATCAAGAACCATGACCTAATTCTCTTAATTCAATAAGAGGAGATCAGAAGGAACCAAGAGCTGACGTGGGCAAAGTTTGCTAAATACGTGAAGTAGATCATCCACAGGATTCGTAGAAGAGTATCTACCCGTTACAAGTGACACCGCAAGCAAAAAGGTACGTTATAAATGCAGATAAGGAATTCTAGTTATAATCTCTATTAGAAGGTTCGTTGTAAAATGCAGTTTACAAAACTTAAATATCTTAATTATACAATATTCTAAGCAATTTTAAAGTTTGTAGTCTACTTTTATTCCATTTTTAAATTTGACATTCATAACATACCGTGTTGGTTCGAAAAAAAGACGAAATTAAAAACTTATTGGTAAAATATAATGTAGAATAAAGCTCTTAAACAAACAAGTTTTACATATCTCTGTCCAATTTCCGTATCCAATAACGTACCTATTTGCTTGCAAGGCCACCTGTATTATTATTTCTTTCTCGTTCCCTAAATTTCTTTTAGTGAATTCAATTCCTTATTAATTGTTTGAGCCCTTTTGGAGAGAGGGTAGAAGCATTCTAAATTTGGAGCATGTCGCATGAATTATGCCCAAGGCGATTATGAATTGGTCATTGGTCACCTAGGGCAAGAAGAAGAATAAGAAGCAGGGCATTGACTCTACCAACTGCAGAAGTGGTTTCATGTATTCTTCTTTATTACCAACAAAGGGGTCAATTATTAATGGAAGCAAGTTAAGTAGTAACACTAGGAGACACTTTTACAAGAACAAAAACAACAGTATATGACAAAGTCAGAAGAAACTATAAAAATCAAGACGTTGTGGAAGAGATAGAAATATGGATAAAAACGTGATAAAGGCACTAAAAGAAAGTAAGAATAATAAATCGAGGGTCCCGGTAATATCAGTATAGAGTTAGAGCTATAAAATACAAAGAGAGCAAGCTGACAGAAATAATAACAAAAATGTTTCAGAAGATAGAAAGAGGAGAAAATACATCAACAGACTGGAACAAATCCTACCTATCGTATCAGTACACAAGAAAGGAGATAAAAACTAATATCCGACTCTGATCAGGTTATTTGCAAGAGTGATAAACGAAACCACACATAGCGTATTTTAGTGAAGAAAAGTGTAGTTTTAGATCGGGAAGATTATGTATATATTTTATGTATATTATTATATAAGATTATGTATGTATATATCAGACATGGAGAATGAACGGAGCATGAAACATTAGAATTTTACTTCATCTAACAATGCCGCGATTGGGCAACAGTTAAACATTCGTTATTTTTCCGGACTAAAACATATTACTATAACTGTAAAACTCAGGCATAAAAGAATATACGTCGCACGATGGACGTCTGAAACTCATAAAAACTTCAAGATATTAGTACTTACGTTACGGTAATGCTCAAAATTGCCACAGCTTGAGATCTTATCATTACAAATTTAATTTTTAGGTCGTAGGTATTGTTTCCAATAAAAGACACAATAAAATGCATATATGCTGAGCGCCATCTGATTAAGGAAAGTCAATGATTCTTTTGAAAGATATTGATTTGACACCAGTAATCAGAAACTAATGTCAGATCTAATAAATTTAAATCAATTTATTAGTCATATTTAGTTAAGTCAAAGTTAGGTTGAGTAAAAATATAAATAAAGACTTTCATAACTATATGGGTCAATATTATTCAGTCTAGTTAGGTTTAAAAAAATATGTTTCTTCATAAACCAAAAATTAAGAAAAGGATGAGAACTTGTCATTTCAAACATCAACACAATTAAAAGCACAATAAGGACTTAATAGTTCTTAGCAAAAGGGAAGATTTTAATACAACAAAATTCCAAAACAAATAATCGATACATCAACAATAAACAACTTACATAACATTCACAGATCTCAAAGAGTCGATAAATCACAACACCTTATTAAAATCGTTTAATTACAAAAAACTAGATCAAGGCGAACTTACACAATATTGCCTTTCACAAACACCAATAAACATTTGTCACTGAACTATAGAAACTGGAAAACTTCATTAAACTCTGCAATCACTCATAAACTGGAACTACGAAAATTAAAATTCTCAATACTGTACTTCTAGGGAAATACTCATTAGTAAAACTCCCTCTTTCAAATAGCCGGTACAACCAAATAACTTGAATATAAAATTACTTGTTTAAAAAAGTTTGTAGGAAAAAAGGACTGCCTTTATTAACAGTCACGTCCGCTGCAATGTACGATTTAAATTTTATTTTGTTTTAACGTTATCCGATTTCAAATTATATCCGGACAAGATTTTATAAAAACTTAATTCATTAAGAATTCAACTAGGCGACGATAGTCATTCATATTATAACTGTATCACCTAACGAGATCCTTTGCAAAACTAAATTGCGACCACCAAAACATTACACTCTATTATTTTATCGGGAAACTGTACGGTATTAAATTTTCGGTTTCGGTGAAAATTGATTCTCCACAATCACTGTATTTACTGTACGTTAACACTAACTAAAACGCCGCAAGAATATTCTGAAAATACCCTCGGCAATTGAGTTTAAAAATACTAATTCATGGCGCGGGGTCCGAGACCCCAGCCTAACACGTGAAGGCGTCCCGCCTTGTGTGTGTTCTCTTGCTTGCTTTTTTAAACTCTGACTGTAAACTGACTGTAAAAACTAAAGATATTTCGACGGTAGACGGGATTTTAAGAGGGGTAAACTTTCAAATAGACCAAGCTAATCAGAATTGATTATTTTACACAAAGAACGCTCAAAGCTTCCGGACTTTACTCGTGACTAAAACCTGCAACACATACAAAAACCAGACACTCTGAGAACGAAAATTTGTTGATCTAGAATTGGCTGATAATCACGTACAAGGAAATCATAAATTTAAACCAAATGGGTTTTATCAGTATGTTTTTCGTAGAAACTCAACTTATTTAGATGGGAATATTTACAGATACTCGTTCACATCGACGGAAATTACTGACAATTTAAAATTTAGAGGACAAATCTATTCGAGAATATTATTTTTCCCAAGAACAACATGAAATGGTAGATGCTAACACGTGTGAAAACAATACCTTTATCTGAAACAAAGTCTGTAAATTCTTATAAAAACAATTTTATTAGTCTGGAATATTTCTTTGAGATGACCTTTGGTATTTTGTGGGACTTATTTTATGCAGTATGCCAACTGTGATATTAAATTGAAAGAAAATATATGAATACACAGGACCGCATTTAGGATTTTTTATTAAATATGCATACTAAATTGCATTATTTGTAAACTGGCAAAAACGTGACGTTACAAGCAAATACATATCTAGAAAGATGGAAGTGGTAGTGTGTAGACATGAATTACCAATAGACTAGAAGACAAAGCACTAAGATGGTATGCACACATTCAGAGAATGGAGGAGTAGAGATGGCCCAAGGCGATTATGATTTTATGAATTTGGTCACCTAGGGGAAGAAGAAGACAGATTGACCTACCAACTGCAGAAGTGGGCTAAGTGGTTTCATGCATTCTTCTTTACGACCAACAAAGAAAAGGGTCAATTATTAATGAAAGCAAGTTAAGTTCACCAGTAGAGCAAGGTCACTAAGGTCGCTAAGCTAAACATATCATATGATTTTTAGTATAGGGTGAACTATATATATTAGAACTTTTTAGAAGAAAAGACGTTTAGAAGTTTAGTTTCACGAGACTTTTTAAAAACAAGTATTTCACGCTTTTTTAAATTAATAGTGTATCAATTTATTCCATTATAATTGTAAATACATTTTAAGAAAATACTCTGAAGGATCATTATATTTTCAACATATGAAAACTGATATCACAAACCGAGAATCATTTAGGTTATAAAAATCACGCGAGACCCTGAAAGTTAAACCATAGAAAATACTCACCGTCAGTAGGATGGAGATTTACCTATGTGACATATCTGCGTTTATCCTACTGTCACGGTCCCCATTTGGGTGAGAAATTGAGGTACTCTTAGTTACCGCGTCATCAGAAAATATTGTGAAAAGTCTTCAAATCATCCTGCTCCTAAAAGGATCTTTCCCCCATCCCTATCCTATGGCGAAGGGTTACGCGAAGCTTCGTCGCCTGGAGTCCCGAAAGGGCTAACGCCGACATCGTCAGGGGGAAGTCAATCGAAGAAAAATATTGTGATAGGGGCCCCGAGTAAGCTGTATCTCGGGGCTCGAAAATGCCCACGACCCTGTTTGTCATTATTTAATAATAATTAAACAATTGCTCTTTGCTTCTATAGGTATGGCACAATTAACCTACTGCAGTTAATGGTGAATTGTATGGATTCGCAGTTAACTAAGTAATTCTATTCTTCAAACATCCTTATTGAAAAACTTAAAAAACATTTTATTCCGCCAAGTAGGTATTTTTTCTTTGCAAATTGTTTACGTAATTGCTCTTTTCATTTTATTAATCATATAAATCTTCGCAAACCAGAGAATATAGTATACGATTGTTCCACATCCTGCACTAAAGTATTCCTTTAAGTTTTAGGGCTTCATTTTCGTCATGCACTATGAAACCATAAAACATTTAAGGCGTAACAACATGGGGTAGCAAACTATAATTTGAAATCGCGTACTCGATCAATTTACATCACGAATTAGTGTGTAATGGTATATCATTAGGGACATAAATGCTCCGGAAATGCAATATAGCAATTGTGTATGCATTTTTCTATTTATTGGGCAAAACATATAAGGTAAATATTGTGTTATCTTGTCTCTATAATATTTTTATGGGAATAAAGTTTGAAATGTATGTAATGCATTTTAAAGTTTTGTTTCCTCTACTAGTAACTACGATTACGAGATATCGATGGAGTATTTAATTTATTCGGTTTTGACAATATCAAAAACTGTAAATTAGTCAAGCATGTTCCTAATATGAAATAGGGGACTTTTTCGAATACAAGTGGCTATGTTCTTTTTTTATCTCAAATTTAAAAAACAGAGAAAGGGTCTCTTCTCTTAAGACCGATTAATCACAACGACAGTTTTGAATAAGTTTTTAACTACGGAATATCTCGGAAACAATACTAACTAACTATAGTATCATACATTTATAGTAACATTTTTTGTAGTTGTTTAAGTTTAGGTTTTTAGTTGTATACGAGATTAATTTTAAAGTTTTCTAGCTTTCACACCACCAAAATTCATTTTCTATTAACATTTCATCCCAATTTTTTGTAGGCCTTCCCCGCGATTTTCTTTCTTGTACGATTGCTTGGTCATACTTTTTTCGTTACCTATTCCTATTCCATTCGCACGAAGTGTTTATATTCAAGGCGGATTAAACTTTGAGTTCCTGTCATGTAGCGTCTTACTCTGTCATGTCCAGTAGTTCCCATAACTTTTGCTTGGTCATACTTTTTTCGCTGTCTTTGTCTATTCCATTTGCACGAAGTGCATATATTCAAGGCTAATTAAACTTTGAGTTCCTGTCGTCTAGTGTCTTATTCTGTCATGTCCAGTAGTTCTCATAGCTTTTCATATTTCATTTCACTCCCTTATCAATCCAGCTTTAGAAGTCAAAATTAAGAATAGCTATAAATGTTTCACGCCCTAAACAATTATTATAAAAATTGTTCATATAATTCAGATCGCTTTCAATTTTGACATAGAGCGCTAAGTTCAGTTTATACCAGCGAATACGTCTTTACCTGGGTACAGCGATGTGACTATTAAAAGTTTCGATTTTGTATAATCTAATTAGGAATTTTAGTTAAGAATATCTAGGAGTCTGTATTTTTGCAAAACTGCGTGTGAATCTTAAAGGTAATATATCTTTTCCACTGTCTGTACGTTAAAATGCTTTTTCGCGTCTGAACACATTTAAAAATCAATCTTTTATTTTATTTTGGCTACTAATTTGTTTAAAATCTTGTTTGGGCATTGTAATATCTACAGTATCTCCTTTAGTTAATTTATAAAGAGATATGAGCATGAGATATTATGAACTGGCGAAGCAAAATCAAAATTATAACTTATTGTTGTTACAAATTATAGTTGTTATAATTTTTACTCTCCAATATTTAAATTTGTCGGCTTCCCGTTTATCCCGTGTTACTAATATGTTCGTCTTTTCAATTACCATAAAGATTGCTTTATCCTTCGGCCCTGAGATGTCAGTACTTATTTTCATATCTCCAAATCTCTCACCAAGTATACTTCATTTATTTGAAAACATTTCAAGATGCAATGAGATCTGCAAATAAGATGTACTGAATAATCCAAACCGGTTCTGATCATATGACTTAAATATACTGATCTTAGTTAATCTGTTTCTTTTTCCTTGCTTTCAATCTTTATTTACCATAAACCTTTCTGTGCATGTTATTTGACCTACTGTAATTTTTGTTATTCTCATATACTCTAACTATTTTGTGAATATTTAAAGTTTTCTATGACTATTCTTTTGGATACTTTATCGAACGCTTCGCTAAATCAATCAACACCAAATAGATTTCCATAACTGTTGCTGGTGGTCTTTCTGTCAGTTACTTAATGGCAAATATGTGGTTATTCTGCCCTTTTATGAATCACATTGCGATTGTTTGAGTAATCTGCCAGTCTCCGTTCTTCATTTCTTATTCCAAAACTGTTTGTATATTTTATATAGATAGAATTATCTCCCCAATGTGGTACTTCCTTTTTTGTTTCGTCCCTTATGCTTTATTATATGTCAGTGTCAATAATTTCAGACATCTTACTCTATCTCACTTGCATTATTGTCGTGTCTAGTATTTCTCTTGTGTCTCATTAGCATGTAATTATTCTTGGAAGTACTCCCTCAAGCGTTTTTATTATTTACTATTGTAATTATTGCTCTTTCTCTTTTCTTAGGATTCTAACTAAAGGTTTCAAGACGGCTGCAAGAAGGAGCTCCTGAATAATATACAGACTCTTTTTATTATTATACAGGGTGTCCCACAATGCTGTTTGCACGCAATATCTCCCTTATTTGAAAAGATAAAGAAATCAACCAAAAACTATTGTGAATGACTCAAAATGGACCTTCAGAAAACATCCTTAAACGCTGGTTGCATAGCAACGTTTAAGAGCTCATGCCAACTTGATTAATTTTTCAAATTGCACCCTCTGTTTATTTTCACGGAAATGTATTCTTAACTTCATTCTGCATATGGTAGTATGCCTTACTTCATTATCTAATGTGCATTTAGGGGTTGAAAAAAATATTTTTTATAAATTGAATTCATCTTAAACTTAAAAGCAAATGCTCAAAATGCCCTCCTGTGGACTCTACACGGGCTTTAAAGTGCCTCAGTAGTTCCCTTGTAGACACGGCTCTAATCATATTTTTTGAATAAATAATTTAGTTAGTGAATATGAAGTGTACAATTTATAAAAAATATATTTTTCAACCCCTGTGAGAGTGCAATTTGAAAAATTAATCAAGTTGGCATGAGCTCTTAAACGTTGCTATACAAACAGCGATTAAGGATGTTTTCTGAAGGTCCATTTTGAGTCATTCACAATAGTTTGTGGTTGATATCTTTATCTTTTCAAATAAGGGAGATATTGCGTGTAAACAGCATTGTGGGACACCCTGTATACTATAGTAAGAAAACGGAGATTCTCCCGTACTCTAGTTCGACATCAATTATAAGGAGATTATTTTGTCTATGTTGGGCTCTACCGTCACATTTCCGCTTTTTAATGTTAGTTTTTAAGCAAAACAGGTGATTAGCTGCTAAAGGAGCTGCACTAGGTGGTCATGTGTTCTACATCTGTTCCAATTAGTTGAGGGACAGGCTTCAAAAACATGACATAACGTCTCTGCTTTTTGACATCCAGACCGGCACTTGGCTACATCTCCCCTGTTGCACGGGGTTCCCATTGTTGGTAGTATATTCCATTGCAATTGAATGGCCTTTATTTGATTCCTCGCATTCCATTTTGCCGGTGAAATATTAATCCAGCTGCTGTTCAAGCTGATTTGATTGCTAGCCGTAGAGTCTGCTAGGGTAGAGCCCATTTCTAGATGTTAATGCTTGTAGCTTGTTTAGCCAATCGTTTCTTACTTATGAAGCAAAGAGTTCGTGATTATACATATCTGCCATTCTGCCAACCGATGAAGGTTTCTCACGCCCCACGGGGATGTCAGAGCTGTCTGGTTTCTCGGCAATTTATTTGCGCACTTTGTAAAATACTCATGGGAATTCATGGTGTCACAAGCCAAGGAAGTCCGAATCCGCCGTCCTGGTAGGTGCAAAGAATTTTGTGAAGTGCTTCTTGTAGGTTCTTTCTTGTAATTTTGTAATTGTTTGTAAGAACAAATTTTCATGAATAGCGGAAAGTTAAGGTAAGTCCGTTGATTTTTGCAGAGGGCTGCCTTGTTGGTTGTTAAATAATCCCCTAAAGGTCAACACCTGTAGGTGGTGAGCTCGAGAAGATAACGAGGGCAAACCACGCCCCCTAACGATTTTTGTCGTTTCTCTCGGAAACTATTAGGTTTATCGAGATGACGGAGGTTAGGTATCAAAAACTTATTTAAATCCCTACCAAAAATGTTCAAATGGTTTTTCGTACATCGCCTTCTTTTTGTGTTATCGAAGAAAGAAGATATGTCATACATGGATCAGCAATTTGCACCAGTAAATTGCACCGTTCAGAGCCGGACGCTCTAGTCATCTTTTACGTTAGCATCTATTCGACAAATTCCATCAGGAAAATTCCATCGATATTATCGATATTCCTGGTGCCAGTCGGCTGAAAGATTCGTATTGGCAAGTTAATTCTTAGAAGAGTACACTATAATACCTAGTCAATTTTTTTATTCAACCCATTACTTACAGGTATTGCGCTTTTTTTGAAATCCTAATTTCCTTTATAAGACCTTGGCATCCAGTAAATTTTTTCTTGAATGATTTTTGCCGTGAAATTGAAATATACGATTTAAAACGAAACTGTTGCCTTGCGGCGCCCGTACAATTTAAAGCAAGTCAGGAATTAAATCATGTATTTCGGTTTTACATCAAAAATCACCCAAGAAAAAATTTACTCGATACCAAGGTCTTATAAATTGGGATTTCAAAGAAGGAGAAACACCCTGTACGTATTAGGTTGGATACAAAAATTGACTAGTACAGTGTATGAGTGTACTCTCCTAAGAATTAACTTGCCAATACAAATTTTTCAACCGATTGGCACCAAGAATATCGATAATATCGCCTGATGGAGTTTGCCGAAGAGATGCTAAGGTAAAAGATGACTGGACCACGATCGCGTCCAGCTCTCAACACATTTTTCTTAGCTAGTTCATGACAAATATGAGACCACAAAAAGTTACGCCCGAAAGTTCCTTGAGCAAACCTACTGGTGCAAATTACTGATCCATGTATGACATATATTCTTTCTTCGATAACAAGAAAAGAAAGCGAGGTATGAAAAATCGTTTGGACATTTTTGGTAGGGATTCAAATAAGCTTTATTTTATCTAATTGCCTTCATCTTGATAAATCTAAAAGTTTCCGAGAAAAACGACAAAAACCATTAGGAGGCGTGGTTTGCCCTCATTATCTCTTCGAACTTTTACTACCTACAGGTGTTAACTTTTAGGGTGTTATTTAGCAACCCTGAAGGAAGCACTATGCAAAAATTCACTGGTTTACCTCAACTTTCCGCTATTTTCTCTAATTTGATTCGACTATATGGCCAGTGCAATAGATAGCATCGATTGCTAAAGTCAATCTTGTAATAGGTATTATCGAAGCGAATAGGTGCGCTCCCGTCAGTTGCATCCTAGATTTAATTATTACTGGTGCTCGGTTCTCTACTAGAGGTCCATTAAAATGCGCCTTAAACATTTCTTGCGGGTTTTCTACATTTGGAATGGTGCGATTATTGTTGTTATTGTGGCTTTAATAAGAAAATCATAGATAGTTATTCCCGCCGTTTACCCGCGATTGCTTGAATTTCTTCACGTTAACATTCAGAGCAGTGGGCAGAAGCAGAAATCATATATTACGTCAACAAAACTTAACAAAAAAACAATTTTACTGCCTTGGCTGTATTCCCAGACTCGGCTGCAGCTATTGGTTTAAAGAACTTACGTTCTTTATGTTACGTAAACAAGACACTTTGAAGAGGTGGTGCGAAGAAACCCTTAATAGAACTTTATAAAACTTGGCATGGACTACGAGTACATGCAGGGGCATATTACTTCACTATAGCAACAGGAAACAGCCATATCGTGAGCCAAGAAATTCTCGAATTAAAAGTTCCGGAGTGTCCTTTAACAAAAATAGAAATGTAGAACTATTATGTGATTGGGCTCGTTTCCATTTCGATCTGTATTCGACTCAATCTGTAACCTGAATCCGACTCAGATCGGATCGGATCGGATTTCGTGTATTGAGTCACACCTCTACAGAAGGTCTAACTACATACGCAACCCAACATACCCTCGTTCATGCAATCTGCGAAATCACGGCTTAAATCAGTTTTTTGTTCTCTGTAATTAAAAAAGAAACAGCTAAAGCAAAACACTTGAAGTTAAAATTAATTCTTTAAAATTATTAGAAATGAGCTTGAATATAAAAAATAAATAGGTAATACTTAAGCAATTTATTTTAAATGTTAATAAATTTAGATCTGTTACTAAATTAAGGGGTTGTCTTGAAAGAGTGGGCTAAATCTGCCCAAAGATTCTAAGTTAATCTACACTATTTGATTTTTCATCTTAACCTATCTTGCCATAATGCTGTATAGCACAAATTTGCTTTTGGTAATTGTTCAATATACCGATATACCGACACCCATCCATACGGAAATACCAAGCTTTACGGGTTTTCGTTGGAAAGATGTCATAAAAGAGTTAAAAATATAAAATCTTCTTGTCATATGACACAAAAACCCTTTTTACGCCATTTTCACATAAATACAGCCAACTTTTTTACTAACTGTAACCTAACATTATAACATTTTCCACAACCGGACTTGCATGTGCATCTGTAAAATATTAATTTCAAGATCTGGAGCTGAAAGCTTTACTATCGTAGTTTTTTGATCCTTTTGCATTTGTTGCCAACCTCGTCCTTTGGAATTTAAATGATGACCTATCCATTTTTGGACTTGATAATAAGCATGCATTGTATCTAAGCCAAGTTCAAAATTGCCTTGAATATTCTGTGTAGGTGTTATATTAGTAAAATCTTAACTTGTTGAATATAATCGAATTTTTTATAGTACCTACTAAATATGAAATGTTGCATTATAAAATTTCCATCGAATTTTATCAATTTATTTATATCCTCATTAGGATTGTTAAATATTTTAATTGAAATTGAAACAGATGCTTATTTTTCTGAATAAGTTTTATTGAAGCATTTTAGCTTTTTTTTTTATAAAAGGATGATTTGTCACAACTGGATATCGCATGCAGAACTAAAACTTCTTTTATTGAACCTACTATAAGCTTTACACATTTGAGATATATCTGTGAATCCATCTGGTTTGGATGCTGGCTCTGGTCTTAACATATGCAAGATTTTTTCTTAGAATGATATAGGAGGACAGATCGAAAAATTTCTAGAACAAGACAAAAACAACGAAAAAACGATTTTGGGGATTTTTGGGGAAAATCGTATTTATTTTTCTACGTAGTCTCCTTTCACCTCTACACATTTTGTCCAATGCTTTTCAAGACCCTTCAACCCTTCACAAAATTTATATATATTTATTAATTATTAATAACACCCTACCAACAATTTGGTTTGTTATAAACAAGGGATACTTAAACATAAATAACATTATAAACGTGACAATACTTACTTAAATAATACGAACTTAATATGTAAATTACAAAAGAACATATCTTAAAATAAATTACAACATATACAAAATATAATATAACAACAGAATGCATTTATAAAAGTATTACAATGAACTGATTACTTTCAATTTAGATTTTTACAATATAGATGATGCCGCAATATTTGAACAGAAAATTTTAGTGCTTGCGTCGCTACAGTCTTGACAGCCTCCTTTGAAATACAAAATCGTTTGGCGAAGTTTACAAAGAATTTAGATATGGTCCCTCTCGAGCCCACAAACAAACCAATAACTTCGAGATTTCCCCGAATTTTGTACTTCTCTTTAAAATAAGGAATAGTAGGATTGTAAATAGATTTTTTCTCTTCATCTACTTCTACTGGTTGGGAACTACTCTTTTCAAATCGGATGGTTGGGTCTAATATAAACGCACAATCGTTCTTTCTATCTATAGCTAAGATGTCAACTCTTCGTTTGCTCTCACTGTTAGCAACACATGTGACTTCTTCAAATATTTCATAATTAGTAGACAGTGAGTTAGCTATGATAGATCTGATAGTATTGTGACGTTGATTACGTAATAACGAGCCATACTTATAAAAATAAGAGATATCCAAACCTTCAAAATATCCATTTACAGCTTCGATGATTTCAGTATTCGATAACAATCTCTTTCCAACCAACCATTTCTTGAGATTTGGGAACAAGAAGAAATTCGACGAAGTCAAGTCTGGCGAATAGGGTGCATGTTCAATTAACTGGTATCGTAGTTCGGGCAGTTTTGCCATCGCAATTGCCGACTTGTGGGATGGGGCGTTATCCTGGTGAAATATATGAAAAGAAATGTTTTATTACTGTTCATTATATAATTTCACATAGATAGCCATTTATTTCAGTTCAGTTTTGTTTGTATGATTTTTTTCAACTAGGAGTCTGCCTAAACCCTGCTCCACTTTTATACTAAATAAATTTTTTTTAAATTATTTTGAATGACAGGAATTCTCTACTAATTTCTGTAGCTCCCTGTTCTTTATTCTTCTAAATATATTTCAGACTTCTCTTATAGCTCTGGGATTCCCTGTACTCTGAAATTTGACTGTAAATGTGCAAAGTTTACTTAGTTTTTGTTAGTTGCTCTTATTTGTACTTCAAAATGAGTACCATGTCACTGTGATTTCAAGATAGTAAGAGCGTTATGAGAAAATAACAGTTACATTTACTTGAGAATGATAATTTTGTTAATTTTCAGTCCTGGTATTGATATTATAGTAATGGAGATAAACAGAAAAACTGAAGCTTTTTATAATAAATAGAATGAGGAGAATCCGAGCAAAACTAGAATCTGTATGCCCATTGACACTAGCGAAATCAAGGCTTACATGGACTTCTTCTAACATGACTACACTGTTCTAAAGAAGCTGTTGATATGCTTTGATATCAGAATATATATTACTGCCATCCAATAATACCTAGGTACTGCTATGTCAAGAGATAGATATAAATAAATTACAACTTGGTTGCGATTTGATAACTTTGAAACTAGAGATGAGTGTAAAAGAACTGATAAGTTAGCTGCAATAAAAGACTTGTTTGAAATTTTTGTCTTAAATTGTAAGAAGTCTTTGAACCCAAGCATTCATCTATGTGTAGATCTAGATGAATAACATGTACCCTTTCAAGAACGAGCGCCTTTCACAGTTGACATGAATAGCAAACCCGACAAGCACGGCATGAAGGTGTGGGCCATTTCCTATTATAATCAAAAGAAATTAGGGTTAGAGAGTGGTGTTAGAAAAGAGTGCAACATTTTCGGCAAGGAAGTGCTGTAACCACTGATAATTCTTTACTAATGCAGAATTTGCTGATGCATAACATTTTATTTAATATCCATCAAATATTATTCTTCAGACCTATCCTTAAATGAATATATCTGAGAAATATGAAAGCGTCCCCTAATATTATCAGACATTCAACTAAGGCTTAGCAAATATTTTAGTTATTTTATAGGAACCTTGAAAGGGTCTTAATAATTTAGCACATATACCCTTCTCCCTATCTGGTTCTCTCAGATTCTTAACAATAACTAAATCACCTATATTAAAACTAGTTCTTTTCTTTATTTCATTCTTTTTTGTTTCTCTTGAAATCCTCTTTGGCTCTTTTCAATCTTCCTTCTGGCTTCTAATAAAAGTTTATTCAAATCTGCACACTCTTCTTGAACTTTCCAAGGGCGTTCAGGTATTACTTCTTTTATAAGAATAATCGGAGATATTTCTATCACCAAATTGGGTATTTATAAATTGTTCTACATTTCCTACGTACCTTACCCAGAGATTATGCTGATGGCTAGTTGATATTCTTAAATACTTTACAACTTCCTGAATATATCTTTCTGCAGGATTTGCTTGTGGGTGTCGTATACTACAAAACCTTACATTGATTCCTTTATTGATTAAATACTTTATTAATCGCGGATTATTGAAATATATTGCATTATCAAATAAAATTGTTTCCAAACTTCCCACATTCAATAAAAATTCTTCTACGGATTTCATAACATGTTTTGTGTTGCATCTTCTTAATTCTTTTCTTATCTCACCATCTATTAGTCCATACCTGTCCTTCTTCAAATATCATTTCCAATAAATTATATAAATTATTGCGATCGGGCAGTGGCCCCAACCCTGGCTCGGTGAAGGAACTTATGAAGGTATGAAAGAGGACTAGAGGGTTCCGATGTACTGACCTAGGTCGGGGGAATAGTCCTAATGCTGGACGAGGCACTTGGCCCCGTATGAAAGAGGACGGGAGGGTGTCGGTGGGTGAGCACGTATTAATTTAATCACTCCGGTACTAACCTGGCTAGCTAGTAGAGGGTGGATAGGCAACCGACCAGTGAGTAACGGGGAGCAATTGCATGTTGATTTTGATGTCTCAATTACTTTCTCCTCAGGTAAGAAACGTGGGGGTATGTTAACACGGGAACCCCACATAAAACATTCATGTAAATCATGTGTACAGCAGTATACATAATTATGAAGAAGCAGACTCCAGATTGGAAAGTTAAAGACTTTAATAAATGGTGGATGCGCTTACATTAATGAAAACAAAGAATTAGAGGAAATAATATATTTTTTATATATCCAATCAATTAAAAAATTAGGTATGTAGAAAAATTTAATCTAATCATAAATAATCTAGAAGTACATAAGATTCCTGAATAAAAAAGTGATTTGATCAGTGGCAGTTCATACACACCCTTTAGGAAATTCTGTTAGCAGGCTTTAGGAAATTCTGTTAGCAGGATACATTTGCCGCTCGGTGACAGAACCTCCTAAAGAGTAGATATGGACCGTCGCTGGGCTTGATGCATTTAATCATAATGCATTTTAGCATTAAATCTTGTAGATAGAATAACTTATATGAAGTATAATTTATAAGTTAAAATTTATAGCTAAAGATATAATGCTCAAATAGATTTAGACATTTAGCTTTAAAACTTATTTACTACCTTAGCCAAAGCTTTATAAATAAATTCCATAATACTAACAAAAGCTTTCGAGTTAACACTGTTTCAATAAATACAAATTATATTAACCTAATACAAATTATGTACTAGTTAAGTTTACTATGTGTGTATTAATTAATTTTTCTTATTGGGTTTCCTCAAATGGTGATAATTCGGAAGCATTTTTGAAAGTGTGTCCATTTGCAATGTCTGTGGCTGTAATATAAAATATTCATAAGAGCATTAATGTCAGAAATAAATCTTGTTTACAATTACAGTAAAGTCTCGTTGATCCGAATCTACGTTAATCCGAATACCACTATAATCCGGACCAGCAATTTATTTACATTGGTTCTATTGTAATCCGGATTTAAATATTTTGATAATCCGAACTTTAAAATAAATTGTTTTTAGTTCTCAAGTTTTGTTTATAGTAACGAATGCAATGGGTATTCAGATGTGTAATTTTATACAAAACTACCGTTGTAGATAAAATAAATGATTTTATTTTATTTATATTTACGTTTGTCTGGCAAATTCTTATTATAAAAAGTCGCGTATTTTGTGGTTACATTGCAACTTCACAATTCGTAAAAATTGTTAAATGTTTAAAGACCGCATTCTAACTTTAAATATTATACATTTCCAGATTTGTTACAAAATCTGAAGGACCATATAACAACGTTAAAAAAAACTTTAAATCCTGCGGAATATCCCGAGATGGAAGAAAAGTTGTTTGGATGATTTTTGATATGTCATCGATATCCTCCGAAATTTTGGACGAAAAGGCAAAGCATCATTATCCAGCAGCGTTCGGTGCATACGAAACAGTGGAAGCAGTCGCGATGCAACGTATGCGCTATCACGCTCGTACGCTATGGCTCCACTGATTCGTATAATCTTGCACGCTACTGTGACTTTATTAAAGATGGTTTCAAAACGATGACGTCAGGGCAAGTAAAGATTGGATACTTAATTTTAAAATGACAATTTGCGTGTGTTAATAATCGCCGGAGAAAAGTTGTACAATGATTCGCACGCAGTGAAGCCTTTAAGAAATAGTTACAAAGCGAATGGGCGGTAGCCCTTTGAAATGGGCGGTAGAAAATTTGAAACAATTGTAATGCCGGAAGGTTTAAAAGAAAAATCTATCTAACGTATTAAGTTCAAAAAACAGGAAACAAGTAAAAATCACCGCCTTTTTTGGTTAACGACATATTAATGCTGAATATTATTTCTAGTATTTTTAAAACAGTTTTTTAAAATATTTTTGTAGTTTTTTTTAAATAAATGTTTTGCAGAATGTTTTAAATGCATTTATTTACAAATAAAACATTGTAACTCTACAGACGCGGTAATCCGAAAACCGCGATGATTCGGATTGCCCCTGTTTTAATTAGTCCGAATAAGCGAGGCTTCACTGTACTTACAACAGGTCGATCTAATCCTTCTCGCATTTGGCAAGTTTTTCCATAAACAATAGTATTGTTTTTTAATGTCTGTTCTTCAGTTAATCTACACCCAGCACCTACTATACATCCATTTGTTATGGTCACTTTATTTCCAACATAACATTTCGATTCAAATATATTATTATCACCAATCTTACAAGCTTCTACAGTACAGTCTACTTCGAAGACGTTGTGGGAACCAATAATTAATACCGGGGTATTCTCTTTATCAGATTGGTCAAATGGTAATCTGGAAATTAACAAGAATGTCTTTTACACAACTTATTGATAGTACGACTTCAATTTACTAGCTGGTGACAAGCTTCTATGAGATAGATTTAGTATTTTTATAAACATTACATGAAAACCACCTATAAATATTCAACTATTCTTATGTAGAGAAAGATTATTACCGATGAATAATTTTGGCCTGTTCTTCAATGAGACAGCTATCGCCAATAATAATAGGGCCAGCCTCAGCTATAACTGCAGCACTTGGATGAATTATACAATTAGAACCAATTGTAATATCACCTCGTAATTTTGATTCTTCACATACAATTGATCCAGGTAGAATTTTAATTCTAAAAGATACAAAAAGTTAAGATACAGTTAACTAAGATATTATTATTAATAATTACGTATTTCTAGAACTCATTTTTTATTTACAAATTCTATATATTTAAAACTAATTATTTTCTTATAATTTGACGTTTAAAATATAGGTTATATTATATATGACAAATCTGAAGTGTGCGTCATCTTTCCCATTAGTTAAAATTTTAAGCATGGGACTTCCCATATTGCAAAACTGCTATTAGATAAATCTCAATATTGAAAATCCATTCCCGATCATTACTTAATACTCCTTATATGGCAGAAGCACATAATAGTTCATTCTATATAATAGTTCTGTTGTTTGTTTGTTTGTTTTTGGGCGAGGAATCAGGATGCATCCTTCGTACCTCATGGCACCGATTGCTATGATCATTTCGCCGACCCTACTAGAATTTAGCCGAATCTGGGGGAATTCCACCCCCAGTAGGAATTTTTAACGAGCCAAACATCACATTGACACGGGACCTACAGTTTCACTTCCTATCCGAGAAAAAGGCATGTTTTTAATTTTTCTACGCTATGAAGAATTACCAGCTCGTCCGGGGATCAATTTGATTTTCGAAGAGCAACAAACAATATGAATGAATGAGTGACTGCTGAATGTGCTCCAATAATTCTTCTCGCGTTTGGGACTTGTGCATACAATTTGTCTCATGTAATCCTAGAAATAAAAATCAAGGTGATTATCATACGGAGATCTATCTGAGCCAATCCGCCTTGAGTAATTAAATAATTAAGAAAACAACGTGTTAAAAATAGGTGCTAATTAATTTTTTTGTTTGATTGGGAAAGATCTAGGTTGCGGTTTCAGGTAGGTTGTTATTGAATCATGAATACCATTCAAAAATTAATAGCTCTGTATCTCCGAAACAAATAAAAATAGACCTACCGGTTTTGTGTTTTTATACTCAGAATTGAACGAAGTAGAGACTTCCGAAGTTTAAAACATAACGATTCTGCTTTCAAACAAGTGTCTAACACTATGCAACACTTGTGGTGTTAATTCTTGGCATTCTTAGATGACCCCGTTGTTGAATTCTTCTATCTTAATAAAAAATTAACTGTTGAGTCTTACGTGAAATTACTTGGAAGATTTAGTAGATCCATACATAGTCCAAATATTAGTCAACGACAAAAATCTTCCAAAAAACCTACTTATGATTCAACAAGATCCGCGGATCGGCTCCGCATTTTGTTGCTCCTCTTTGTCAGTTTCTGGATTAGACAGAAGAGATCCTATGAAATGGCATCTCGGTCACCAGAGTTAACCCCTTAAGAATTTCTTTGTGGGCATATTTGGAAACAAACATCTATGCTACTCAACCAAATTTAATAAATGATTTATAAGAAAGAATTAGTCAAGAATATAACAATTAACTACACAAGTGTTTCATACTGTGACACAGTTGTTTGAACGTAGAGTGTATCAATGTATGAAGGACATACCCAGAAGAAAGACATACTTTTCATTGGAACCTATTGTATTATAATTGTCAACATTTTTGTCAAGAAATGAATTACTTTTACATATACTACGTACAAAATAAAAACTATTTAGATTTTTAGATTTTTCCCTTATGTTTATTTACCGAAGAAAATTGAATTTTCGAAAAAAATGTTGGTCAAAATTAGGTGATTTGAAGATTTTTACCAAAGATATATATATAATAATAATAATAATAATAATAATAATAATAATAATAATAATAATAATAATAATAATAATAATAATAAAAAGTTTATTTGTAGAATGCTGGTTTACCTGTTACATTTTATATTTCAAAATTAGAATTTAATTACAATTACAAACTACAAAAAAGAGCTGGGAAGCAGACAAGTCTGATACGAGTGCCAGCCCTTATGTTCATTATCTTACATGACAATATAATACAATTAGGTTACAAAATAAATTTATAAATTGTAGAAACAATTGGTTATTATCAAGGGCAACCACATGGTTGCTGAATGGGTAGTTAAGCGCACAATTTCGTGTAGTCGCATGTATACCTAACCGTACCGTAACCTACCGTAATTTTATACCTATATATTCGACTACACGAAATTGTGCAATTAACTACTCATTCAGCACCCAGTTGGTTGGGCTTGGTTATTATCAAATGCAATAGATTATCAACAGCTAAAAAAATTACAAATGAGTTTCATAGATTAATTAAAATAATAAGTAGTACAATAAGAGTTTATAAGTTGACTGCTGTATATAGCAGAGTTTGTTTATAGTTGACTTTAAATTGATGTGAAGACATGTTTTAGGTTAGGTGGTAATCCATTATACAGAGCATAGATGTTATACGAAAAGGACCTCCTGAAGATGGAAGTTCGATGTAGAGGTGGAGAAAGTAAGCCACGAGAACGCACATTTAAATTGTGTACATCACTTCTATAGGTTAGCTTTTTAACAAGATAAGGAGGGCTTTTAAATAAAATTAACTTATGAAACAAACAGGATGAATGAAGTAAACGCCTGGATTTCATATTCATCCAGTTGGCGGTTTTGAGTGTATGAGAAACTCTATCATACTTACGAATGCCATATGTATACCTGAGACATGACCGTTGAACTCTTTTAATTCTGTCAGTGTCAATGTTGTCTAAACAAGGACCATACACCACATCGCAAAAATTGAAATGAGATAGCACTAGAGAGTCAGTAAACATAATTTTTAAATCATTGGTCAAAATATGCCGAAGGGATACAATAATTTAAGAGCACTATAGGCGCTTTGCAAACATTTATTTACATGTGGTTTGAACCTCAGATCTGTGTCAAATTCAAGACCAAGATTTCTAGCAGTATCAACACATGGTAAGATTTTATTATCAATGGAAATACGAAGCAGGTTTTTAATTTTATGCCTAAATTTACCAAATACTAATACATTAGATTTATTAGAATTAATATATAACTGATGTTTTTTGGATACATTTACCACAGATTCAAGATTTGGTTAATGATTATATTTGCTGCCTGATGTTCTTTACAATCAAATAGAAATTTAATTTGTGTATCGTCAGCATACTGAAAGACTTTTCCATCTTTTATACTGTCCATAAATTTTGAAGTATATATAGAAAAAAGAACAGGCCCTAGTATTGAACCCTGTGGTACACCACAGGTAATGTATTCAGTACCCGATTTACCTCTACTAGTACACACAAATTGCTTTCGGTCACTTAAATCACTTTTAAAGAATTTTACTGCATCATCAGAACAACCAATAAAATGTAATATTGAAAGGAGCAGTTTATGATTGATGCTATCAAACGCCTTCGAGTAGTCAAGCAACACCAATGCCACAGTCATGCCTTGGTCAATACCCTTTAAAATATCATCAGTAACATCCAACAGTGCGGTAGCGCAACTATATCCAGTGCGAAAGCCAGATTGTCGTTCGGGGAGTATATTAAATTCTTGTAGAAATGAACATAATTGAAATTTAATAATTTTTTCAGCAACTTTAGACAAGACAGATAGAATTGATATTTGTTTATACCCACAGGTTGTCGTGTGCATTTTCCTGCTGAGTATTTAACGAATAATTGGTCGCAGCTCAGAGACACTTGACACACTTTTTTTCTTAGGGAGCGGTATGACTTTAGAAACTTTCCATGCATTAGGAAATGTACCATTAACTATTGCGATGTTATGCAGCTATGCAAATAGAATGCCTTTATGTTTTAGTTTAATTATGAACTGCACTCGCTAGATTGTTATCTCTCAGGGTCGCCTTTACTAATTTTTTATTTGCCTTTACTATATTTTCTCTACACAATGAGACTAAAATACTTATAATTGAATTTTCAAGTATGGGTTCATTTCCTTGAAAATCTTTAAAACTTTAACTAAAAATATTATATAACAATGGAATTTTAAGTAATCTTTAACTATTGAGAAATTTATTTAATGGGAAACTTTGCTTAACCTTGAAAAATTAATATTTTGACGTTTCGTCATAACCACACATATGAACTGCAACTTTATGAAATGAGGTAAGTTTGATCAATATTTTAGTTAAATAATATAATTAAATTCTTTATTACTTTATAGGTTATGTGAATCCTCTGCTTGAAGCCTTTTTTACAATAATAATGGTACGTTGATTTAACCTCCGAATTAAATCATAAAATCGCACTTTATTAACCTTCTTGTATGACACTAATGCTCTGCTTTTTAATCACACTTTCACAAACCTTTTTTTTTGTTATGTAGTTAATAATGCTTCTCCCTTCTTGTAGCCCTTTCTCAGGAACCGGCACGCCGCTCGCTCTCTCGAACTGCCCTGGATTCGGGAACTTGCGCAACTCAGGATACGTCGAATTTCCAGACAGCTAAAAATGTTGTAGGTCAAGAGTACCTGTTTGTCGTTACCTTTATAATTGAAATAACTATTCTCTTCTTCTAGGATCAAAGTAAAACTTTGAAGGTCTTGCGCCTGTATTCAGTTCGGACATCTTTTGGTAGTAAGTATTTTTCCATGTTTTAAAACTTCTTCTTCTGTAAACTGCTTCTGGTATTTGTTGGTTAAATAAATAACACCTTTACTATATTTTTAAACTGGTTTTTAATCTTTATTTTTCAATAACAAAAATTATTACATCTTCCCTTTACAAGAATTATTATATCTTTTAAACACAAATGTTTTTTCTAACAACCACCCTAGAAACCACCATTCTTATTACCTTCATATTTTTCTTTCTTTGTTTCATAATTTAAAATACAAAATTAACTTTTCTTAGATGATTATTTAGTATCTCATTATTTATATATTTCCATTGCAACCATGCATTATTATTGAAGAATGGTTGTTATGGATAAATTTTGATTGATATTTAAAATAGAATGCTATGTTTTGACTATTTTTAAATGTACTAAAAGCTATTTTACAACTTTTCCTTATTTCTAATAACAATTTTATTTTCAGGTTTGAGCTTCAGATGTGATAACCTATATAGCCCAAATACTTGTTTTATGTAACAACAATAAACTAAATAGATAAATTTAAACTTGAACTCTGTTTTCATTAATGATTTTATATGAAAGTCAATGTTATGAATGTTCAACATCACAACTACCTCTTTTCTGTTCATCAAGCAATTTTAAAACAATAATGAACTTTTATTAACTTGAACTTGGTCAAAATATCATTACACTATACATGTATTGATGATGTGTGTAATAGTGAGTAAGATATGAGGACAACACAAAAGCAGCATTTCAATGCTTATACTGTCCGGTCCAATCGCTTTAGTTTTTATATCAAGCAAATACTTATAAACCACTGTTGAAGCTACTGGTTGAAATGAAAAAAGGTAAGGTAACTCAACTTTTAAATTTTGAGAATAAAAAGTTAATAAATCAATATGGTGTTAAAAGAGACAGATCTTCATTTAATCGTACAGCCGCACCAATTGTTAAGATTTTTAAAAATAACAAAAGTATTTAAAAATACTTTCGTACTACATGTAGCATATAAATGGTAAAATTCGACGTTAATTAATCACAATCCTTTCCTTTACACGTAATAAATATTGATAATAAACCTGTAAATGTCAGTGGCGTAACTAGGAATTTTTTAAAAGAAAAAGGTAAATTCAATAAAAACTCAGTCTTCTCCACTTCTTTAAGGAGAATCCTACCAGTACTCGAAAATTTATTAATGTACAGTTAAATTTGTTACAAAATCATGAGAATCTTTGAAATTCTATTTAATTCTTTAAATAAATGAAAATTAATTTGATTAAATGACTCGACTTTACATTAAAATATATTATAAAATTAAAACCGGAATGGCATACTTGCGCACCGCATCAATTTGCAGGTAAAGGAATAGTTACACCCCGATCATTTTAATATCGTGAAGAGTCGTGGCATAGTTGCGTTACGAAGTTACTAATGTCTTAGAAGAAGGTCCAATTGATAAATAATATAATTATTTATTATTTACAAGAAAGTTGTCATATAGGCTGGGTATTTATAATCGACATTACAATTTACCTATATATTAAAGTTGGTTGTTAAACTATGGCTGACCCGCACCTCTCATCGGACCCGATTTAACACATTTCTATTTATATTTAATTAAACTGTGCATTATATATTTGTGTCTATTTTACCTACTTACCACAAATAATGAATGTAAGAGAATATAAAAGTGTTACCCCAGTTTTAATGAAAAAATTGAAGTGCGTCATGCGTTTACTTATTTACAGCGTTTAAATTTGAAAGCATTTGAATTTTATATTTTTTGGGGATTTTCTAAATTGACTTTCCAACAATTTTTGGTTAATATTTTCTTCATTAACATATAGACTAAGAGCCAGCGACCGCCAGACATACGTTATAGTATGAAGCTTAAAACTTTTCATGTGTGTGCAGTGTGCACACTATAGTAGGTAAGAATGTTTGTGTGTTATGAACCTTGAGAAAGGGGGGTTTCGGCAGAGATAACAAGTACTCAAGGACCAAAAAAATGTCGGGATAAAACGACTCTTAAGCTCATGAAATAATGGTGCCATTTACGTGATAGCATTAAATCTGAATTTTATATATGTTATTCGGACGGTTATTTTACAATATTATTCGAACAGCCAGACACCTCCGAAGGGTCTAACATCCCCCCAGACAAAGTAGGTCAGCCATGAGTGCAAGAGAGAGCATCATTCGTGCACATGACTGCGAGTGAGATCATTAGTTGAATTCCTTGGTGTAGCTAATCAGAAATAACATTTTCTTGGAAATACTTTCAGATATCTTTGAACATGAGTCAGTTATGTGTTTTTTATGCCATTTTTTCTATTTTGCACCTTTTATTCCATTTTAAGTAAAAAAATCGAAATTTCAAAATGTAGGGAATTTTACGGTAGTTGGCAATACTGATGTGACATTTGAAAATTCGAATTTTTAAAGTGCAGTTTTTGTCAATTTTCTTTTTTTTCCAATGCTACCAACTTTGAAAAAGTTGGACTATTAAATCACTCAAATGAGCTATAAACGCACTGTTTTGGGTGCTTTAACAGCATTATTATTTTCGCAAAATCCTTATTTTGAATGACAAATGGTTTATTTAAGATTATGGATTCTAGGCATGTACTTTTGTGAGAATCTTAATTATTGGTCACCGAAATAATACTTGAACATCAAAAATAGCAAATTAGCATCAGAATTCGCAGCATAAATTAACAGAAATATACGGGGTGATTCAGAAATAAATGTAATTCTTTAAATGGTAGATAGAGGGGAGGCAGTAGAACTAGTTTACCTTGACAAGTATAGGTCAAAAACGAAGTTTTCCAGAAAGTTTCATTGAATTTTGGATCCGGTTCTGACTTTGGTTGCTTTTGGATCCAAAATTCATTAAACTTTAAAATTTATTTTCTGGAAAACTATTAATTAACTATTAACTAAGGTAAATTAGCTATTGTCTCCCCTCTACCTACCATTTAAATGATTACCTTTATTTGTGAATCACCCTGTATATTTTACGGACAACTAGAAATATTCTTTCAAAGTTTTATCACAAGAAATAATAGATAAGTACTAAACCTATTACATGAACACCAAAAACAATAATTGGTCTCCAGAAATAGTAAACGATTTTTAAAAATAATAACTAAGGCCATCCAATATTATTCAACAAGCTCCGAAGAAGGATAAGAAAATCCAGAAAATCCAAAACAATTACTGATTATTTGTTACCAAATATTATTAATGAACCACAAACATTAAATACAAAAATAGTGTTTAAAGGAAAGAAAGTTTGTGACTGGGCAAGTAAGTTTATGTGTACCGAACCATTGAACGGTTTGAAAGAATAGGTCCGAGTTTATTGCAAAACTTGAAAAATGAAAATGTGATTTTGGGTGTTTTGCTGCTCAAATACATTGCTTCTGGTGTTAAATCTTATGTTTTAGGGAATATCATTTTCGTATTTTGATGATCAAATGTTGGTGGTCAAATATAATTTTCCATGGCAAAATACAGATATTTGGAGATTAATAAGTCAATTTTATTTTAGTGATTGATTAAATACAACCGTTTAATTATTGCACCCTGTTTCAGGTTGATAAGTGATAACTGATTGCGAGGCGCAACGATCCCTTGTCCAAGTTAATATCAAATCATAAATTAAGTGCTGTTATTTGTGTAAGCCTTTCACTAGTATATAAAAGTAGTTTCAGTATATAAAAGTTATAAATATCATTCGAAGAATCTGAAACACGTTACTATCAACAAAATAATGGTAGTCAGTAGTACAATGGTAGGTCATTAAATAATATTACAATTTTCTAATGGTTTATTTGTACAGTGCAATCCAAAATAAGTGTCGTTAAGTTAAAATTTCTGTTACATCGATCTATAGGGTTTTTAATCTAGGAGAGTTAACAAGAATGAAAAGCATATTTATTAAACAAAAATCAATTTAATAAAAATTCTCAAAATACAGTGGTCAGCTTTGAATCGGACTGTTGTTGATCAATTAATACAAATTAAACGTACAGTCATTAGCAAATGTCTTGTGTTTTTTGCCGAGCAGGCAACACATTTAACAATTCTGGTAAAAGAAACGACGTACGTTTCGGAGCATAGTTTCTTTTGTTTACAAACAACACACCAAATATAACCAGTTTTATAGGTTGCTACCCTACCTAGAGTGGCTTTGTATAACAACAATAGAGTAATAAAAACTGCTATTTTCAAGTGAGTTTGTTATTTTACTGGAATACAAAACAGCAGTTCCACTTCTACTATCGTTTCTTCTATTTTAAGAAATAAATATTGTATGCTTTTTTCTACTTTATTATAAACTCTATTAATTTATTTACGAGTTTGATTTGTTTATTTACAAAGTTTAATTGTTCTGTAAACACTAAAAAAACTAAATTTTTAGTACTAACTGTAATCAGTTTTTATTGCGAAAATTAGTAAAAATAATAAATAATCAAAACTAATAACCATTCCCCGAGTTTCCAAAGTAGAATCAGATTGGGCATACAAACGAGGCATATTTAAACATTAAGGGCCGGTTTATTCACCTTCAGGTAAAATTCCCAGTAGTTGCCGATCAAATAAATTAAGTTTAATAATATATACAGTTTGGGTATATTTACAGGATTATATCTTGAAAGTAGTTAGTGGAATGTTTATGAGGGTTCAACTTGTGCACTCAGGTAATACATGCAAGAGAGAGATGGATAATTGACAGAATAATGTGTTAGAGAGAAAGATTAAACCCATTGATTAATCTACTTAAAAGGAGGCGGGATTTAAAAAAATCTGTAATCTTTCACAAATATTTTCTAAAAATTTTAGGTAAACAGGTATTAATGATAGATATGATCTAAGGTTCTATGCTTTGTCAAGGGTGTTTCTCAATTTTTGTTTTGTTTTTAGTACTCACTATATCTACGTTTCTAGTTTTTTCTTTGTTTGTAGTATTTTTATTAAAACAACTGAATATTTAATAACTTTTTAAAATTTTAACGTATTTACATAAATAAATGCCTATATTATAACTTTATTTTTATTTATCGCTTACATTAATTTCTGCGATTATTTAATTATCTAAAATACTCCTAAGCCTCTATTTTTTGATGATTGTTCTCATTATTATTTTCGTTTAGTTATTTTTTATTTAAGGTAAAGAATGAAACATAAACACGCTATATAACTTTGTTTAACTAGTAGATGCTTCTATTTAAAAGGACTATTTTATAAAGTGTGTCAAAGAAATTTTGAATAGAATGAGTAACAAGAGTTTTTACAAGCGTGTTTTCAAAACAAGCTTTAAAGAATTTAAATATCTTGCCCAGGTAGTTGTCCATCTCTGTTTAATTCGGTCTCTTTCGTACACAGTATAAGGGGTATTTCGATTCTTAAAGCAGCAACGTCCTTACTCGGGACAAGACATTTGCTAATGACTGTACATAATACATTTTTCAAACAGGCCCGTAGCCAGGATTTTGTTTTGGGAGGGGTTAATTTTAAAGTATTATTCATTAAAAAAAAAGAGATAAAAAAAATTATAATGTGCATGGGGGAGTGGGGTATCAATATTTTACGAAGAAAATATGAAGTGGGTCAATACTAAATATATAAAATAATTTATATATTTTGTATGACTTCTATATTTTTGAAAAAAATACATTGTTTATTAAAAGTTGTTAATAGTAGGAGAGATTCGGGATAAATTATTCCTAGGAGCGCATGCGAGGAAATGAAATTAATTCGTTCTGTATTTAAGTCGCATAAATGTTTCAGCTCCACGAGCCCCTCATCTGGTTACGTGCCTGTTTTCAAATTAGAAACTGTATTAATTTACAAATTTTTATAAAATCTAAAAATATTACAAAAGTATATAGTATACTACAATTATGTTCATAATAAGTGGAACGATATAACCAAACGTAAACATGATACGAGAATTTCGACCGTTTAAAATAGTAACGTCAATGTAAAAAAATAACAATAAAGTTTATCAAATATAATTGCATATGATATACATTCAAACATGCATACAATAATTACACAGTTTTTCCACTGAAGTAGATTCAACATAATACATAATTCCTATAAGAGATCAACACTAAGAATAATAAATACATAAACTTTAATTGGACACAAACAGTAGATTTTAAAAGTATACAACAGTTTCTTATTAATTAGACCTTTCTTAGTTTGCAATAGCCTGCCATTTCCGTTCTTCGCAACGTTGATATTGAACCCGTCCATAAAGAGAGCAACTCCATGACAGTGTGAAAATGCTGTACTGTCGACGGATAGCTCTCTTTATTTTCGAGTTATTCAAAATGTTTCGGTTTTATCCATGGGAATCTTGATGGATTGATGGGTGGATAATAAATGATCCATCCTAGCAGTCTTGAAATTCTAGAAATGCAAGTACCAGTATGTTAGTTCACATACACATAAATGAAGAGAAGAATCTAATAAAAAGTTACATAACAAACACCAATAAGGTACGTCTGGCGTGTTTGGAAGATTATATATGCCCGTACCAGTTGTAATACCTGTATAATTATCACGATTTCACCTGTTTCTAAATGTGTTTACACTATTTATTAGGTCGGTTAGCCAGTAGACTTGCCTTTGGATTCCATAATGGTAAGTGCAAGAATAAATATAACCTGCAAAACAACATTAAAATAAAATTATTATCAAAAATATTAGGAGAGAGACCCCCCCCCCCCACCAAAATATTTTCTTATTATAAAGCTAATAAAACTGAAATGATAAAAAATAAAAATAGATTTTTCTTACAGTTAGACATAATGTACATATTATTACCTTGAAAGGATTAACGAATTGTTTTCTTTAATTTCAAAACTGGAAAATTTAAATACGTAATCTGTTGTTTACACTAGTTTGTATTATCTCTTAAGTAATCATACATAATTATTCATTATAATTTAGGGCACATTATTATACTTAAGGTAGACAAACAGCAGCGTAATAAAGTAATTAACGGTCTTAAAATGGTTGCATTGTAAAAGCGTTGTTCTAAAAGTAAACGAGAGATAATAGCACGAAATGAGGATGCTTTACTTTTAAAATACAAATATAATACATGATGTATAGTAATAAAGATGACTTATTAAGGTTAAGAAAAAAACATTTTGTAGTTTTGTAGAACAAGTATATAGAGTGATGAAACGATAACAGCTACGTATAATTTCTATCCAATTTGACTAAAGTTTGTCATAGTCAAGTTATATTTTCTAGCTATACCTAGCAGTATTGACATTCTGGCAAAAAGAATATTTGCTTTCAATACCTTTAGCATCTTTATTGTTGTCCTCCTTGTGTTTATTGACTTTAACCTAATTTGACCTATTATTATAAGTGTGTTGAAATACATTTGCTTTTGCATGTTATTTGATAGTTTTAAGGATGAATATGTTAAAAAAAACATGTTGAAGCAGAAAGCAATTATTAAATATCCTTGCGTAAAAGGCACTTATTCCACTACCTTTTGCACAAACAGCCTTGTACTCCTGTTTACTTATCAGTTCTGATACCTGTATCAAACTGTTACAAAAAAGGAAATTTTAGTACATCATTATGATTCTGAACAAACGATAGTTATTGTACTGCCACACTATTAAAAAAATAGCTACATTTATCAGTGATAAAGAAAAAAATCTAATTGTTGATGTATCATTTCTTTTCGGTTCACTCTCGTAACAAACGATTACCTGTGACGCATTTTGAGACTTTTCAAGATGGAACAGAGAAAGGTTTTCACAGAAGGATCAGGCTACGATCCTACATGGGCTTTTTGGATTTTTAGCGTCTTTCATGTCATCTTTCAAAAAAATGAGAAGATATATAGTAGATGAAGATAATGAAGATCATCATCACTTTGTCCAGACATTTTATTAACACCAAACCTCTTTACGTTACGAAAGAAAGAAGCTGCTGACTTATGCTGGGATTTATGCAATGAAGCCATTGCAAGTGGATTTCTAATAAGCTTTTGTTTTATAATGCAATACATAAATAGATATGATTATATTGGATTAAAACAATACAAAATCAATAAACAGTGTTCATTTTTAATTCTTTTTTCTAATAAATTTACCATATAAAGGAAGAAAATGTGAAAAAGAAATTCGTGATGGCGTCGGAGAGCCCCAAAAATGTCACAAAAGTGATCGTTGTTCAATTTTACGTAAATCGAAAAATCAACTCAAGAAGGCAAAGAATTCAAAACATGCTGAAAGGATCACCTAGTAATAAAATTAAATTCTAAAATATCGTTTGATAAAGGTTATATTTAGAAAGCCAACATTATGACCGTCAGAACCGATTTGGGGCATTTTGATTTGCTGTTGCAAGCACATTTTTAAATAAAGAAGACTCCCCGTCTTCCAGAATGCGCAGAAAGCTTTGGCCTTCTTAAATATACCCGAAATTATACTGCGAGTATCATACTACGAAAATTAGCAACGACTGCGTTTCGGGCTAGATTACGATTTTTGGGACATTTTGATTAGCTGCTGCAAGCACATTTTAAAAGAAAGAACACTCTCCCTGTCTTCCAGAATTTGCAGAAAGCTTGGCCCTTCTTAAATATACCCGAAATTATACTGTCAGTATCATACTACGAAACTTAGAACCAGCGCCGTGACAAAAATAGTGCAAGTGAAAGGGACAAAGGTACGCAAGAATAAGAAAAGAATTTTAACTGTAGAATCTAATCTTGCCAATATCAACCTCCCGAAATGCCGTTGTCTTTTGCGATTCTTACATTCACCATCAGCAACTAAAACGATCGATCTGTAATACCTTATTACATCAAATATCATATAATCACTGTAATAGCGAATTTCAATTTTCATCCAATCTATTCGAAGACGATATTAAAACAATTGGCTGCCATAGGACGAAACATAAGTATCCCTCACTAGATGAGTCGAAACGTAACTTACATACATATTAGTGTTATTAATTGGGGAAAATGGATAAGTTCAATATGAATAAGCGAGTGACACTTTTCATTGATTTCTTTTATTTATTTTATGATTATAGAGTTCCACCAAGCCACAGGCTAGAAAAAATGAACTCTATATAATTATCAGAAAAATCAAGCACAGCTTATAATGCTACCATATTTGCTTGCGAACATCGATTGATGTATCATCTAGCTGCAGTACAATTCGTTATGTAGCCTAGTGTCTATATGATCTGTAAAAGCCTTATTCACACTGTGCTAACCTAACCTAGAACGTCTAGCAAAATTTCAGTGCAAATAAGGCCTAAGAGAATGGTAGTTTCGGTATTGCTTACATGAACCATCTTGACTATTATCCACCGTTATCGGCGAATCCTAACTCATATATCAGCCACCAGAAACAAAAAATATTATTGCATTTGGTGCACAAAGATAATGATGATTTTAAAGATTTAAGTTATCCGAAATTGAAATTACTATTAATATTGCGGTTTTTGAAGGCGACTGCTGATAATCATATATCAAACTCAGAAATCGTGAAAGATCTTTGCGGCGATGGACGGTGATTTGTATCAATTGTGGTTAGAAAAGCAATTAGAGAAGCAGTCGTTATTTTTGTATGCACCTAAAACTTCATACTCAATTTCATACTCAAAAAGACCTGACACTTCTCTGTAACTTAAAGCAGATGGAGAATTCTATAGCAATCCAAGTGACTATACTGCTGATAGGATATGTTTATTAACAAACAAACTAATTATAAATCCAGTCCCTGAAAATCTTCACACGTATACACCTACAAAATGAGAAATATATTTGGACTATAATAATGGATTCAAGCTTATAATATTAAAAGAAACAGTAAAGGTACACGTAATCAAAAATCTAACAAAGATACAGATTGGTGTTTCAATGATTTTATGTTAGGCCGAATAACCATATCCTATATGATTATAAGTACCTATAAATTGACATCTGCAGATTTTAACGTTAGCTTCGGCATTTTCAAACAACGAAATAATTAATGTTGCCCTTATTTGTAAAATTATTGATACTTATGTCCAATAATAATGTTGCCTTTTTGCAACTTATTTACGAGATTACTACACTCATAAAGTCATACATGTAAATAATGTAGGTATATTGAGTGAGTTAAAGCTTTATGTAACGCAGTAACAATGCATTTTACTATGCAATAAGTAGGTTTGAGATTATAGGAAAATTTATTACCGACACGGTGAGTATTAGAAAAGATTTCCGCTATGGTCCTGATAGTGTATTAATTGTAAACCAGATTTTTATCACTTTTTAGATTCTTACTTACAAAACTTGACTTATAGATATTTAAGATATAAGTGTAAAAAGCCATTCTTTATTGCGCTAATATCTTCTAATTGAGCGTTATCCTAAATTAAAAAAATGCAACCGCTGTACTTTTTTTTCTAATCCATTTGATTGAACAATTTATAGTAGTGTAGTTCTATTATGTATTATCTTATATAGTGTTGGCCATTAACTATAGGAAAAACACTTAAAAGGAAATTAATCAATATTCTAGTGTCGTAGTTTTATTAAAAACAGAGTGGTTCTATAAGGATTACATAGTAAATATATGACAAGATTGTTCTTATTCTTGGAAAAGAACTGGTATAATCTAATGCGGGAAAAAATGAAAAGATGTAGTACACTAAGAAAATTCAAGGGTCTCTTGGGGTGCTCTTAAACTTCAGAAGCTTACGAGCAGCTCTTTGAAAAAGGCTTAACAAACGGAAACACGTGTAGAGCATTCTACATAATTTATCGCAATTAAGGAAGTTTAGTAAATCTATTGTTAATCTACCCAATCAGTAACAATTTTGAAAAGATTATTTTTCTTACCTTAACACATATTAACAATTGGGAATATAATAGTAAAGGAAATTTGAGATTGAAAAACTAAGCCTTTACTTTTTATTCTTATAGACACTATCTAAGCTAGTACTTACTTAAAACGAAAGATAGATTAGAAATAAACAAAAATGTTTAAAATAAAAAGTATAGCGGAAGAATGGAGAAAGCTCTCATAGAAAGTAGCTAAATCGTTTCCAATAGATTAGATTGGGCCATCTGAGAAAGTGGCCCTATATTCAGAGCAGTAAGACTGGTTAATAAGTAAAAATAAGTATTTTTATTTCATACTTAAGAAAAAAAAAGCTTTAAAAAAGCAGATATTACGAGTTCTTAACCTCAAATTTTCAAATAAATCTTCACAATTTGCTTATAGCGTTTTCTTCCATAAAAGCAACATTAATTTTTGCATATCTTAATCCATCAAGAAAATTGCTAAAACACTCTTTTTACTTTTTACATAGTTAATAGTGCAGTTATCAACAGTTTTACATAAACTAAACCAATTTAAATAAATTCTTAAAATTTTACAGGATAATTTGACATTCTACCTGTATTACTTTTACTTATACACCGATTAGTCAATGCAATGCTTAAATAATTACTGTATGTCTCAACTACAGGGAAAAATAGCTTTATTTGTTTCTTCTTTTGATAACCTGGAAGTAAAGGAGTCTAAAGATAAAATTGATTGGTTCTTAGAATGTTTGATAAAATAATTTCATTCTTAGATAATAGTTAATCAGCGAGACATTTCCTTTTCGTAATAATAAGAATGAATTCTAAGGTTATGTTTGTTATTCATTTCTGAGCAATCACTGGTCGATTCAGCGACGTGTTATTTTCGCTGAGTCAAACAAGTCAATGTTTTATATTGACAATCCAACTCGAAAATTTTTAACCAATCAAATTACAGAATTTTTCAAATTGGGACCAATGAAATTAGTTTTATAGTGACTATTTCACTCAATGTTATACGAACCAATAAAAATTTATCCTGTGAACGAAATTCTCTATATTCCGGCGACTATTTTTTGTTTATAAAATTTTCCGAACTTGTTCTACCAATGAAAACGTTCAAATAAGCAACCTACCCTTTATTTCACCGACAATTTTTTTGCTATAGTAACGATCCTACAAAAATAGTATACACAAACTGTACGTTTCATTGAAATAAATGTTAAATATTTTTATTCTTTGTGTTGTTTATTCGCGAAATAGTCATAACGAATAACATATGTGGTAAAATTTTTTCTTGGCAAAATTTTCTTTTTGATTTACTCGTGTTTGTTGCCAATTCATCTCGTGACATTGATCAAAAACCACTCGACTAGAAATTGCTATGCAACAAACGCTCGTAACAATAAGAAAATTTTGCCGACAAAATTTTACCACTTATGGTATTATATATGAAAAAACCACTAGTGGTTTTTTCACTAAGAAAAAACCACTTGTCAAAATGAAATGTCAAATTTAATTAAATTAATATTAACTACACACGCTAAATAAAAATTTGCTCGGTGGATTGTCAAGCCGAATACAACTCGTGGTCTAATTTTTTCTTGCAAAATTTATCGTTTAAGACATTCGTAGCTTTTGCTTTTGGAAAATTACACTCGTCTCCTGCGTCGACTCGTGTAATTTTCGTTGCAAAGCTACTCATATCTGAAACGACAAATTTTGTCGGAAAAAATCAGACCACTTGTGATATTATATATGATTAACAACAATAAATTCATAAATTATTTTCAGATCATTCATAATTGACGTCATATTAGTATGTCACTTAAAACTGCCGCACTCTTGATTGCTGCATGACAATGATGAAATGATTTAAACATTTTTTTTCTTATTAAATAATTCTTAAAAAATAATCACACCATAGATTAAAGGAGTATCTTCTAGAGTTTATCATTTGAAATATTTCTTTTCAATGATGTAATTTTGATTATTATATAAAAACTTTTTATCAATTTGTCTATTAGTCCATCATATCATATTATAAAGCTTTCACCAATTCACTTGAAATCGTCCTTTTCAAAATTCATTTGCCATCTTTTTCTATTTCATAGCATGATCTGATAATTAAAATGAAATGCCTAACAACGTACTTATAAATGTAGAATTGAAGTTCTATGTAATGTGAACCCCTTATCATTACTATTAGAACAAATACCAGCATTTGATAACTCCTATGTGAACGAAGATAAATAGTCCTTATCAACGAATATACATAATTGTGTTACTGATTTTTTTTATTGAACTCCATAGGGCAAATTGTGGGGCAAACAACAATTGATATTGCAGCTGCACTTGCCTATCTACTATAAATATTTTTAGTATTACATATGTTACTACTTGCTTAATAACAATAATATTGTTGATTTCAACGAACAATAAGAAATGTTTTCAAGTTTAATGTTACTAACTTGGCTATTAACATTTAATTACGTTGATTTTATTGTTGTAGAAGTAATCAGTTCATGAGTAATTCTTGTTTTCAATAAAAAATTAGAAAAGTAAACATTACTAGCTCTAATTTTATTAAAATTTCTTTTGTATCATCTAATCTATATAAATTTTAGATATTTAATTTTAATATTCTCACTTAATAAGCTGATAATTGTCAATTTAATCATGAAATTTGTCATAGGGTTCCCCAAGGCGTAGTAGTAGATCCGTTACTATTGATAGCTGTACATGACATCACAGCTGCAATTAGTTGAATTTATTTATTAGAAATTTTATTTTTGTATTTAGATTGATATACTAATTACATCGAGTAAAGAATGAGTGAAGTACACAAGGACACATACAAACATAAATCTGAAGAGAACTCCAGCTGGAAAGTTGTTGATACAATATATAACATTTCGCAGTTAACATATTGAAAATTTCCTAGAAAACAAGATGATACCAAGATGATCTTTTTAGCAAAAAAGAAGAGCTCCTACTCTAATGTTCACATTATCACATTACAATTTACTTTTTTAAAGAATTAATATGAATTTCCCCATAGCTAACATTGTGCATCTTCTTGTGTTTTTAAAATTACTTCCTTTTAAAATTTTTATAAAAAGAACTTCCTAGATGAATGCAAACAAGGTAGGTACCCAAATCTTCATATTCTTGATATTTCTTTTTCAAATAAACCGAGTAATTAATAAGATTAATTAATTTGTTGGCAAAAAGAGAAAGTAAAATTCAAATTGTTCAATCTAATGTTTAAAGTGTTTTATTATAAAACATGAATAGGCACACTTTGACTAGCAGAGCAACTACGCCCACAAAGATATTCGTACAATCCAGTCTGCAATCGTTTTCATATATCTGTAATGAATGATCGTAAAGTCTGGTAAGCATAGAGATTAACTGGTATTTGCTATCTAAATGGGACTTTCTACTAAGATTCGCATCTCTGTTGGGTAATCTTATGAGGAGCAGATTTGCTTTCCATTCTATAACCTATTTTACCATTAGAATCCTCTACTTTGCCAAATAGTTGCACCTGACACGATCGTTCTATGACCCCACCGTCATTTTCGAACCGATCGAGACTACACGAATTTTATAACATATCTAGCTAAATCGTGTAGATGCGTAACGCCATGAGAGCTATCTGAAATTCTAGAAATACATGAAAATTGGAGAAATGGCTGGACTCCAGTACGAGACTGATACTAGCAAGGTTTATCCCAGCATCGACCTCTTAATTGCTGTCTTAGTGGAAATCGTTTCTCCAGGTCTCTTCGACACTGTGGATTGGATGACGCGGAGCCAACTCTGCTATGGACCAGTAGTACGTATAAGTCACTTCGGTGGCTTTAGATATTAAAATCTATAGGTATGGCCGATTCAAGGAAGGCTACTCCGGGGGATCACTTTATAAAGGGCGTTAATGCGAATATAGAACGAATACGACCTTTATCCTCTCACAGCTAAGACACTTCAACTTCCTAGTTGGTATTGGCCGGGTCTCTACTTTTAGGAAGAGTTGGTCGGGGCTCTGTCAAAGGCTTACCAAGACTAATTATGATAGGGCAGGTGGCTAGACTCTGGGATATCCCAGGCACACCCAGTTTCCAAGTCCTAGCCATACTTGTGGTTGCACTCGTCCGGTCAGTAAAAGTCTACATGCTGGACTAGGGATGGTGTGACTCCCTCGGAGACGGATACCAACGGACAAGCACGTAAATAGCTTCGTCACTAGCCTGGAGAGCTAATAGAGGGTGGATAGGCAACCTCGCTCCCATCAGTGCGTACTCTTACGTGGTAGCTCTTACAAAAGTAAGTGACGCGCTAATTGAACGTTACCCAATTCCTTGATCCTTAACAGAGCCATGACCATTAAGCCTAACGCAGGTGGGGCACAATAAGTGGGCCACAAAACTTCAAATCCATGTCAACCAACACCATGGCATTCGGGTAATGATGGGCTAATATTCAAAGCCGTGAGCAAATTCTCTTTTGAAGCACACAAAGGCTGCCTGAATGGAGAACATTTAAGAAAAGGAGAATTTCGAAAACAAACTACCCACTGCCCTAGACAGAGGTGGCAAGTAACGCATGTAGCGGTCACTGTCCTAGTTCGTACATACCTATAGCTTCTTAATTAACATTTGATATTCTTTAAGTACGTTTCAAAGGGACAATTCTGGATTTTCTGTATTATTCGACGATCGATACTACAAAAGTGTTCTCAAATAACCCAGTAAAACAAATTTGGCAGCTAAATTTTTATGTTGAAATATTGAAAAACAAAACTGAAAAATACAAACTATACAAGTCTGGTAACCGAACTGTGTTGAAGATGATTTTCCTAACTGTGGACATAAATGTATTAGACCTGATCAGCCATACCAATAAGAGACATCAGATATTTTCATTGTTAGCATTTCGTGCTAACAAAACGAAAATGGCAAAAGATACTACTATACACTGTAGAATTAGTGCTAACTAGCGACAATTGTAAATGCACGGCCAAAGCTTCAAATGAGAGGCTGGTTCCAGACTGCAGGTAGGTATTTTTCAGAACTCTCAGTATTAAAAAAGCCGTGATTTAAGGGCACTAAAAAAATTAAAAATAGAAGGCGATGAAATGAAAACCAGAAATGGTGCAAAAAAAGAATTTTTAGAAGGTACAGATAGCCAATACAATCTACCAAAAGGGTACACTTTCCTTCTGACCTGACTAGTCTTATACTATGGGAGATACATACTGTTAAAGGTAATGGTGATTACAAGGCAAGGTAGAGTTACTGTAAATCAAAATTCATAAACTACGAACACAAGAACCGAACTCCTTTGACTGTCCAAAGAATTTTCAGTTGCAGAAAGTACCCGATCATTTATTATTTCAGTATGCAAATAAAGTTTTGTAAGTTCACTGTGGATATTGAAAACTTAAAAATAGCAATAATCCCTAAATCAGCAACCCATTATCTTTTAACACATTGTAAAATAAGAACTAAGATAAGATTCATACCATTCGCTCATTTTGCGATGGAGCTGCAAGTCAAAATTTAAAAGAATCATACTAATAGGCATACTGTACAATTTGTTATATTTTGCACTGAAAACACTAGAAATTAAATACTTTTATAATTCCTATATACGACTCGATGGAGTGTTTAATAATGTCGAAAAGAAAAACTTTAACAATAGTAAGTCTGAACGATTATGACCATATTATTAAAAATATGCGACAGCTTTGGAAATTGAAGAAGATTATAGGGTGAGAGTTTAGAAAAGTTTCAACATATGAAAAAATGTGTACTTCAGAAGATATAAATAATTTGTAAGGCTGAAAAAACTTAGGCTTAATGAGACCTAAACCTAAACAGTTAGGTTAGGGTATTCCTTACGGTTCTGACTGGAATCTTATTTTAAAAAAGCTGATATTAACGACATTCTAGAACCTCCAAGAAATGAGTTTCAGGAAGATACTGAAAAACCCGCAGACACATTTAAATACTTGAAGTCAGAACTACAATATTTTGAGGTTTGATTGGCCTAATCCTCCCTCTTAGGTGAGACAGATCATTTTGTAGGTAATAGATCAAGTAGTGTAATAGTACAAATATGTAATAGATAACTAAAGATAACCTGTCTGTGGGAAAACTTTCCTATCATCCGTTTTCATATTCGATGGGTTTTTCTAAACTTTGAGGACCTTTTAGTTAGGCATGTTTAGCAATTATTTATTTATTGATAATTACAAAACTATGAATCCATTAGGGAAAAATTTTCAGGGAAAAGTGTTTAGTGGAAAGTGGAAGAGTACTCATAATTAATGTTTCAGAAATAGATATCATATCAACAATTGATTCTATCACCTTTTGTTCGCGTGATATGAGTCTATGAGTTTCTCTTTTATTAATTCTGTATTCTAGTATCAAATAGAATCTGATTAACAATTAAAAAACAATAGAATTTTATTAAGAAATTTCAATTTTTTAAATAAATATATTAAAAAACAATCTATAATAATTATCGGTACTGGCTACCATTAAGTTAGATTAAAATTTTACTGCCTTTTCTACGCTATTACAATTTGTTATTTTAATTGGCTTTGTACCACGTTGAGCGTTCTACACCATATAAATATCACAATAATTAGAACTAATTGAACACAAAAACAATTTTTACAAATGGGTAACTACCATTTTAAAATTAAAAACACCTACATAAATAGTACTACGTTTGCTATTTTTATATTTCATAAAACTGTAACAAGTAACAACTTTGAAGTCATAATTCTTTTCAATAAATAATGTCCTTGTTCTTTCAAATCAATTCTTTGTTCAACACATAAATTATGAACAATAAACTAAAATAGAAAATGGTTGCAAATAGAAAAAATTATAATATTTAAATTTAAAACAATTGTTAGCTTATATAGGCAGTAGAATACTTTCTAGCTATAAAGAACTTCTATAGGTAGAGAAACTAAGTCATATTTTATCATTATATTCTACGGTCGCTATCAGAAACAACACCGTGTCGCTGATATTTGCCTACAAACCCATAAAATACGAAGCGATAACAGTCGATACGTTAACTTATTATTTACCAATATCATCGACGGTGTGCTAATTAACAAAAATAAGAAGATATTAAAAAATAATTTTTAATTGAAAAGAAAATGATTTCTCCATGGTCTATATTCTAACAAACCCCCCATTTAGATAAAATTTAATTAAAAAACATAAAATTACCCAATTTTTCCAAAAAACTAATCTAAATGACTATAGAGGGCGCCCCTTACTACCTAAAGGGTGACTTAAAGAATATTTTAAAGTATCTTACCCTCTGACAAAGGGTTTCTCCTCATGCTGGAAAACACCACGATACACCTGCGATGTGGGCGTCGCACTTGCACCTGACACGTCGTCCGCGCTAACATAAGTACCATGTATGACGTCATTTCTTATCATTAACACCTTTATAGTGGGGAAATAAGGTACCCGCGAGTTGTTTCAATTTGACTTTTTTCTTAGATCTTTTTTTAACGGCCCTAAATAAATAAAAAATGTTTAAAAGATAACTCTAATACATAATTAAACATTAGATTGAATTATGCAATAGAGATGTGATTCATTTTTCCGTTTCTTTAGTAATTATTTAAATTTAATTGGTATGTAGTATGTAGTATTTGGCGGACTGAATAATATGTAATACGAATATAGATATTTTTTTAAGTAAAATCTTGTTATGTAGAAAAAAATATGTAGGCGCCAGTAAACCTATCTTCTTAGCAAACAAAGATACGAAATAGGATACTCCTTTAAGGTAGCATCTCCTATGTAATTACCTTTTACATTATCGTTTCTATGTTTTTTCTATTTTGCCTTTGAGTTAATGAATAATATACATTAGCAAATTTTATAAAAATTCAAGTAATTATGTATACATACATACACTATTTTAAAACGGCAATCATTTATATCATATATAGTACTATGTATATTGTTTATTTAGTAACAATACGTTCACACATTTTGCCGCTTGCAGTTTTTTCTAAGTTTAAATAAACCTTTTAAAGATTACTTTATTTAATGTAATTCTAAAATGTAAGAAACTACAAAGCGTTCCATCTTCATATGCTCCCCAAAACCACCCGTTTTATTGAATATTAATTTAGGTATAAAAAAAAGCCTAGATCAATAAAAGGCTATAAAATAATGAAATTGATGGTTTTTTTTAGTTAAACGATATAGCATCGCAAATAGAACAAAAATCGATGTATTGCTCAAAATTATGTAACTTCGAAGCCATTTGACACACAGGTTTACATCTTTACTATGCATATCCCAGTATAGCATACCCCCACCCCAATTCCAGACGGGGTGATATATTTTTGTTATGTGAATTTGCGTTCAAAATCTAATTTAATGTAAATAATTAATAGACCAGTAAAATAGAATCCGTTGGTGGAAATAAATGTTGGAAAGCGAGAGATCGTTTCGATCGCTTCATTTGACGTCAAATATAAGTATCCTAGGTTTGCACGGTCCCTCGACGCGAGCTTACCTGAGGGCATCAAAAGATCCACGAAATTTTCGGACCTGTTTTAGTTTTTCGCTTATAACTTCAAAGCGGTGGTTTCCAATCGAAAACTTCACTATTACAACAATTAAAGAGCATTAAATTCTGCGTCGGATGAGTATCCAACACTTTAAATTCGGTCCAGTGGTATGGTCGAAATCGACGGTCGAAAAACGACAATTTTACAAATTTTGATTTTCCGTCAAACCGGAATCCCAGAGGCTTTCCGTATAAAAAAAACGTCGAGAAATACCTAAGTTTTGATATTGTAGAGGTTGCCGAATTAATACGTATTATATTTCTTTGTCACCCCCCATCACAGCAATTGGGATCAATCCATATAAAATGCTGCAGTACTCATCGCTCGATCATTTCGAAAAAAAAGTTTTTTTGTGTGTTATCACAACTAAGTATTGGTAGATCAAAACCACTGTTTTTTTCCTTTTGATTGAAATATGGCAACCATATTTGTTTCGTGGTGTACGCAGTTTTTTTTATGTAAACGTAAATCTTGATATTACGTATCATAACGAGAACTATAAAAACCCATAAATACCAAAATAGTAAAGTTCTTCATCTAATCTTCATCTGGATATATAAAATATGCCCCCCTAAAAAGCGGGAATTTTTGTAAAAGCGTTGTTAAACTTCGGAGTTAAATTGTACCCCTAAGTAAGCATTCTACAAAAATTATGTTTAGATTAAAAGATGTAGTCCGACATGTGAGCAATATAATGGTTTCTACCGCTTGTCTCTAGGACCAACCCTTCTTGAGATATCAAGATTTACGTATATCAAAAAACTGCAAGAAACGTCGTGCACCACGAAACAAATATGGCTGCCATATTTAAATCAAAAGGCATAAAAATAAAATAAGAGTGATTTAGATCTACCAATACTTAGATGTGATAACACAAAAAAAAATTTTTCGAAATTATTGAGCGACCAGTACTATAGCACTTCATATGGATTGATCCCAATTGCTGTGATGGGGGATGACAAAGAAATGACCATTAGTTTAATCCGGCAACCTCTACAATATCAAAGCTTAGGTATATCTCGACTTATTAGTATGATTGTTAATACAATCAGAATGAGTCCAACAGGTTGTTTTATACGGAAAGCCTATGGGCGTCCGGTCTGACGGAAAAACGAAAATTTGTAAAATAGTCGTTTTTCGACCGTCGATTTCTACCATACCACTGGACCGAATTTAAAATGTTGGATAGTCATCCGACGCAGAATTTAATGCTCTTTAATTGTTGTAATAGTGAAATTTTCTATTGGAAAGCATCGCTTTGAAGTTATAAGCGAAAAACTAAAAAAGGTCCGTAGATTTCGTGGTTCTGTTGATGCCCTCAGGTAAGCTCACGTCGAGGGACCGTGCAAACCTAGGATACTTATATTTGACGTCAAATGAAGCGATCTCCCGCTTTCCAGTATTTATTTCCACCAACGGTCTCAATCGGGTCTAATTTTACTGGCCTATAATTAAACATAATAAAAATTAACTTTCATAGTAAATTTATAAAATTAATCTTCATTAATAAATTCAATAAATACCTTTTATAGATAATAACTATACTGCAAAGAAAAAAGACACAAACAAGCCTTATTAAACTCATCTATGAAATGAACACAGAAACAACCACAAGAATTGTAACAGAAGAAGGCACGACAGATGACATCCCGAACACCACTAGCATCAGACAGAGGGACGCATTAAGCCCCATACTATTTAATCTAATTATGGACTAAATAATACAAAGTATGAATAAATTAAGAGGATACGAAATAGGACAAAAACAAGTTAGAATTATATGCTATGGCGACGAGGCAATACTTTTTGCAAGCACAGAGAACGATCTACAGCGGCTATTATATAATTTTTAAATAACCTCTAAGGAATATAATATGAGCATCTCAATATACAAAACAAAAGCAATGGTGTTATCAAAGGAACCTATATGATGTAAGCTAGTAGTAGAGGATAAGTCTTAAAGCAGGTGATGAAGTTTAACTATCTGGGAGTTGAAATATCAAGTTCGTTGGCTCATATTGTGAAGTAAGAAAACAGGCGCAGAAAGGAGCGACAGTCTCAGGATATCTAAGGGATATAACGTGGAAAAATAAATAGTTACATAAAGACAGCAAGGTTAAGATATATAAAACAATAGTCAGACCAATTCTTACATACGGCGCCGAAACTAGAGCAGATACAGCAAGAACGAGGCAATTGCTTCAAACAACGGAAATGAATACATTAAGAACAATTATGGGAAAAACACTACTTGACAGAGTCAGAAACCAGGAAGTAAGAGATGAATGCCATATAACAGATATAACAAAACTTGTAAAACAAAGACGAAAATATTGGAATGAACATATAGAAAGAGCAAGTAATGATAGATTAATAAAAATAGCGAGAGACTGGAGACCCCGAGGACAAAGAGATCCGGGAAGACCACAGAAAGAGATGGATAGACAGTATGGAAACATCTACAGACTCCACGCCTTAATCATCTGCGCAGAAAAACAGGCAACAGACTACTATAAAAGAAGAAGAAGAATAAATATCTTGCTACTTTGTATTGCTAAATTATCTAATTCATAAGAAAAATTTGTCACTATGCTGATAGTCTCCCGGTAGCTGAGTTGGTAGAGATACCGCCTAGATAGTGGAGGGCCTTGGGTTCGACTCCCAGCCGGGGTGACATATTTTTCTATGTGAATTTGCATTCAAAATGCAAATTTTGTGGCATATGGCAGTTCGATATGGCACACACGCGTGTCACTAAGTGACATACCACGATCAGTTCATCGAGGCTTGCCAATCGCCATCGTAACATACGGGTAACAACGAGCAGTCTATACCACCGCATAACTGTTGTTCCGTAGCCCGCCAACAGCCCGAGAATACAATAAGGTCACAAATGACGGTTTACAATATTTTCGACAATGCACCTAGTGGTTGTTATTATACTGTGACTAAATATTAAAGATAATATAATAAAAAATTTACATAAAACAAAATGTTATAATTTAAATAATATATAATATAAAGATAAGCTAATACATAGAAAAAAAACAATAAAGAGGTAAAATGAAAACTATTTAACGTTTTAGTCAAAATAACTGGACTTTACGTGCCTTATTTTTAGAAAATTCTTTTAATAACAATTTAGTGTCTGGTTCTTGTAATAAATCAGATTCTATCGAAATTATAGTAAGATTATCTAGTCGTTCCTGCCCCATACTAGATCTTAAATAATTTCTAAGTATTTAACCTTTAATTTAGAAAATAAACGGTCGGCTGTAGCAACGGAAACTGCCATTGTTAACAAATTACGTAATGCTATACAAGTGTTTGGAAAGGAATGAGTTAAATTATTACGTAATTTAGTAAATCCGTTGGATAAGAAGTCACACTTTTATCAAGATTTTGTAAAAATTGCAATTTTCAGATTTCACATGAGGCATCATGACTTGAGGTGTATGACCGAGTTTAATGTATCATTTTAATTTACTTATTAATTCTTACGCATTTATGCCTTTCGGTGTATTGTTTTAAATATCTTAAATTTAAGACTTCGTTGAGTCTTGGCATGCTTTTATGAGTATGGAATGTTTTAAATATTTTTACTTCTTCAAATTATAATGTAGCGGCGTCTTGCGGACCTTGGCGCCGTCGTGCGCCGCACGACGATGTTCATATGAACGGCGTAGCTCTGGATTGCTATTATATTTTGTATAATAAATGATTAGTTCTTATTATAGTTTTATAAGTGACATTTTTATGAATCGTTTTGCATTATTTTTAATATCGATATTTTTATCTTTATTGTTCTACTCGATAAGTACTAGTACTTTTGTTTCCAAATCTTTTTTTTATTCTTAATTTTCCTACGTATTTATATCAGAAAATGATAATATGAAATGTTATTTAAAAAATTAATCACATTTTCCCGACATTCAGTGTTACTTAAATTCAATTAAATTCCTATCTTATTTTACTGTCTATAACTCTAGATTTTGTGACTATATACAGCATTATTTAATCCAGTTGAGAATGCGCAGAGCTAGCATTGCCATGACGAACAAAAACAACTGCATACTTGTTTATTGATATATTTTTATTTAATGGTAAAGACAGAACACATGATATCATGAAATCGGGCATTTACCGTTTAAATTGTTCTTTTTGTAGTTCGGTATTTATTGGGCAAACACTTCGAAATTTTGACATAAGATATAAAGAACACGTGGGTCATTACAAAAATAAACATCCTGAAAAACCGAATTACGCCAAACACCTTTTAGAACAAAATCACACAATGACTCCTCAAAATAATATTAAATTCCTACATTTTTGTAATAACAGACGCAAATTAGACATTTTAGAAGCCTTTGAGATATACAAACACAAACTCAGGGTACCTTTAATGAATGAACAACTTGAGCTCAGTAATTCTCCGTTACTGGAAGTATTAGATATTTAATTCTGATTATTATTATTATTTTATCTAGTTACCTATTTTTTTATCTACCTTAGTGACGTGTTTGTTTATAATTATATTACCTTTGATAATGACAGCATAGCTGTCGAAACAATATTGTCAGGTTGTATTTTAATAAAACTGTGAAACTTTTACTAATCTTAGTCATTAAATATTTGTTTTTGAAAGACAATACGACTACACAAATCAAAGATGAGTTGGACTCTGTGTATGGGGACTCTGCGCCATCATTTACCACAGTGAAATTTTGGGTAGCTGAATTTAAACGTGGCCGTTCCAGCTTGGGAGACGATGAACGTTCGGGACGTCCAAAAACTGCAATCACTGACGATAACATCGCTAAAGTTCACCAAATGGTGCTAAACGACCGTCGAATTAAAGTGAGAGAGATAGCAGAGACTATGAATATGTCCAAAGAACGTGTTTGTCACATATTGAATCTAGATTTAGGCATGAGAAAGCTGTCCGCGCGTTGGTTGCCGCGTTTGCTCACGTTAGACCAAAAACGTGTTCGAATGAACATTTCCAACGCTCTGTTGGCGCAGTTTAGGCGCAATAAATCAGAGTTTTGGCGCCGATTAATTACTGTAGATGAAACTTGGATACACCATTATACGCCCGAAACAAAAATACAGTCAAAACAGTGGACTGGGAAGGGGGAATCGGGGAGAATCCATGCCATGAAAATCCGGCCATGGCGAAAATCCACGAATTACGGTTTGAACTGCTTGAACATCCTTCTTACTCACCAGATCTAGCCCCAAGCGACTTTTTTTGTTCCCTCATCTAAAAATTGCGCTCGGAGGACAGAGATTTTCGTCAAATGAGGAGGCAATCACCTCCGTGAACAATTATTTTGCAGTGAAAAACGCCGAGTACTATTTGGACGGGTTAAAGAGATGGGAGCATCGCTGGGAGATGTGTGTAGATTTACAAGAAGACTATGCAGAAAAATAAAAATAAATTTAAAGCAAAAATGTCTTGTATCTTTGTTAGGTCGGAAACTTTTCAGACCACCCTCGTATACTATACATAAATGTGTATACCGTTAGGTACAATTTGCACATGTTTGACATCTTAACAGAATTCATAAAGTTAATTCTTTCTAGTGACAGGGATTGAATCTTAGGAACTGCAAGAGATACGAATTTGTTTAAATTAAAAATTCGGCCGTTACAGCTATGGTTGTGTGTGATTGTGTAGCATGTTAAATGGGGGACATACGGCGTTACATGTTTATTTCCCTGTAATAAATTTATAATAATAATAATAATTAGTGTCAACATAAAAAATTAAACCAATTGTCTAGATTAAAGCAAATTTATTTATCTTAGAATAAAAATGTATTCAAATTACGATTTGAGCTTTTATAAAATGCCAAATTGCTAGTTGGGCTATTAGGACAAATATTAATTTAGGTATGTAATAAATTTCTTCTAAATATATAAACAGTTAAAATATAAGAAATCCCTTAATTCATACCGTGTGGTGACCTTCAATAAGTACTCGTTTTACAGTTTTAAGTGTGTTTGTTATCTTTTACTACAGTTTTCCAAACATCTGTTGAATGTTGTTTTACTTTAACAATCTAGTACAAAATGTATTGTAATACTAGGCAACCAGCCTACCAGCGCCGGCTTAAGTTCGGTGACTTATTAAGGGGCCCCGGAATTCTCAATAAAAAAGATTTTAAACAGAAATTTTTGGTTTACATTTTTGTGATCTATCCATCTACCTTCATGTTTTGCCCCGTAGATTCGCATGCATTAAACTGTATCACCCTGTATATAGTATGCTAGTTGTTGATGATTGAAGGTAGGCTTGGCATTTGCTATTTGTGACAGTTAGATCAGAGCCGTGTCTAACCCAAAGGTGCGAGTGACACAAAAAACCAGAACATACTTGACCAGGGGCGACAAATTTTTAATTTTAAAATACCCTATTATGCCCAATGCAGCAAATCGCAGTTTACTGACTCTCAATACAATGCTCTTGCTTTTCCGTGAATTTATATTTAAGCCACGAAAGCCAGCGAAATTTTCGCATTTCTAAATTTTCATTTTTTATTTTCTCTCCAAAAGTAGAGATCGGGAAGGGATCGTGTGAGGAGGGGCTGACGAAGAGAGGCTTATATAATTTAGATACATTTTAAACGGTTTTTAAAAATTTGTGGGGTAGCAGGCCAAAACTAATTCAATTCCGATTTCTGATTTTCTCCCCGAGAGCGGAAATAAAAAAAAAAGTTTTTTGATGTCCCTGTGGTATGGGACATCAAAAAACTTTTTTTTTAAGACTTTAAGATTATTTTTAATTATATCAATAAATATATTAATTTCTTCTTGTGGTATGTCATGCCAAAATCTAAGCAGACCTCATCTGTTTGGTGGTTTTCCAAATCAGCCACGATTCTCTGTTTGAGCATATCCTAAACAATAAGATTTATGACTGGGGATTGTGTGGGCCATGACAAAACAGTAACGGTAACGGCACAGCGAGGTCTTGCATTGTTGTGGATTAAGAGCAAATCTGAGCCAGCTTCTTTAACAATTCTAAGAAGAGACTCTAAAAGGTCGTTCTGGTATTCGATGTGGTTCGGTTTTTCAATTTGAGTCCCACCTTGAATTTTCAATATTGATTGATTGCCAGATCTTATCTACACTCGAGAAGAAAAACGAAAACGTAGAGACACTTGAAATATTAAACAAGTGTATAGTTTAATAAGAGTAATATAAAATCCTGCAGCCTGCGGTTATGCTACTGCCGAGCATTCGTTTCAAATTATGTATATTTCACGAAGAACTGTGGTTCAGAATTATGTTATAACAGTGTAATAATAAACAAAGATAAATGACCTTTTTATTGCTGTCATTATCAAACAAGATGAAAGTTATGAATATGATAACAAACCTAAACTAATTATTTTAACCAAGCAATTTTGATTGATTTTCATATTTACTGCAATATGGTTTACCTAAAATGGAGCAATTATCGGGTGCGGAAAAATGAATGCATACTACGTCCTTCAGGCCAGATGCAAATTCACAAGATAACAAATTTTCGAGTAATGAAGAATGAAAAGCATCACTTATGATTTCTAATCAAATTCACTTAAAATAAGAATCTAGGTATCTTAGTTTAATGTTACTTAAGTTGTGTTGGAAATATACGAGTATGTAGTATGTAAAACTTGCTTGGCTTAGCAGAAAGCATAAGTGAAACCGCAGAGTTAAATTACTTTCTATGTTCTCTTATTATAGTGGCTAAACATTTGTTTAATATCAGCAAATAATATTCTCTTTCCGACTCGAGAACATAAGTTGGGACTTTGTTCAGAGTCTCATTACTTTATTTTTACCATCAGAAAACTAATGTGATTAATTATGCTGTAATTATGTACAGCTTATGTATGCTGTAACAGTACAGTGGCGGCTAGTGCTCTAGAAGTGTGGAAAAATGTGGTAGTTAGGTTAAAAGTAAAAAGTTACTAAATGTACATGTTTTCTAGAAAAACATTTATTCTCGCACAAGAATACTTATCTATTTATAATATAATAATATAAATAATTTATTTTTAATTTTTTACGACAGTAAAAACGCCGTTTACTTACACCCAACACGGCAACTGGGCTACTAAGTTTGCAAATCAATTTACAATCTACTGGCAGCTTATAGCAGGCAGCAGAATGGGAAATATTACAGCGCTATATGGTCCAATATAACCGACTGGTTATACACCGATACAAACCGATACCAATATGGCTTTTGTTGGCATACATAGGAACATAGGTAGCGTACGACAAATTAGTTTTATATGGATTACGCTTGGAATTTAAAAAACAGGGCACGATGTTTTTGATAAATTGTTATTATTATATATTATTTATATATTTAAAACACAAGGCTTATTTTTGTTCCAGTCCGTTTTGTTTAATTAAGTAAATCTAAAATCTGTAATTCAAGATGCTCCAGATCGGATATCCACTTTGGACGCCCTTTTAGATCCCAGCGTGTTAACTTTTGGAACTACTATTCAAGTGTATTTTATAAGCACAGCTTCCATCACTATAATTGAAGCGGTCGATATGTGCTGTGGTTATTTCTAGGAGTTTATATTTCAGTGGCTATAATTCTTAAAAAATATTTTAAAAAAAATAAAACAGACAAAACTCGATTCAAAATAGGAACTAAAGTTGGGCTTTTTCTCACTTACGTTGATATAATTTAACGTTTTAATAAGAGTTCCACATGAATGATAGGAGAAGATTTATTTTAATTTGTGAAGTTATTCTTATAGAAAATTTAAAACAACAACATTAAATTTTTAGATTAGTGCACTTCATGTAAATAACTATAAAAACTACAATTAAGGTATTTATAAAAAGTATTTGCAACAGAATTCATTAATTTTATATTACAAACATACTAAGTATTTATTAATAATTATTGTAATTAAACAATTTTGGTTTGATATAATATTTTCAACTTGTTTTTGAAATAATAGCCGTGTTCAAGCATTCTTTAGCAAAGATTGATTCTAGATTTTATTGTATTCTCATTATTTATTAATTTATAGGCGTGTAGTATTTAAAAGTACTACAGTAAATTAATTCTAAGTGCTAGAAATAGCCATAGCACATGGCGCGTCAGCGGCTGCAGCCCCTGCAATCTAACCTTCCATCATCTATCCTTGAGTAATTAAATATTCGAATTGTTTTATGTAGACAAACATAATTAGTTCTACTTCAAGAGTTCTACAAGATCGATTTACTAATTCTTCTTTATAATAAACAACCATAAATTTATTAGTTATTAAAGAACCAGCTTCATAAGGCAAGCCCAATAAGGCGAATTTAGAAAACGAGTCTTTACGATTAGTTTTCTAATACGAATGCATTAATTTTTTATATTTCACGCCTACACTACGGGGGAACCAACTGCTAAGGTCATATGTCCCCCATCTAACATGCAACACGAATACACACACCCATAGTTGAGGTTGCGGGATTTTCCAATTAGAAAAATTCCGTCGCCCCAAGTGGGATTCAAACCAATGACCCTTGGAACACGAGTGATGCACTGACACCACTCGTCTACCGCCGGCCCTGAATGCATTAATAACTTATGAAACGAGTTTTTTATGCTCTCTTTCCATTTTGCATTTTTTGTTAACTTTTAAATGAAAAGAATCGCAATTTCAAAATTTAGGAAATTTGGTGGTGGTTGGCAACACTGATGTGACATTTGAAAATTCAAATTTTTAGGGTGAAGTTTTTGTCAGTTTTTTTAAATTTTTTCTATAATACTACCAACTTTGAAAAACTGTATTAGGTGATTTAATAGCTTTATTATAGACGCAAAATAGAAAGAAAATACTTTATACCTATTTACAACACAAGACTTATTTTTATTACGCTTTGTTTCAGAGTTATACCAAAGGTTTAACGCTGTAGGTGTGCCAGTTCTCTTTAGTGTTGCGATTTTTAAATTATCTATATTTTTAAAAGCGTTGTTTGTAATTGATACATTTCTATACGCTCGAGACCGATTGTTTACTACAGCACTCGATTTGTCACGTCCCGAGTGTCATAGTATTTTCTGTGGAGTATCTTCACGAAATCCAGTGCGTGTCTCTGTCTATCTGTTTTTTCAGAATTTTTTAATTTCAAGTAATGTCCTCTGTTCCGAAATGTATTTAAGGCGGTACGAGTGTTGTTGACTACGACTTTCATTCTTACAATACACTGTTATAATGTTCTGTGTAAATGTTTTTTTTCTCGTTACCTCTAAATTGTTCTTTAACATTCAAAAACTACCAGAAAATATACTACAATTTTTATATAAAACAATGTTTTGATACAATGTTTGTACTTATACAGGTTATGCAGGGATATCTCGGTTATTTGTGAAGCAGAGAAAAGTTACTTGAGGCACTTTTTAGAACAATAGACAACAGTGTTTATTTGAATAGGTTTATTGGCTTTCAAGTTATGATATATCTATTGACCGGTTTCACAAAGCTTGATTAAGTCATAATTAATTTAATCGTGATTAAATTTGAAATCCAGAAATATAATTTCAGGTCTCTTGAATACCAGCCAATGAAAATTCTGGATTTGAAATTTAATCACGATTAAGCTAATCAGAACTTAATCAAGCTTTGTGAAACCGGCCATATGTGTTTTAAATGTAAATCGTAGTTGGTTGTGACCTATAAATAGATCCTCTTTTCCCCTTTTTAATGATATATATGGTAGTGTAATGTCTAGCGTAATGTCAAGCGGCCCACGATCGACTCCCTGTGCCGGCAGATCTGGTTAAGGTTTTCTGCAGTTTTCCTTAACTGTGACACAAATGTGGGATTTGCGCTGTTCCATTTGTAAGTTGGCTGCAGCCGCACGTAGGGCCTACTAATAATAATAATCGCCTACTCCCTCCCGCACAAGCATATAGCTTCTGGGGCCTGGTTTCCAGGTTATGGGTTGTAGCAATTATTATTATTATTATTATTACTAGCATAATACCCGTTGAAAAATCAACGATTTCTTTCTGATTATGTCAGTTATCCACGAAGTAAGAAACCAGATCTACTTATAAAAGTTATTTTTCTTCTAACGTCAGAGAAGTACCTCGTTATTGAATTGGGTTGCCATAGTTTAAGTTTCACTTCTCCGCCGGCGGCAGAAAAAGTACTTTTTCTGCCGCCGACAGCAAAAGTGATTTTCTATTGGTCAATTATAATTTTTCTATTTATAATTAAACCATAAATATCATGAATTTATTAACAATAATTAAAAAATAGTATAACATTAATTATTTGTTACTAAAGTTAAAATTGAAAGTACAGTTATGTAAACTTTGAAAGTTTATGCCGCTTGACGTAGCTGCTGATGATGAAGCAGAAGAAACGTGAACGTTACTTGGAGTCGAGATCACAGCTGCTGGAGCATTACTCGTGAAGGATTCTAAAGATAAAATTCTTGATGAAGAAGCATCAGTACACAACATTTTTTTGGCGGTTTCTTTTTTGTTTGTTAGAGACTCTGCAATGTATCCTTCGGCACATGACGTGCTCTTCCACTCTCCTAAACGTTTCAGCCCCGAAATATCTCCCCCTGCGTCTATAAAATTGTGGCTGACGTTCGCTTTAAAGAGTGCCTCATCTGTAGTTGTTTTATGCCGGACTCACTACGTTCGTCCGTCACACTAAGGCAACTACAGATTCGGCACAAAAAGTGTGACTTCTCCGCCTAATAAAGAAATATACTATTTTTTGTGATCCCGTAGCTCAGGATGTGCGACTGCAGTGGAGTTTTTATTTTCCTTAATAATAATGTCAAAAGTCCCACACTTTTTTGCTAAAATGAATGCTATAAAAACACATAAGTTGCCCTTTTTTCAAAATAACTTTAAGCGAATGGTAGGCGTGTTTAAAGAGAATACAATATAGTTATTTTAATTATATACCTATGTAGTTTATTATTAATATATTATGTACTTTATATAGCATATGCTTCATGCACTGTGCTTTATATATTATTCGTTGGAAAATCAAAGGCGCGGCGTGCGGAGGCACCACCGAGCTAAAAGCGCGCCAGTAGCTGGCAATCAGTGAGTGCCCCCATCAATTTTGTAGTTTTTTTATTCCAAGTTTTTGTCAAAACCGGTGAATCTCGAGAACCACTGAATAGGTTTTGGTGCCGTTTTCATCATTTGATAGCTTATTTTTTAGCAAAGGTTTCTATATACACAGATTATTGAGAGGATTTTTGGAGAGTCCAGTAATAAGCAAAGTATGAAATACATACTTAAGAAAATTGGCTCTAACAGGGACAAAACGCATTACGCTGCGAAAATAGTAACAGATAAAGCCAAACTATAAGCGAACGAATTGTAACCCTCAAAAAGATCTACAAAAAAGTTCGGGATGGCATATACGTATCTCTTACAGATTACTCACAATCAAGATTTTTATAATAGTTATTTTAGCGGAAAACTCTTCTCCTTCTGGAATTCCGTGTTCCCTTTCTCCGCCCCTGGATAAAATGCCGGTAATTTATTGTATTTTTTTATCTTCAAGTATAATCTGTGAAAATTTGAAGTTTGTAGCTTACGCCATTCAAAAGATAAATAGTCATAATGATTTTTAAAGAAATGCCCGCCCCCTGCGACCGCCTCGGGTTTTTTAGGATTAAAAATATACTATGCACCCCTTTGGGACAAGACCCACCTGCCTGTAAAATTTCAGCTTCCTAAGTCTTCTAGTTTTCGAGATATTTTTCGGTGGACATCGGACACCGGACATCGAAACTGGCTATTATTATATAGGAGATTATTATATATCATGTCGAAGATCTTATTTTATCACAATCTTACTTACTCTTACAAACTTACTCTAATAAATAATAGGTGTATGATGTATGGGTAGGTACTCTGTGTTAATAATTCCGATTATCTCTGTATCGCAGAGAGAGAGGTCCATGTAACTAAAAATCTGCTTACGAAATCTGACGAGAAAAACTATTTTTTTAGCCAAGTTTACCAAGTTTATTTTCATGGTAAATTAGAATGATATAGCAGAAATAAGTGATAATAACTTGTTTTATTCAATTTTGCCTTATAAAGTCATGTTTATTTGCATGGATATACACCATTAAAGCAGTTGTTTAATAAACGACAGAAAATAATATTTTACATTATTAGCAAGGTAAACCTGTTTTTACTGGCGATAGAAGGAGATGACTGGCGAGCCGATAGGCGAGCCTGTCACCTTCTTGAGCCAGTAAAAACAGTTACCTTGCGTATAATGTACAATATTTTATTTGTTATTCATTCGTAAACAACACACAACATGTATTGTATCTATAGAACTTGCTTCTAGTTCTTATAATGACAACAAAATGTGACACTTTTTAAATAATTTTATGAGCCGTGGAAGTGTGCATAGACGTAGATGTTATGGCAATTGGTCTATAAATGTCATATTCTACCAACATGTAATAGCTATTTACACTCGAATGCGGTAAGTCGAACTTTACAGGGCGACAACTTTGTTTAAGGCACGAGCCCGTAGGGCGAGTGCCTTATTAGTTGGAGCCCTGTAAAATGACTTGACGCATGAGATTTGTATAAGATTTTTTGGCCGACAAGTTTAATAGAAAATAAAAAAAAAACATTCAAAACATGCACATAATAGTGTGCTCTTGGATGACATTTGTAGTTTCCAAACGTACAATAGATGGCGCTGCGGCGATTTAAATTAATTAAATTTTAATTTTTTCTATTAAAGCCCGAAATATTTTTAATAATAACTTAGGTAACATGTATTTTATTACATAAACTTAATTATTACAAGAATAGTTGGTTTCTTAAATATCTCTAATTGCCCAGTGTTTTTTAGTATTTTTACTACATTCGCTTGTCATTTTACGACATCATGCGTAAATATGAAGCTACAGTTGACGTAAACAAAACTGAAACAAACGTTTTAAAATACAGGAGGCCAAAAAACTTTTTACAGGTCAGCTGTCAGTTTTACAAGTCAGTAGCTCTCAATAGTTATTGAAGTATTAAGGGCGGTTGGTGCAGTTTACCAGTCGAGGCTAATAGTGTGAAGACCGACGCGAAGCGGAGGACTCCATACATATTAGCCGGGACTGGTAAAGCGTACCTAACGCCCGTAATGCTTACACTATTTTTTGCCTGATCGGATCTATGAGTGAATTTTAAATATATAGAGTAAACATTAACAAAATCACACTAAAAATGTGAATGTTATCAAGTCGGTTAATGCGCCTGGTTGTTATGGTGTTGAGTAAATAACAACAATTAGTGTTGAGCCTTGGGCGGTAAGTTGAACTTACCTCCCTGAAAGCAGAGCTTGTAAGTGAACGAAAACGCCCGATCGGGCAAAAAAGTAAGTTTCCGTTGGTTGTATTCTGTTAAATTAAATGACGTTTACGAGTGAGTAATAAATAAAAAATTTTATTCCTATTAGCGGTTTAAAATTTTTATTTAGTAAGTAGGTACCTCCTAAACAATTTTTGGAAAACGTCTATTAAACTTTTTCGAATTTTTTTATTATTTGTAAACATTCCCTCGTTGCTATGATACAACACAATCATGGCGATGAGATAATTGTAATTGTCTAAAAAACGAGTGAGATCTCGAACTTCCCTTGTAATTTAACTATTAATGGTAGGCCCAAAACAAAAGAATTTATAAAAACAAAATTGAATGAACAGTTGTATTACATTCGCGCATAAAATAAAGGTTTAATTCGCGTATATTAATCCTCTCAGACTTGCGCGCTCGTGGAATTAAACTATACGCTCGTTAACATTTATTTTAAACGCTTGTATAATAAATAACTATTATTACCACTAACTACCCAAAATCTATCAGAGTAGTTATGGAATGAAAATATTATTTAAAGTAACACAAGTGCACACAATTGATTAATGTCAACAAGGTATAGGTAATAGTACATGTTTTAAATAAAGTAAAATATTTATATTTATATATATCAAAACTAACGTAGCGTTAGCTATATTTATTAGAAATTCTTAATTATATACTTCAAACTGATATAGAAAATAATAATGCGTTTCATTAAACTTCATATTGCATCTAGAACAATAACAATTCAGCAGTTGATAAAAGCACGAAGTGTAATACAAGTATGACTTGTTAGTGCAAACAGATCTTTAATTAAGTCAGTACACAAAAATATGTTTACTTTTGTATGGTGAGATTTCAACATTTTATTACGATCAAGCAGAGATAACCAATGTAATTATAACATGCTATTATAAATTATTTCAGTTATCATTTTCTTAAATTTATTTGTACAATTTTACCTAGAAACAAATGAGAAAACCGAAAAGATTTTCTTATCATGGTATTTACATAGTCTCACAAGCGTTATGAATATCTAATTCATCTGAAATTAACAATTTATTTTTAAATATTCAAGTCTACTTAAATATTTATTTATTTACTTATTTATTCAGTTTTCAGTTACTTATCTCAGTAATCCTGTTACCTAATAGTAAGTAGAACTTCTAGAATTATTACCTATAGAAAAGTTGGCATCTTTAGTATGGCTGTAAGAACAAGCAGTGGCAGATTAATGACTTTGCATATGCGTTATTTTTCGACACTGCAAATTTTGACAAACGTCTAACATATGGTTTAATCCCTGAAGTATCACAACATCGTTCCTGAACCCTAACGAGCCCGTGTTTGACTGAAATAAGGTCTTGATGCACTTGACGCCCTTGACGGTTTATTATGCCACTGGTCACAGTTGAACTCGGTTCGCCATGCTAGCCCAGAGTTGATGACGTGCCTTCCTCTAAGGTAACAAACTTTACCTCAGAATAAAAAGGGGTTTATTTGCAACTAACTATACGTTAAAGAATAAGTTAAAGAAATGGCTCATAGTCAATCAGAAATCTTACCAAACAATAGGAATTGCAAACATATTTATGTGTCTTTAGTTATTTCTAACCATCATCGTTGCAATCTACAGCTGTGAGAGAATTTTTCGAAATATAAAAATTAACTTTCTAGCTCCATCCAGGACAAAGTTATGACGATGCAAATTGAAAAGTGACGCGTTTTGATTTTTTCGAATTTTACGTAAAAATGGCTTTTTAAAAGTCAAGACCATATCAAATCCACGGTCGAGTTCCGGACCCTCCGGATTCGGATTCAGCAGGAAGATGTGCATAAAAAACAATTTTCAAAGCGCGTGTGACATCGAATCCGGACAACCATGTCGAATTTAGATACGCTGCTCCCCGACTACACTTATTTCGGCAGATCTCGATAGCGATCTGTCGTAGTGCAATTATAGTGTAGTCGTAGAGTAATTATAAAGCTTAATAAAATACTTTGGTGAAAAAATGTGAAATTTTTTTAATTTGAGCTGAAAAGATGCCAATTTTCGGATTTAACTAAGATAATTTCTACCAAAAGGGATTGGCCATATAAGAGCCTTCCATATGTATTGTAATGAATCTTCAGAATTAAGAGAATCCGGATAATGAGATCATGTTAAAATAAAAGGATAATTAATGATAAAGGTAGGCTGAACCATTCCATATATTATGGAAAGTCACATGAGTGATTGTCAATAAAAGTACAAAAAAGATAGATGCAGTTTAATCTTTATTAAAAGGATAGGTATACATTTCGGTACACGTTGAAATAAAGATGACCACACAAGCAACTATTCCTGAAAAAAAAAGGAAGCACGACAAGCAATGAACATTACTTAGAAACCTGAATGATAATTGTTAACTGTAATAGGACTGAGGATATAATATTTGAGAACAAAATTGAACACTTTTAAGAGAGAAAGGGTTACTAGGGGTGAAAGGTAAATAATATCTTTGGGTTTTTTTATGAAAAGTTAATAAATTGAGAATTTGACACAATTTATGAAGAATTGTTTAAATGGGATTATAAAGTCATAAATATAGAAATAAAATACGTGGAAGATGTAAATAACATTTGTTGATATTGATGGTAAACATAAATATTGAAAGTATAAACAAAAAACTTCACTTGCTTATGTGTTCTTCGATTCAAACGCATTAACTACGAGGAGGATACTCTTGGTATTATAGAGAGGTAAATAGAAGTTACTCTCAAGTTACTCATATAAGGTATCCATGGTCGACGTGTCACTGAGAAAAAGAAAGTAGGTATTGATTTACCAACTGAAAGCAGTCTGCGGAAAAACACAGCAAGTCAGAATTATCAAGAGGAGGTACTAATCACCCTCAATCAGGTAGTATGATTTGGGAGTGTCTCAATAGATTGTGTGTGAAAATAAATTTATTTTTACAAAGTTTAAAAAGTTAAAATAAAAACAAAAAAAGGGAACAAGCATCCCTTCTATAAGGTAAAATACCGTAACAAAACCAAAGAAATTTTGAAGATTCATCAACAGTTAATTTACTTAGTTAGTTATAGATTTGATCTGTAAAAGTTCCGGTAAGTTTCATCCTGATAACTGAAAAACAAAATAAAATTTTTTATATCCTTTATATCCTTAATAAAGAAAAAACAAAAGAAAATTACTTAAAATTTCAAATGCGATTTTCTCGAAAACTAACAGGTAGCACATGTTGCCAAGGAAATAATGTTCCAAATTGTTACAACTACCCCCTATTACGATGTTTGTAGTTATATTAGTTATACCCTGTATAACTAATATTGTGCCTATTATGTTTACAATTTTATTATATTTTAATATTTATATACCTTTTGTTGTTAAGATTGCTTTTTTTATTAACAATGTATGTAACTCTTGTAATCTTGTTGTAACCGTTTTTTATTGTTATCTACTTATAGCGTTTACTGTCTCCAGCCTTACTTTGTGGAACTCCATAATCATGAAATATAATATAAATACAAAGATTATAATATAATTATAATTTTCTAATATTTATAATTTTTCTTTGTATTTATATTATATTTCATGATTATGGAGTTCCACAAAGTAAGGCTGGAGACAGTAAACGCTATCATTTCATCTTCGTTGGAAGAACAAGCGAAGCTATATAAGAAACTGATGATTAAACACGGAATCGCTAGCCAGAATGTTTGGTTCAATCAAGAATGTATTAAACGTCAAGTCATTCCCAAATATGTCAACATCACCACCAAGGCTAGTAATTACATTACTGAAAAAATTATCAAAAATGCAAAAAGAAGATGGGTCAAAGAAGAAGCTAAGAAATGGTTAAGAATTAGAGACAATTTGCACATTTATATAAAGGTACTTCACACAGAACTTGCACATAAATTACATAATATCCAATTTGACATTTTAGATTTTGATGTTAGAGAAACTGTCAGTCATATTAAATTTCAAAAATGCAATACTCAGAAAAAGAAACTACAAAACCTTACCCAACAAAAACGCTCAATACAAAGTAATTATAATACCCAGAATACGATAAATTTCTATCCACGTTTTATAAACCTATCAGATACACAATTCAATGACAGAGAAACACAATTTCTTAACAAAGGCTTCAAATTTTGTCCTTTTCCAAAATTCACTAACAAAATTAAAGAAATCTTGGCTGTTGAATGTGAAACTATACTCAGAAAAGATCACAACAATTATGCAAAATTCCAAATCTTGAATCTGATAAAAGAAATATCTTTGAAAAAGGACAAAACACAGAATAAAACATCTAACCTGTTACTTCAATCTATCAGACATAAAATTACAGAAAACAATTTAATTTCTGTTAAAGCAGATAAGGGTAACACTTTGGTAATCCTTTCGAAAGATGTTTACACACAAAAGGTTAAGGATTTTATTAATAAAGAAAATTTAGATGTTTTAAACAAAGATCCTACCACAAAATTCCAAAAAGAAATAAAACAAGCTTTAGCAAACTGCAATATCTGCTTTAACGAATTAGAAAAACAACAAATCATACATAAAAACCCACAACCACCAAAGCTATATGGACTGATTAAAACACATAAACACAACATGCCTATACGACCAGTAGTATCATATATCAACGCACCTAATCACACCTTGTCCAAGAAACTCAACCATATTATTAACATCATAGGATACAAATCGAAATACTCGGTCAAAAATTCATTAGAATTAGTAGAAAAACTACAGAACATACATCTTCCAGCACATTCAAAACTTGTAAGCTTTGACATTTGTAACATGTATTCAAAGATTCCACCACAAGACTGTATTCCTTTTTTAGATAATTTCCTAGTTAATAGTAATATAGAATTAGTAAAAAGATTAGAGTTAATTCAATTATTTGATCTTTGTATCAGTCAAAATTATTTCACTTTTAATAATATAATATATTTACAGAAGGATGGTTTACCTATGGGTAATTCTCTGAGTCCTCTATTAGCTAACATATTTATGGATAATTTGGAAGATCGAATATTTGAATTAGATCTTTCTAAACACATTATTTTTTGGTTTCGTTACGTTGACGACATTTTAGCTTGTTTTGACAGTTCTTTTGAGGTTATCAATGAATTTTTAATTCTTATTAACAGTCTTCGCACAAACATCACGTTTACACTAGAAACAGAACAAAATAGAGCTATTAATTTTTTGGATTTAACTATTACAATTAATACAGACAATGAATTTGATTTTTCCATATACAGAAAACCCACAAGCACAGACGTCACTATTCCTAACGATTCATGTCATCATAAAATGCATAAACTAGCGGCTTATAGATCTTTAGTACACCGAGCTTTAACTACTCCAATGAAACAATCACATTTTGATAAAGAAATTTCAATCATCAAACAATTAGCACATGCAAACCATTATAACCATAACATGATTGACACTTTAATTCAACAAAAAGATTATAGGTTAGCTATCAAAAGAATATTTCCAATTGACACTCAAATACAAGACACAAACTACATATCAATACCATACTTTGGCAAGATATCAGAACAAATTGCAACTATACTAAGAAAAACCACCAGTTACAAAATAACCTATAAAACTAACACCAACACCTTTTCATTCTTATTCAATGCTAAAGACAAAACACAAGATATCATGAAATCCGGCATTTACCGTTTGAATTGTTCTTTTTGTAACTCGGTTTATATTGGACAAACACTTAGAAATTTCGACATAAGATACAAAGAACACGTACGCTCTTATAGACTTAAAAATCCAGAAATCAAATTATGCCAAACACATTTTGGAACAGAACCACCCAATGACACCTCAAAACAACATTAAATTCTTACATTTTTGCAACAACAAACACAAATTAGACATTTTAGAAGCTTTTGAAATATACAGACATAAACGCAAAATACCTTTAATGAATGGTTTTGGCGTTTTGGTTATGAAGTGATAATTATTTGTGGTTGTTGTTAATGATGCAGTTATGGTTGCATTATGGTTATTGGCAATAATGGTTGCTATTGTATGTTATTAGCAATAATGATTGCTATTGTATGTTATTAGATATAATGTGTGATATTTGTGGTATTAGCAATAATGGTTGCTATCCTCTGTTATTGGCAATAATGGTTGCTATTTGATAAGCTGAAAGGAGCTTAAACAGTTTCCTATGTACTTGGGAGACTAAAGGTTCGGTGAAACTTTCAGTCGACCTCGACCTAGGTGACAGATAAAGTCACACCAGTGGCCCCGGCCGATATCACCGGACGGCACTGGGGGGTGCCCGTTCCTTCCTACAACCATGTATTATGATGCATGACGGTGTACACGACGGTGTACACCTCGTTCTCTAGCATTTCGCTGGAGGGCGCCCGATGCGGCAAGCATCTGTTTCAGGTCACTATGATCGTGACAGTGCACTGAAGATCCTCACTCTCCAAGGCTCCAATCATCCAGAAGCAACGTGAAATACACAGGGGACCTACAATCCTCCCGTCATTCATTTTAAATACACACTGGTATATGAGGCGAAATATGAAGATGGATAGATCACAAAAATGCAAAAATTTCTATCTCAAAAAATGTTTGCATTAAAAATTTTTGGCCCTTCAATAATTCACCGGACTCGAACTGGTCCTGGCAGTCTGGTTACTGACTATGAAATACTACACGCTACATAACAGATGTTAACAAGATAATAAACACAAAGGTTGACACTTTAGAAATACTGTAATAAAATACGAGTGTTTATTGAAGGTCATCACTTTGTAATTAAGAAAGAATGAAATAAAGGCATTTAAATTACGTCATAAACATCTGTTTAAGAGATTCATTATCATTACGCACGTAAATATTTGCCATGTTTTCGAGGATTTTTCGTAAAATAACCTTTGTTACAATACTGAATGGTCCATCCATTCGTAACTATAAGAATATTTGTAAATCTGCAAAACAGAGTCGCAGGTTATCTGAAAACATTTATTGATGAACAATTATTACATGAACAATTCTTATTAAAAGCATTTTACGATTAGTTTATAAAGTCTATTTGTGCACCCAATACTACAATATATGCATAAAGATATTTCAATTACTCTTTTTATTTATTAGGGTTTGTTTATAGGTAATAAGTCTAGGACAAGATTGAAGTGTGATCTGCTGTTATAACAAAATACTAGAATGACCTTCATAGTTATTTTGTTTATTTAAATTAAAACTTTTATAAATAGTATTTAGTTAACAATTTTAGTTGTGATATTCAATTGCAATTGACGTATTAATTGAAACTAAGTTTAATTGCAATTAAATTTAGCTGCAGTTTGCAATTAAGAGGTGCAAAAATTTAATTGCGATTTAAATGTCACAATTAAATCTTCAATCAACTGATTAATTGATTAAAAGTTTAATTGATTGATGCCTAACACTGGGTGCAAAACACTTCGCAACAGCAATACGTGAAAGTAAATTAAGCTAAGAAATACTTTTATTGATAACATTATATGAGTTAATACGAAATAACAAAGATTCTAGTAGCCCGTTATAAAATACTGACCGTGAACTCGATACCGTGAGCGTGATCTTGTATTGGTGTCATTCAACCATTAGATAAACACTTCAATGGGGAGGGTTTCCTTATATTTTGTAGAAAACAATGCGTCAGAAATGAGATCATACAGATTCATTGTCAGAAGGACATGGTAATATACACCTGGATATTGCAAAATATCTTCATTATTATTAGTTTTGATTCTATTATACTTGTTAAAAATTAAAAAGTTTAAAAATTTATGTTAGGAACATTAAATTCTCCTGTGTAACAAACTCTTATTTATATGATTAGTATATTCGGAATACTTGTAAATTATTAGTTTATGGTTTACTAGAATTATTAGGTCAGTGGGTGATGTCATACAATCTAATAAGAAATGTGAATGTAGTATAAAGTTTTATTATTGTTCTTTGAAGTTGTTAGAAATGTTAGCAGGCAAGGCTGACGCAATTGGATTCATTCTGGATGTAGTACTTATTGAATTCGGATGGTTGTAGTAATTTGCATTGTTTTGATTTTATAGTAATTTTTTAATAAACTTGAAGGTTTACCGAATGATTCGTTGTTATCATTTATTATAATTCTTACACGTATTAAGTCATCTAAATCGATCCCCCATTCCATTCTAATAATATTATTCTAATCGTAAATTACTTGTTATATGTTAATTACTTTAAAACAGTATTTGTAGTATATGTACTTCCGTCTCAATTCCAATGTTTCCAAAGAACATATTTGCTAATATTCAAATTCTTTAAAACAATATAAACAATAGTAATGAATTAACAAAAATTCTACATAGGTAATATTTCGTTATAAAATTGTGACCGTGAACTTAAAAGACAAAACGTACAAACACATAAATCTGCTTTAGTATCTGCTTAACATAACAATAACAAACTACGATCTACGATGCAGACAAAACAGATCGAATTTCTGTTTTTAAAAACAAGACTGCCTTCCGTAACTAAGTCAGTTACGAATGTCAGAACCGGATCCAAAATTCAATTAAACTTTAAAATTCATTTTCTGGAAAACTATTCGTTTTTGACCTATACTTGTCAAGGTAAAGTAGCTCTACTACCTCCCCTCTACCTACCATTTAAAGGATATCAGTTTTAACTGAATCACCCTGTAGAAAGATTAAAAAACATCTAACAAAATATGCAATATTTTTGTACGTATTTACCTGTCATCAAAAGAATACTTTGAATATTTTGTCAAATTGCACCGCATCAACTCATTATTTGAGGTACCTATTATTTATTTTATTATTTTATTAAATTTTTGTTTGGGATATCAAAATTGGTTTTGATTTGATACAAAAATATTTTCATAGACTAGATTATTGTTACAGCATATAAAATGCACCACGAAATTTCTGTTACCAGTAAGACGTCTTTTTGGTTATCGTTCTTGAACTAAATTTTGTTCTGCTATTGTAGATCTGTAACAGTTTCCTATGTAAGTAGGTACTATGTAACAGCTGATTTCAAATAAATCTAGCACAGTCAGTATTCCATAGTATAAACGTTGCTTTTTTTCCCTTGGTTTTTAATGGGCTGTATCAATTATTATTATTATAGTTATTATTAACATATCTTTAGTAGTTACCTATGAAAATATAAGTTAAAGCCTGGTTCACACGTTGTTAAAAACGCAAAAATTACTCCAAAGACTTGTCCTAGATTTATTGGAAATCAGCTGTAACTGTATGTACATATGTATATACTTTTATTCCTCTTATGACAAACTATTTTATTTCATGTCCGTTTTCGTTTCAAACTCGCCTTCGGAATTTAGCTCATAGGTGTATTTTTAAGATTCGCCATTCTTGATTTTCATGTAAAGTTTTACATTAAAATACGAAAAATTTTAATATACTATTCGTATTTATAATAATTCCAATTATTACCAATAAAAACAAACAGACGTCTGATTACTTCTATTAACTAGTTTCCCTTGAACCCATATTAATAGTATTGTTTGGCATAATTAATTCGATATTCGAACTCAAACTTAATGTCCTTGCCATTGATCATGAAACCCTAATTTAAATAAAAAGCAATCGATTAGCTTTCTTTATCTTTCATTAATCAATAATTTCAATCAAATTAGGAAAGAATCTGAATAATTGCACAGTAACAGAATTTAATGCCGATTAAAATGTTGCTTCGTTATTATCTCCAAAATTGGGAAATTTGCAAAATTTATATTAAAATGTAGATTAATGAAGTGTCGTGTAACTAATACGATGGTTGTTTATCTCACGTAGGCAACAAATCGTACAAAATTAAATTCGAGGTTAAAGCAGCACGTGTTGACTTGAAGCTAAAAATAGCCCTCGTTGCCGTACAAACAAGTTTATTCTATCTGAAATTATAAAGTATGATTAGACGATACATCTCCTATCACTTTCAGTGTTTGCTCGGTGGCGGATCAGAAAGTATTGCGGCCCGAAAATGTTCCAAAGACGGTTTATTCTGTTACTTAAAAATAACAAAAATGTATTTCAACGTAAGTATTGAATTGTGCTCGTCAATTTGTTTATCTTAAAAGTGAATTTTACAATGCCCATTAATTCACAAACTTGTTTGTTTACTTCTAGAACGTAACTTAAGCGCCGATGTAGGCTTTATCGGAATAGGTAACATGGGTGAAAGAATGGCTAACAATTTAATTAAGAAAGGGCGCAAACTTAAAGTTTACGATGTATCCAAAACAGCTGCTCAAAGTGTATCTGGAGCACACGTATGTTCAACACCACAAGAGGCCGCCACCGACGTCGACCTCGTTATAACGATGTTGCCAGAAGGAGCAATAGTTAAGAAAGTCCTCACTGCAAATGATGGAATTCTTAAAGGAATAAAGAAAAACGCCCTCTTGATAGATAGCTCCACTATCGATCCATTAGATGCCCAAGAATTACATAAAATTGCTGGAGAAGCCGGTATCAAATTCTTAGATACTCCAGTTTCTGGTGGAGTTACCGGTGCTGCAGCAGGTACCCTCACATTTATGGTTGGAGGAAATCAGGATGTAGCCAAGTTGGTTGAACCCTATTTGATGCAAATGGGTGGTAGGATCATGCATTGTGGTGGTCCTGGAGCAGGACAGATTGCCAAACTATGTAATAATTTAATCTTGGGCATAAGCATGATTGGTATAGCTGAGGGAATGAATTTGGGTGCAAAAATGGGTTTGGATTTAAGAACATTAACTAATGTTGTCAATACTTCAACTGGAAGATGTTGGTCATCAGATACTTATAATCCAGTACCTGGAATCATGGAAAACGTTCCATCTTCTAACAATTACGAAGGTGGTTTCCAAACAAAATTGATTGCAAAGGATTTAGCTTTAGCTCAAAACGTTGCTGTAAGTTGTGGTGCTCCCATACCATTGGGTTCAGCAGCTCATCAGATGTTCAGAACAATGGCAGCTTATGGCTATGGAAACAAAGATTTTTCAGCAGTATATAAATTCTTACAGGGTCAGAATTAATAACTATTGTTAATTATGTTAATTCCCAACTTTTTTGTTGCATTTAAGAAAAATAAACCGTTTTGTATTTGGTATTGTACATATATATTATAGATTGATTGAGTATTCCTAACACGTTATTTTTATTGATAAGGTCATAATAGTACATGAAACAATTATCTTGCCACTAATTGTTCTTTTTATAATAAAAACGAAATGATAAAGCTTAAAACTGTATTGTTACTAGGTTTAGATAAACATTTTTAAGATAATAATCTGCCTTAATTAATCAACTGCAAAAATATTTAGTTTGTAGCTAATGGCAAATAATTCTAAATATGCTAGACGTCATATAATACGTCATTACATTGTTGGGAAAAACTTTGTAAACAAATACGCCGTTCCTTAAATTCAGGAAACTAAAAATATTTTGTTTACATATTCGACTGTCCTAATAAAACATCAGGTGATATTCAAAGGTATCGTCATTTTAACTTTATCTTAAAAATTGTATTATCAAAATCAAATTAGAATCCACCAAAATGGGTTGCAAAATATTTTTGAAAAATAAATATTTTGGTAGTTGATTAGAACTATTGGTTTCATAAATAATTATTTATATTGGTTTTGTAATGATCTAGGACAGCAACGCTAATATGATGCTATTTTATTCTATTTTTTCAGGGTAAATGGATAGGATAAAAATAATAAAACATAGCTTCATATTAGTCGTGCTGCCCTAGATCATGAAATCAATAGTACATCTCCCTGTACCTTCATAGCATTGGCGTGTTTAGGATTGTTTTCGGGGCGAGGCGATTACTAAATTTTCGAATTTTTACGGAAAACCACGGTTTCGGTTTCGCTTAACTACTATAACTACATAAATGAGCAAAACTAATAAAAATATTTCGGGGGTCTCTAGTCACCCCCCCCTCCTCAATACGCCACTGCCTCAGAGATAAATACAAGATTTTTCGGAGAGCCATTTAAATGTAATTTATTAAGAATGGTAGAGTTTTATTAGGCAGAAATCGTTCATTCCGTTAGGCAGACCTTGTAAAAAACAACCTAGCTCATATTGTAGCCTATTCCTAAGTTAAGCAGAATTTAGTTGTCGTCAAAACAAATAACTGTGCAGGGGAGCGGGAGAGAGGGTTATTTGTTGTAGGACGCCAAGCCTAATGAGCACCGTCGTGCAAATCGCAAATTGGTAATCGAGAAAATTTTTAGTTTTTTTAAATTTTTTAAAAAATAAAAAACATCCATCTAGCGTTAAACGAGTAAGATTTTATATGAGGTATGGGATAAGTATACAGGTCATGCGTTGCGCATATACAGGGTGATTCATTAGCCTCTGTACAAACGCTGGTAATGAAAACTAGATTTAATTTCATGAAGAAATGTTCATATGAATGTAGGTTCTATCTTTCTTTGTTAAGAAGTTATAGGTCTTTTAAAATAATTATCTCTTTGAACACTAATGAGGAATCATATTTTAAGAAAATCAAAAACATTTATTCTAACAAACAGAAAGTTTCATTTAGATTACAGTAACTGTTCAAAAATTAGTCCATTCTCCTGAATACACAACTGG